>LZPO01087162.1:130743-149656 GCA_001675575.1 Neotoma lepida | reverse complement strand
TTTTTTTATCAGTTTCATACATGTATAATGGATTTTGATCACATACATCCCCCATTATCATTCTCTTAAAAGGAACCTCCTTCTCCCTTAAAGTTCCTCATCCTGATCTCATTCTTTTCTCTCTTTTCNTTGTTGGGCCTTACTGAGTTTAATTAAGGCTGTTTACGTGAGCATGGGTTGGGGACTAGTTTTTAACATGTGGCTATACCACTGAAGAAAATGACTCCTCCATCCTTGGTAGCCATTAACTGCCAATGGCTTCTCAGGGAAGGGTGGGGCCTCTGGAGCCTCTCCCTCATCCATGAGGAAATGTTGAAGACCTTGTACAGATAACCACAGCTTCTGTGAGTTTATGAGTGCAATGAGTGTGTCATGTCCAGGAGACAGCATTTTATAGCTCTATATCCAAATCTATGAGTTCTTAACATTCTTTCTGTCTCCTTCTCCCGTGCTGTCCCCTAGCCTTGGGATGGGCGNTACAGATGTCTTATACACTCAGCACTCAGTAGTCACTTATTCTGAGAATTTTGACAAGTGATGGGTCTCTGCATTAATTATTACTCACACAACAAGAAATTTCTCTGGCTAAGGTTGAGAGCAATAATAGTCAGAGGGTATAAATATAAATATTTAGAAGGCAGTTTGACAACACATCTATTTAGTAAAGCAATAATATTAAGTTCTTCCCTAGGCCTCTTGACCTCCCCAGGCACAGACTTTTGGTTATGTTTTAGAGTAATGGGTACAAGTTTCCTCAAATCCAATCCCAAAGAAAGCNGTTCTCATAGTGGTTTCCATAAGGCTTTTTCTTATTTCCGAAGTTTTGATTAGCCCGCTTACACCCTCTCTTCTCCACCTCCTTGCCCTCATGCCTGCTTAACCCTTCCCAACACCAGTATCCCCTTTTCTCTATTTTCATATCATTTGTCAAAACAGCTTTTAGAAGAGCCTACATTTTCCTGGTGTCATATAAATGTTCCCTTTCAGATGAACGTTGCGTGGACAGCATTATACATGAGCTTAAAACCATGATTCCCCAATTATTCAGACATGAAGATAGTTCACCCTTGGAAGTCCATGTTTACTGAAACCGTGAGCACTGGTGTGAAAGAAGTACATGAAGCACTTGAGTGAGAGTGTTTGGGGACATGGAGAGTAAAGAGAGCCACATTTCTAAACTATTTGATTTAATATGTGGTTGTAAATGTGGAATGTCTTTGAATCATTGTAAGCTGGTATTTCATGTTTCACTCACAGCACTGTTTATATACTCGTTTGTTACAGGATATTTGATCGTACTGTGACACTCGGAGACTGTTAATAAAGTTAACCTTGAATTGGGGCGGAGTCAATGACTAGCTGACTGGAATTAGTCATAAAGATTTTGGAGGATCATATCGATATCATATCGATACTATAGAGAGGCACAGGAAAGAGTAGGGAGGGGCTTGGAAAGATTGGCAGGGCCCTTCTGAGCTGGGAAGTGTGGAGCGAGAGGGTCAGCTGGCCTTTCCTCCACTGCTTTCTTGATCTATAAAGTTTTTACCCTAATAACTGACTCCCTAGTTTTTACTAATAATAGAACCATTTAGAGAACACTTCACAAGTTGGTGAAAATACTGGAAAAANAAATCAAAACCTTTAAGCCTGGGCATTGGAACATTGCCTTCTGTTTGGGGTGTTACCATTCAAGGATATATGATAAGGCTATTTCTTTCTCCTTGGGTCTGGGCTTGTGGGGATTGGCTAGAAGTCTCTGGATTGGTTTGGTTCAGGCAGTGAGTAGTGAAATCTTGAACTAAGTCACTGAATCAGGATGAGTAGTGGCTTTGAGCCAGGTCTGGGGAGAGATCACCCGGTTAGGAAGCCTATTATCTATTAACTTATTGTTCAACTTTGATCATGACCNTTAATCCTTCTAATCATCAGTTTCCTGATGTTTAGAATGGAAATAATTAATAGAGCTAATGTGAGCAACAAGTAGGACCAGTCATGAAAAACTGTAAATGTAGACCCTGGGAGAGGAGACACACTCAGTACATGTTGTTGCTATTGCCATATTAGTGTTATTTGATACAAAGAGCCGTGTTAGTTACCTTTTTCATTGCTGTGACAAAGAATTTTACAAAACAAACTTAATAAAAAGAAGGTTCATTGTGGACCATGGTGTGAGGAGGTTAGACCCCATCCTAGTGGGAAGGCGTGGCATATGATCTAGAGGCAGCGGGTCCCACTGTATCCGCAGTCAGGAAGCAGAGAGAGATGAATGCCACTGCTCAGCTATTTCTCCTTTTTATGCAGTTCAGGATTCCAGCCCTGGCTTGGTGTCAACCTTTACAGTCCATCTTCTCACCCCGATTAATGCACTTTAGAAACGTCCTCACAGATATGCCTAGAGGTTTCTCTCTAGATCCTGTCAAGCTGATAGTATTAACCATCATGAGGATGAGGGACAGGGAAGGGCCTGAGCTGATGATGTCTGTGTCTTTCACATCTGGGCCGGTGAAATCAAGGAATTTGGAAAGAGGAACAAATTTTGCAGGAGGATAAGTTCAAAACAAATCAAATCAAAACAAAACAAAACAAAACAAAATAAAACAAAACCACCCTTTATTCTGGTGAGATTGCTCAGTGGGTAAAGGCTCTAAGCCAGACAACCTGAGCTTGATGCCCAGGACCTACACGATGAGAAGAGAGAGCCATTCCCACAAGTTATCTTTAGAGCTCTGTATGGTGCCTGTGGATTTTACTTCCCGAGAAACGAATGCTATATGAATTAAAAAAACAAAAACAATCCCTGCCCATCTCCTCTCTATTCCCATGAGGTGTGCACCCCCTTCCTTTCTCCTTCTCTCTCTCTCTCCTTTCTCCTTCTTCCATTCCTTCTCTCTCTCCTTCCCTCAAAGTAAACTTTCATGCAGGGTGGGGGAACCAAAAATAAACAAAAGCAAAAAACAAAAGAGAAACAAACCTGAAAAACAAAACCCCTTATTTCATGACGATTATGAAGTTAATAGGAAGTTGCAAGGAAGTATATAGAGAAGAGCCATGAAAACTTCCCCCAGCTTCCTGCGTTATGCCTTCAAGATCCGAAAGCAGGAAAATAGCACTGGTGTGACCCACAGAGCTTAAGCAAAGCTCATAGTTATACATGTTCTTGTGTGTGTGTGTGTGTGTGTGTGTGTGGTGGGGATAGTGGTTTCCAAGTTCATCATACAATTTCACACATTTATCCCACAGAAAAGATATCAAATTATGAGTGTCCTCTGTGCTTTCCCTTTATGGCCACACCTACTCTCTTCTTAGGAACCTGTTCTCCATTCCCATAATTATGTCACTTCATAATTGTGACATGAACAAAAACATGCTGTGTGCTTGAGGTTGGCCTTTCTTACTCAGCACACTTTCCTTGTGATCCACTTCAGCTAAAGCATGCATTAATAATGGTTAACTCATAATCCTTTTTCATTGTTGAGTAATAATCTGCAGAGTGGATATACCACAGGTCTCTTGGGGCACATGCTTACTGAAAGCTATTTGGATAGGATTCAGTTTTTTACTGATCGCAAAGCTACTGTGACCTAAACATCTGCATACTGATTTCAGCTTTTATTCTGTGAAATTGGATGAATTTATCATCCCATTCCTAGACTGTACAGCAATACTATTTTAAATTTAGAAGGAAACTGCTAAATTATCCTGTAGAGTAGTGGTGCCTCATTGCATCCCTACAGGCAGGCTGAGTGGCTGGGTTCATTCATGTATTTTTGTCATTTTCTTTTTGTACAAGTATTCTGGAATTTCACCATGGTCTACTTAATGTGCATTTCTCCAATGACTAATGCTGTTGAATGTCTTTTTCATGTACTGCAGTTTTTAAAATGACAATTTTATTGAGATCTAACTAATATATCATTACATTCTCACTTTTAAAGTTTAGAGTTTAAGATGTGCATGGTGGTACACCCTTGTAATCATTGTGCTTATTAGGCTAGCTAACTCAGAGGCTAGCCTGTGCTACATAGTGAGAACCTATCTTAAAAAAACCAATAAGCACATATAATTTATTAGTTTATAGAATACNCAGTTTTGCAATTATCATCTAATTCCTGAATATTTTTGTCATCTCAATAGGAAACTCCACTCATTAGCCGTCCCTTTCTTCCAAGTCCAGGCAAACAGCAATCTATTGTCTGTCTTTATAAATACACTTATTCTAGACATTTCCTATGAACTTAATCTTCTTTTTTTTTATTTAGTTCAGTGTTTTCAAAGTCCATTCATAGTATAGCATGTATTTTAGTTTCATTCTGTGGTAAAAATATCCCAACAATAAACGATTTAGGNGAGAAATATTTTATTCACCTTACAATTTCAGTTTATAGTCCATTGCTCCAGGGAAGTCAAAGCAGGAACTTAAAACATCACATCTATAGCAAGAGCAGAAAATAAATGCATGGATCCTTGGTTTCTGGTTTTCTCCTCCTCCTCTTCTCTTCCTCCTCCTCCTCTTCTTTTATATTGTTCAGGACCCCTTGCCTAGGGAATGGTACCTCTCATAATGAGCTGGGTGCCCCTACATCAATTTATAATTAGGACAATACCCCCCACTGACATGCCCACAGGCTAACTTGCTCTAGATAATTCCTCACTAAGACTCTCTTCTTAGGTAGTTATAGATTGTGTCACCTCGACGGATAAAACAAACCAGTGCAATGTGCATCAGCATCTCCTTCCTTTTCATTGCCAGGTAACACTCCACTGTAGGAATGTACCACTTTGGTGTATCCACCCATCTGTTCATGAATGGTTAGGTTGTTTCTCCCTTGGGGGTCTATGACTATCAGTGTCCACATTTCTTTTTTTTTTTTTTTGTAGAAATACATTTTTATTTCTCTTGGATATATACCCCAAAGTGAGAATGCCAGGTCACAATGGTCATTTTATGCTTAACATTTTGAGAAACTGTCAATCTGTTTCCAAAGTGGCNACATCATTCCATAATGTTGTCTGCAATGTGCGAACCTGTAACCACCTCATATCCTTGACAACACTTGCTACTGTCTTAGATTTTAATGATATAGATTAATGGTTATAAAGTTAAGTACTTAGAAGGCAATTTGATAGCATGACTGTTTAATATAACAACAGTAGGTTCCCCTTTGAGCCTATGGTCTCCCCAGTCATTGGGATTTTGACTAGGTTTACAGTTCCAGGCATGAAATTTGAAAGGATGGGTACTCAGGACTCCCAAGACCAAGTTCTCAGCACAAAGGAGATTTATTTGCTCCAGAGGGTCAAAGGGCATGGAATAAGAGACAAAGGCAGGAGAGAGAGGATTAGGGAGAAGGGGAAGGGGACAAGGGAGAAGGGGAAAGAATATTTGTCCCAGAGGGACAAACGACTGCCTCTAGATAGAGGGGAGACAGANATGGCCCACAGGAAAATGGCAGTTATAAAAGTAAAAGGGGAAACTCTGTGTTCCGATGAGGTGTTGGNCGTGTTAATTAGGTGAGCCAAAGGGGGCTTTTGATTGCTGGACTTCAATACTTTGATAGCTGGACCTTGGTAGTCAGCCTCAGGAGGAGGAAGTAGCCAAANAAGGGAATAGACCGATAGCTTCTGGAATGTAATCTAATGGTTCTTAGCAGAGGGAATGAGAGAGAAGGGCAAGGCCTGCCAGAGCCATGCTTACCATGCTCGAGCTGGCTAGAGTCCCTCCAAAAGTCATTCCCATGGATCAGGTCTCAAATCCAGTGCTAGACAAGACCATTTATGTCTTTTGTCCATTTGTAGCTGCATGGCACCTTCTGGCCCTATGTAAGCTAACCAGCAAAAGGGAGTTTCTTGGTCAGTCGATGTTAATTTCTCTGTTTCCTGCAACTAAAGTAAAGTCGTATCTGTAGCAANAGGGTCTTCCCATCTGCTTATGCTAAGTAGCCAAGAGCAATGGCAGTAGCTCGTGTTGGTTTAGGTGTCTCTAGGACCTCCTTGATCAATAACTTGTAAGGAGGCATCCCATACCTGACACTGAGATTTTCATTCAGTGATCCATATCTTCTAGGACNATTGTTGTCTCTCCATGAAGCATACTTCTGCTCAAAGTCCCTTGAAAAAATACATTATTTTATTTAATTACAAACAGGTGGATTTCTATTTGGCTTCTTCATACTACCTTAGTTTTGGTTAACTCACCCTTCAAACTATGTCTTGTCTAAATTGTGAAATACAAAAGCTACCTTCATAGCATTTACTTTGTATTAGATATTATAAGTCATCTAGAGATGATTTGACATATATAGAAGCATGTGAATAGGCCATATGCAAATACTACATCTGGGGTGGTTTGAATAGGAATGGTCCCTATAGGCTCATATATTTCAATGCTTGGTCATTAGAGTGTGACATTACTTGACAGGGATTAGGAGGTGTGGCCCTGTTGGAGTAGATGTGGTCTTGTTCAAGGAAATGTGGCACTGAGAGTGGGCCTTGAGGTTTCAAATGCTCAAGACAGGTCCAGTGTCTTTCTCTTCCTGCTGCCTGCTGATCCGGATATAGAACTCTTAGCTATCTCTCCAGTACCATGTCTGCCTGTGTGCCACCATGCTTCTTGCATGATGTTATTAATAGACTAAATCTCTGAAACCATGTCAGTCCCAATTAAATGTTTTCCTTTAAAAGAGTTGCCGTGGTCATGGTGTCTGATCATAGCAATAGAACACTGACTAAGATAGCATTGTATCATTTTATGTAAAGAACTTGAGTGGAGTTTGGTATCCAACCAAAGTCCTAGAATTAATCTCCATGGTGACCAGGAACAACTGTAGAGGCACTAGTGAACTATTCTTCATAACCTGGGCCCAGTTGTCTTGCTGGGAGTGGATGATTTAAGGCCAAACATGTACTTGAAATTTTATAATATTGTATCATATCATGGAGTGACTCTGTTTTGAACCCTTCATTTCCATAAAGGAGAAGCTCTCTGGTGCTACCCATTCAGGAACCCACCAGCCTCTCTTCAAAGAGAGCAGCCTGTGGGTGCAGGGCTTTTGGCAGGGAACTGTAAGGGTAGAATTGCAGCACATTTTTATTTTCCTTATGGTTATTTTTTTGTGCTGACATTTCTTCTTATGGCAATGACATGTATATGTGTTTTAATGTAAGAAAATTAGATGCTTTAAAGAAAAATATTAACAAAACAACATCATTGTAAGCCCCTTGAGGCACACAAGTGGCCAGGCCCCTCCTCTGAGGACTTCTAACTGCCAGGTTCCACCCACAGAATACTCTAACTGCTCTAACAGCTGGACCCAGCCCCCATTCTACAGAGGCACAAGCCCAAGCTCTGGACTNGAGATCCCACCAATCTCCACCCCAGAAAGCTTTGCCCTGCAAAGTTCTGCCCCCTCCTAAGCTATATAAACCCCATTTTCTGCTCAGTTCTTTGCCGTTTATCGCCTGAGCAGACGCAGCCACCCTCCTTTTTTCCCCTTCCCAATTGTGTGAGGTTTGTTGTGTGGTGTGACTTTGTGGTATTCCTTGGCTCCTGGCTGCCAGGATACCTTTCCATCTGGGCTGTAACACTTACAATTATAATGTGCAGAGTTACAATGATGTGTGAGTAGAGTTTAGGAAATGCTGATGTGATGTGTGTCATTGTTTTGGTCAGAATTCTCTGCAACTAGTTGGAGATTGGCTTCCCTTCTTCTGTCTCTTGGTCTCTCGCTTTCTCTCCTATTATCTATGTCTATCTGTCTATGTACCTACTTACAAGTCATCTATCATTTCCTGTCATCTATGTATTATCTGTCATTTACTTGTATTTATCTATTATCTATCATTTAATCATCTATTGATTTTATATAAGTATTATCTAATGTCTATCTTTTACCTATTTACCTATATATATATTATCTATAATCTGTTACCTATCTTCTATTATTTATTTATTTTTATGTGTATGAGTGTTTTGCCTACATGTATATCTGTGCACCATGTGTGTGCAGTACCCATGCAGGCCAGGAGAGGACATTGGATCCCCTGGGATCAGAGTTATAGACAGTTGTGTGTCTTCATGTGTGCACTAGGAATAGAACCCTGGTACTCTAGAAGAGAAGCCAGTGTGCTCTTAAACCACTGAGCCATCTCTCCAGCCCATCATCTTTTATCTATCATCTATCTATCTATCTATCTATCTGTCTGTCTGTCTGTCTGTCTGTCTGCCTGCCTGCCTGCCTGTCTGCCTGCCTGCCTGCCTGTCTGCCTGTCTGTCTGTCATCTATCTAATCTATTCATCATCTGTTACCTATCTACTATCTATTTAATATTTAACCTATCATCTCTCTCTTTGTTTATTTGTTTGACTAGTCATCAATCNTATGTCCTGTTATTTATGAGCTAGGGACCTAGGAAAGCTGGTGGTATAATTCTGAGGTCTGAGGATAGAGGAGATGATGACCNGGGATGGAGGGTGAGTTTGAAGGTCTGAGAACCAGGAGGGCAAAGTCAGGCTTGCGGTGGTTGAATCCTCCTTTCCTTGACTTATTTGTTCTATTCTGGCCACCAATAGATTGGATGATGCCTGCCACATTTATTCTAATACCACTCTCCTCTAGACTTAATTGCAAACAATGTTCATCTAGATAGCTGNATATCTCATGATTTAATCAAGTTGACACATAAAATTAACTATCACACCATAATAGCAATGACCTTTCTCTTAAATGTTATGGGATGAATAGTTCTTTTTTCCTCCTAAGAAGCCGTGAATCGCTGTGGTATAAATTCACCCCACCCATACTTTATCAGGGGGGATTTGCTTTATTCATTTAAAGAATATTGAACCCCTTCAAAGCCCCCAGGTGACTGTCATAAATAAAAATATTTGGAGGCTCTTTGACTTGAGGCAGGTGGGAGAGCTGGCCCTGAGGTCATAAGAGCAAGAGAGCTGTCTCTGCCACCACCAGCTGCAACACTCAGGAGAGCAGGCCCTGTACCTCATCTGGGCAGCACAAGAGAGCCAACCCTGTTTGGCAGATGTGTGGGTGAGTCAGCCCCAACATTGTGAGCATGGGAAAGCTGCCTCCATTACTCATCTATCTTGTGGCAGCAAGGACCCCCCTACCCCTACTCTGTACCGCCCATCAATTCCTGAGACAGGTTTGGAAGAGCTGGCCCTGAGGTCATAAGAGTATAAGGATGGGAGAGCTGTCTCTGCCTCTCACCAGCTTCAGCACTCACTTGAGAGCCCTACACCATGCCTGGACAGCACAGTAGAGCTGGCCCTGAAGGTGTAGGTGTGGGAGAACCGACCCTGAGGACATGAAAGCAGGAGAAATGGCCCTACACTTTGCTCATCTCTGTAAGGAGTGAACTAGCCAGGGCAATACTGGAGAGTTCACCCTGGTGGTGAAGACAGAGGAGAGCTGGCAGGCTGACCAACTCTGCAAATACCCAGGCCCAGAACCAGGGTTATGTGTTGGCCCACCTCAACATCCATCCCATCTGTGATCTCCTGGAGCATGGGGGTGGGCAGGGGGAGGGGGTTGGTCCTGTGAACCCAGGGCTGCAGGATCTCCAATGACACATGGCAGCAACGGGATGTCTAGGAAGAGTCCCAGTGAAGGCCCAGCGATGATGGTGTAGCAGAGACCAGGGGCCTTGAACCAGACCAATGATTCTTTATGATGAACGCCTGCAAGTAAAAATGTGTGGATAAAGGGGTTTACTGTGTGACTCACTGTGTCACATTGCAACTTCTGTGAGGAGAGTCTCCCTTTCTTTCTCCTCCCTTTCTTCTTTTAAATTTTATTTATTTATTTTTTTTGGGGGGGGGAGATGAATGGGATCTGGAGATATGATGTGAAAGACACAAAGAATAAATAAAAAGAAAGTTAAAAAAATATCCACAAACCTTTTGGAGATGAAAAACAGCCACCTCTGTAATCTCACATTCTAAAATTAGGCTTGACTTTTGGATTTTTACTCAATAACGTATATGTTCACTGAAGGCAGAGAAGAACATTTCCAGTATCAATTTGAGACTTGTGGGAAATAGGAGTTTCACTGTGTGTGGAAGGGTATTGTGACTGCCACATGGGCTGACTTTTGAGTGTGGTGGGGATGAGGAGGAGGGAAAGGTGAGTACTGTCACAGTCATTTAAGTAACCCCTTACTCAGATCTGGTACCAATTGTAAAGGCTGCAGTAGGTAGACACAGTTCATATCCCCATATATGCTGTGGTCATGGAGGCCATTGGTGAGGTTCTATTGTTTCTGAGTAATTATTGAGTCATTTCTTTACTTTAATGAAACCTCACAGTGGTGGTGTTTGTCGTGGAGCCTGGCCACATAGCAGCATTCTGTACCCTCTAGGGTAGCCTTGAAAGGTCTTACATTCCTCTAGTAAGGCTGGTCCCTTTCAAGGTAGCTTGCTACCACTGGGTAATCTATGGAGCTATGCTGTGGTGACCAGCCACCCTTCAGGAGCACCTGGTGAGTGGCACCTACTGGTCTTGGCTTTACTGCTCTCCTCTCCATCCTTGGAACCATGGCTGTGAGGGAAGAACCAGCAAGGGATCCAAGTATGTGGTTGAAGGCCCACATGTAGTTTCCCTGTTTTTTCTCAGGACTTTTTCTTATCATCCCCAAGTCATTTTTGGTCCATGGCCAAAAAAAGCCCATCCTTGGCTGGATTCAGACTTCTGCCCTTCCTGCCCAAACAAACCACTTCCCATCNTCATCTCTAAATTCACCCCTACACGTCCCATCTTGTCTATTGCAGAAAAAAGAGCCACTACAAATGAGATGTCATTGAATCACATCATGTATCCAACAAGGACTCNTGTGCCTTTTCTATGTCACTCTGAGTCCTTTTCAGACAACCACATGCCTCTTTGATGCTAACAGAGAAGATCAATGTCTCAGAAAGCAATGAAGGGAGACATGCCTTTTGTCTGAATCAGGGGAGTGGGGGAAGCCTATGGGTGAACTTATGTGCCCCTAGAGCAAGGCAGCTGTGCACTGTGCATCTCAGTACCACGCCCCCCTCAAGTGCAGGCAAGAATCTCTGCCAGGGTACAAGCATAACAGTAGCCATTTTGGCTATACTGAATGCTTTGTTCTGGAGACATCCACCTGCAATGTAATCCTAGCTCAGCCATGTTACCTGTGTAACATCGGATAAGTCACTTTTCTGAGCTCCAGTGTCCATGTCTGTAAATGGAATCCAAATGCTAATGATTTTTACAGGACTGATAGACTGACTGAACTCAACACTTGAGGCACACACCATCCCTAGTGTTGCTGTTCTGATGTTATGACTTATGCATTTCATGTAAAATCCAGGGCAGTCATGATNTCTGTGGCCAGAAGAGCATTCTGTAGGATCTGGGCTTCAATGTCATTATGATGACTTTTTATTCAAGGGGAGAGATAAAGACGATTTGAAAAGGAAGAATTTCTGAGTTGTAAATTAAGTGAGTATGATATATACAGTGGGTGTTCTCTTTCCTCATAGAATTGTAGGGTTTTCTAAGACCTTTAAAAGGCCCTAATTAGATTCTGTGCAAAGGTATCCCCTCCATGTGTGATTTACCTATGAGCTATATAATTTCATGTGGTAAATTAAAGTATAATTTCATCCCCAGATTCAATAGTTGTGATTTTTAAATAGATAAAGAGAAAGCCTTAGACCTAGGTTTGCTCTGGAAGATTCTGCCTTGTTTTGACATATGTTAGATGGAAGACACTTGCACTCTTACATTGGGAAGCCTAGGAATATCGTTTCAGCATACAAGAGAGCAGGTCATATCTTTTATTACAGAGCAGAGAGGCTTTAAAGCCTTTTTGAAGGTTGTAATTAGACTCTGAGCAAAGGTTTCTTCCCTCTTCATAAATCACATGCATGGACTATATAATTTAATGGAGGTAAATTGAGATGAATTGTTTGAAGACCCAACCACTCCCTTCCCAAATGTTTTGAGCTTTAAGCTTCCTTAGACTACTGGATCCAAGACAGGAGCTGAGCAGCCAGCCAGATCTTTGCTCTTTGACCATGACAAAGGCTGTGGGCTGTGGTAGGATGCTGTAGAAGCCTAGGCACATGCCTTTGGATGGAGGAGGCTATCGTCTGGATGTGTAAATAGGTATTTTTTTTTCTGCTTGTATCTGAATGATGCTCAACACCTTCAAACTCTTCACTCTCTGACTTCTAGAAGGAACTGGAAGGGGCTTACCAATCATGCAGAGGAATTTCTTCCTTGTCCCTCTTGTACACGTGGAGACACAGGGTATAAGAAGTAAAGAATTTGCTCAAAGTCTCCTAGCACATGCAGCAGACTTCTATTACTGGCCCCTGCCAGCTTCTACCTCCATTTCTCTCATAGAAAAAGAACCTCTAGTTTGTGGTTGGATGTACAGCTGTCATAAGCACAGATGAATTCCTGTCTTTTTTTGCAGTTGTCCATGAGACTGAGTTCTAGCTGACTACAGACAAGCAACAGTGTCCTGAATAGCTTCTGGAAATAATCTTTTGTTCTTCTTCCTGCCTCCTGGCTGGGATGTGGAAGTGATTCATTGCCTCAATAATGACATGTAACCAGTAACTGTAAGAGTTCAGTGTCTTATGAGCATGCTTGCTTTGGGCTACATCTATGTTTGAGGGAGTTAACTGGGCCTGATCGTATTTGTAACAAGTTGGCACTCTACTGGGCGATGTGAAGTCCCTGTGGCTAGGTCAGTGAAGGTGGCTTCCTGTGCCTCATCTGTCCCTGTTTCTACTTATCACTTGTGGCTGATGCAAGAGGCCACAAGTGATAAGTAGAAACATACAAGTAACTTTTCTTGCCTCCCCTGTGTCATGTTGGCTAATATCCGATTGGCCAAAGTCATGTGGCCAGGCCTCAAGACAGACTAGGATAGGGGATACTTCCCTGTTACATGGCAAAAGCTTGGGTAAAGGGTGGGATGGGGATGAAGGCCCAAATGGATCCAATCTATTAAAGGTGAATGACTGAATGGAGGAATAGACAGAAAGAGAGCTGAAAAATAAAGAAAGTTCTGCTGGTTGTGTCCAATAGACGGATGAGGAGGCAGTTCTGGTCTCTGGTGTGTATGGGCTATCTGGGACTGTCTTGAATTGGAGGTTGTCTTTGGCACCCAAGGGAGAGCTTAGAGTTGTGCTGTAGTCCCTGACTGTGGGCTGTGTGGGTTGTGACCTGATCCTTCCCTGAAAAAGGCCTTCACTTTTGAGTCATTGTGAAAACTTTCACAAACTCTACCCCATGATTGGAAAGAATGCATTTTAGAAATGAGAACCCTTTAGAGGCTTTGTGTTCATAACACACAAACAGTCATACTGTGCCCTGAGAACTGAACTAGAATGCCAAAGACATGTATGACAGTCATGCCTCTGTTATGTCATATAAACAAATGACTACAGCATCAGAGATATGGGACTCTTCTAGGCAGTTCATAGGCCCTCTAGAACCTGTTAGCAAAAGGAAAAGCTGAAAAATGAGTTAACTTTTTTAGACTTCATGGATTTTTGAGTTTCTGTTTGCATGCCACACACATACATGCACACACACTTTTTTTTTGTAGTGATAAGGATTGAACCTAGGGCCTCACTTGTGCATTGATCTCCAGCTTCAGCTCCTAGTAATATGTATTTTAAAGAGGATAAAGATTTTTTCTGGTGATAATACTCAGTGTTCTGATACATATATTAAAGATCCTGCAATGTTAATTGTTTCAAATGCCCTCACAACAATGCTCTAACATCCACAGAAGTCATATAATGACAGCACCGTGAAAATTCAAGCTGTGGAATGACAGCTGGTGTGAAAGTGAAAGGAAAACATTTTTCATGTGAAAATTAATGATTATAATCCACACTGTTGTGTAACTGATGCAAGAGTGAGTGCTGAGGACAACCCAGATTTCTTCCTAGATGTGCAAATGACCTGCATTTGTTTTGGTGATGTTAAGACTCACAGCGCATTGGATCTCTTTCCTTCTGTGGCAGAAATAAGAGTGATTCTGGCAAATTTCTCAGAACCTTAAACACCCAATAAAAGCACTGGTAGCTCACTTTGCTTCAAGTTTATTGCTATGTTCCTTTAGCAGAACAATAGCATTTGGTTTACCCCTGCATCCATGGCCTATGAAGTCTCATATTCTTGGATATCTGAGCAGTGTCAGACATGTGTTCTATTGTGTGGAGTTGACCTTAAATCAAAT
The DNA here is from genome assembly GCA_001675575.1 of Neotoma lepida. Classification (NCBI taxonomy): domain Eukaryota; kingdom Metazoa; phylum Chordata; class Mammalia; order Rodentia; family Cricetidae; genus Neotoma; species Neotoma lepida. Next base: position 135,415 of record LZPO01087162.1, on the reverse strand, counting down.
CAGGTAGTGGTTAGTTACTCCCACAACGTTTGTGCCACTTTTGCACTAGTGTATCATACAGTCAGGTCACCATAGTAGATTAAAGGGTTTGTAACAGGGTTGGTGTTTACCTTTCTTGTCTGGTAGTGTATAGAGTATCTTTCAGTACTATGGACACTATTCAGTAGGAGTGAAGGCTCTAGTTAGGTACCAGCTTGACTTCTCTGTGTTCAACTGAGTTATCTCACTCAAGATGTTTTTTTTCCCTAATTCTATCCATTTATCTGTGAATTTCGTGATTTCTTTTAACAGAAGAATAATATTGCATTGTGTAAATGTACCACATTTTTGTTTATTTATGGATGGACAATTAGGCTGTTTCTAATTTCTGGCTACTGTGAATAGAGCAGCAAAGAATGTTGTAGTGGGTAGCTGTTCCAGCTTTGACCTGGAAGCACTACCCCTAGTGAGGCTTCTGATAACTGCCATGCGTACCTAGGATCTCCCCTGGGGGCAGGCTGAGATGGGAGCCTTTAAGACCGGAGGTCCTTCTGTGCCGGCCCTCTTGGTTCCTGGTGATCCTGGACTTTGGATGGTAGACCGAGCAGAGTCCTCCAGAGAACACTGCTGGACTGCACCTCACCTCTCCTGGATCCTGTAACCAACCCCTTTACTGGCTGTANATTACCCCTAAATAAATCTTGTATTAACTATGTGGAATTACCTTAATAATTTCCTCCTTTAGAATGTAGTTGAGCAAGTGTCTCTGTAGTAGGATGTAGAGTTCTTTGGATATATGCCCAAGAGCAGTTGTGCTGGCTGTGTGTCAACTTGATACAAGCTAGAGTCACCAGAGAGGAGGGAGCCTCAATTGACAAAATATCTTCATAAGATTGGGCTGTAGGCAAGCTTGTAGGGAATTTTCTTAGTGATTGATGAGGAAGGGCCCAACCCATTGTGGGTGGGTCTACTCCTAGGCTGGTAGTCCTGGCTTCTATAAGAAATCAGGCTGAACAAGGCATGAGGAGCAAGCCAATAAGCAGCACCCCTCCATGGCCTCTGCATTAATATCTACTTCCAGGTTCCTGCTCTGTTTGAGTTCCTTTCTTGGCATCCTTCGATGATAAACAGTGATGTGAAAGTGTAAGCTGAATAAACTCTTTCTTCTTCAACTTGTTTTTGGTCATAGTGTTTCATCACAACAATAGTAACCCCAATTAAGACAGTGGTACAGGTGAGTCTTGAGGTAGATCTATTCCCAGCTTCATGAGGAACTGCCACACTGATTTCCATAGTGGCTGTACAAGTTTGCATCCCCATCAGCAATGAATGATTGCTAAGCCCCCATCTTACCAGCATGAGATAGGTGCCATTTGTTTTATTGATCTTGACCATTTTGAATGGTGTAAGATGGAATCTCAAAGTAGATGACTAAGGATGTTGAACATTTCTTTAAGTGTTTCTCAGCCATTTGTTTTTCATTTTTTGAGAACTCTGTTTAGTTATGTACCTCATTTTTAATTATTTGTTTTCTTTGATGTCTAGTTTTTTTTAGTTCTTTATATATTTTAGATATTAACCATCTCTCAGATGTGTAATTGGTAAAGATCTTTTCCCGTTCTGTGGCCTGTCACTTTGTCCCGATGATGGTGACCTTTCCCATACAGAAGTTTTTCAGTTTAATGAGGTCCAATTTATTAATGGTCAGTCTTAGTGCCTGTTCTGTAAGTGTCCTGTTCAGAAAGTCTTTTCCTGTGCCAATGAGTTCAAGACTATTCCTCACTTTCTCTCCTACCAGATTCAGTATCTGACCTTANGTTGAGGTCCTTGATCCATTTGGAGTTGAGTTTTGTGCAGGGTGATAAATATGTGTCTACTTACATTTCTTTTATATGCAACCATCCAGTTTAACAATCACTATTTGTTGAGGTTGCTATCCTTTTTCCAGTGTGTATTTCTGGATTCATTGTCAAAAATCAAGTGTTATAGGTATGTGGACTTATGCTTGGGTCTTCAATTTGATTCCAATTGTCAATGTGATTGTTTTTATGTAAATACCATGATCTGTTTTATTACTATAGTTCTATATTACAGTTTTAGATCAGGAATGGTTATACCACTAGTAATTCTTTTATTTTTCAGGATTGTTTTAGCTTTCATTTTTTTNTNTGTGTTTTCATATGAAGCTGAAAATTATCCTTTCAATTTCTGTGAAGCATTGTGTTGGAATTTTGATGGGGATTGCATTGAATTTGTAGCTTGTTTCTGGTAAGACAACCATTTTCACTGTAATAATCCTACTGATCTGTAGGCATGGGAGATCTTTCCATCTTCTGTTATCTTTAATTTCTTTCTTCAATGTCTTAAAGTTTTTTATTATACAAGTCTTTCACTTGCTTGGTTAGAGTTATCCCAAGATATTTTTTTTTTGAGGCTATTGTGAAAGGTACTGTTTCCCTGATTTCTCAGTATGTTTGTCAATTGTATATAAGAAGGACATTGAGTTTTGAGTGTTAATTTTGTATTTTTCTGAAAGTGTTTATCAGTTGTAGAAGTTTCATGGTGGTGGTTTTAGGGTCATTTATGTATACAACCATGTCATCTGCAAAAAAAGATACTTTGACTTCTTCCCTCACTATTGTATTCCCTTTCTCTCCTTCCGTTGTCTTATTGCTCTAGAGAACTAAGACTTATTACTATATTGAATAGGTATGGAGGGAGTGGACCTCCTTGTCTTGTTCCTAATTTTAGTGGAAATGCTTTGAGATTCTCTCCATTTAGGTTGATGTTTGCTATGGGCTTGCTGTAAATCACCCTTATTATGTTGAGGTATGCCCCTTGTATCCTAAGTCTCTCCAGAATTTTATTATGAAGGGATGTTGGATTTTGTCAAAGGCCATTTCTGTATCCAATGAGATGATTATGTCACCTTAATTTTTGAGACAAAGTTTTTCATTGAATCTGAAGCTCACCAGTTTGGCTTGACCATCAGGCTTGATGGGTACACCTATCTCTGAATCTCTGCCTCCACCCAGTGTTGGGGTGACAAGGGTACTCCACTGAGCTCTGCTTTTACATGGATACTGGGTATCGAAAATCAGGTCCTCATGCTTGCATGACAAGCACTTCTTTCTTGACTGAGCCATCTCTTCAGTTCTCCCATGTTCTTATTGGTAGGATGAAGATGACAACCTCGCACTGTCAGCTGGGAGGCACCCCAGGTGCTGGGTTTATAGTGAGTCTTCAGAGATCTCCAAATCCCATAGGCTTATCTTTGGATTCTCTTTTGGATTTCTTTGCTACTGTGTAGGTGTCACTCCAGGGNCTTGTGTGAGAAAATGTCCTAGTCTCTAGNAGAGGCTTCTAGCTATATGCTCTGAACAGAATAGATACACAGTTATATCTGGCTATAGTTCTCCTCACTGCAAAGCCATCTTTCCCTCATGCCCTATAAGAAATGGTCGAGGTACCCAGAGGCTGGATAGCCCAGAGATCTAGGATAGAACCAAATACAATTGGAAAAAAATCAATGTAATGATGCCTAATGATATTCTGCTCTACTCATAGATTGGTACCTAGCCCAACTGTCATCAGAGAGGCTTTATCCAGCAACTGATAAAAACAGATGCAAAGACCCACAGTGAAACATTAGGTGGATCTTGGGGAATCCTGTGGGAAAGGGGGATGAAGGATTATATGAGCCAGAGGGGTCAAGAACATCACAAGAAAACTCACAGAAATAACTAACCTGGCTCATAGGTGTTCACAGAGACTGAACTGACAACCAGGGAACCTGCATGGGGCTGACCTAGGCCTTCTGTCTATATGTTACAGTTGTGTAGCTTGGTCTTCCTGTGGGACTCCTAACAGTGGAGGCAGCGGCTGTCTCTGACTCTCTTGCTTGCTTTTGGGACCCTATTTCTTGTACTGGGTTGCCTTGTCCAGTCTTAATATGAGAGGAGGTGCCTATTCTTACTGCAAGTTAATATGCCATGTCTGACTGATCCCTGGGAGGCCTGCCCTTTTCTGAAGAGAAATAGAGGAGGAGGAGTGGATAGGGGTCAGGGGGAGGTGGAGAAGGGACTGGAAGGAGAGGAGGGGGAGAGGAAACTGTGGTCAAGATGTAAAACAACAATAACAACAACAATAAAAATCATTGAAAAATGGTCCTGGCCTAGGAGAAGAGAACTGCAGTACTTAAGACTCCCAGGGAGTGTAACTCTCAGGCTCTGCACTGTGCACAACAACTCTGCAGCCTGTAAACTTGTGCATTGCTCTTGTTTGTCCTTTTGTAGGCATATCCTTTTATTTTTATTGCTGGTTGTTGATGATGAATTGACTGCCTGTAGTCCAAACATCCTGAGTTTTCTAGCATGCCAGGGAGTGCTTTACCTTGGCAGCAAGCCCTTTTGCCCAGGCTCATAAGAGACTGATGTGTAAACTACACGTGGTAGTGTCAATTTACAATCTATGAATTAAATAAACAGTCTACTTGCTTGTGCCTGTGCCCCAGGAGCTCTGGGCTTCTCTGCTTGCCAGACTCTGTGTGTTTTGTAGTTTGCTCCCAGAAAAGGGAAAGGATTCATTTCCATGTAGTGGTGTGAAGGTGAGAGTTGGAAAAGAAAAAGAAAACACAACAAAGCCCACAGCTTTTACTACCCAGGGCCTCTTCTGAACTTTCTACTGAGAGAGA
>LZPO01087162.1:115132-127554 GCA_001675575.1 Neotoma lepida | reverse complement strand
CCTAGCCAGGACATGTTGGTGGTGGAACCTCTAGCTTTAACCATTTATCCCTCGTCTACATCTTCTGCAGTTGTGGTTGTTTGAGAAATTTGTGCCTTGAGTCAGAGAGGATGTGGGTGTGAGAGGGATGGGGTGGCCTCTNTTCCACCCTTCCTTTCACCTTGGCATTCCAGTCTCCCTCCCTAGTAGTATCAGTAACACTACATGAAGCTGAGGGACCAGAAAACTTGATCGATAGTGATTTGAGAGTTGAGGATTTATTTTACACACATAACAATGAGTCAAGATTGCTGGACCGACCTCAGAGTCAGAGGTTTTGTCATTCTTTAGTCCTAGCTGCCCATTGAGGTAACCACCAGCCACAGGCAGCCTTTTAAGTTGAGATGAATTGAAATGAAAGAAAAATAATCTAGTGCTCAGGCATACTGGCAGCTTTTCAAGTGACTTGTGGCTCCATAATGAGTCAGTAAAGATGGGGACATTTCCATCATGGCAGAAATAGTGACATAGCAGCTGAAGGCGTATATATTCAAAGAGAGAAGGTGATGGCACAAGCCACATTGGTTCATTTTTATCAAATAAACTGTCTTCTAGAATTCCTTTAAAACACCTGGCAGGGGCTTGTCAATCTGAACCATGGCCACATGGCACATCCTAGCTGCAAGGGAAACTAGGATACAGAATCTTGAGCAAGGCTGGACAATTTAGGGATCCAAACAGAACAAGCAAGATGGCGACTGCCTTGGGAAGGTGACCGCAGTGGGAAGAGGATGCTGTGTGCCTGGCTGCCTTCATCCTGAGCTCTCTGTGGGTCATCCAGCTACTAGCCATCACCACGAGCATTCCCTGCTCACTTCTGGTTTCCCCAGCAACTTTCTGCGTGATCTCTAAAATAATAAAACAAAACAACAAAAGCAAAGCAAAACTGAAAATACTCCCAGAAGTCAATACATGTAACACACTTTACTAGAGGGCCAAGAACCAGGGAGGAGTGCAGATCCTTTTAATGCCAAGATTGGTCTGAACTGAGTACTGGGTGCTCNGCCACAGTGCTCTCCTTTCTATCTCCCCAGATTTCTCACTGTCACACCTCCCAATCCCTCTCCTTTTTTTCAAGTAATTTAGGCTGATGCTGCAGGTCGCCTAGTGTGGGGCCTTGCTTTGCACACCCCAAACTCTGCAAAGCATTAGGCAGTCTTCTCTAACACCCTCATTACCTGTGCTTAGTACGAGACCTGTGGAAAGCTGTGGAAGGCCATTTCCTTACATTCTCTCCTCTTTCAGCTCTGCCAGACAAAAGGGCCTGCACAGATCCATCATTCCTCTGTCTAAAATGACATCATCTGTCATTGGAAGGCACGAACAGCCACAGCTACTTTTGATTTTAAATTATTTTTCTTCTGTGGCATCATATTTGATGTCTACATGATTGAACATAGTAAAAGCAATTTATTAAGCATTTTTATTAGAAACCAGAGGTTAAGAAATTTTCAAAGAAGTGCAATAAAATAGGGCATTTTAAATTCTGGAGGCAGAGGGGGGGATTATACCCAGCCAGCTTTAAGTATGCCTGGCAGCTCTAATCACATTGACAAGTGTGTTTAACCTGTTGTGAGCTCACATTTATCATCTGTGTGGCATAGAGAGAGGGTTGGATGGCGCAGGAGGCTGCAAACCATGACCTGTTTGTGTCTGGCCCCTGAGCTAAGAGTGTTTTCTGTATCCTTAAAGGACTTTGTGAAAGCAAAACAGAATACGGGGTGGACACTAGGTGTGGCCCACCAAACCTAACATAGTCATGATCAGGTTCCTTATAGGAGTTTACCCATCCCTGGATTACAGTCTGAGGGGCTTCCACCTCTAAATCTCAGGGCCTAGACATATGGTCCCAGTTGCCTAGAAACTTCAGATGTGCTGTTTATGTTGAGAACCTTGTGGGGCTCTGGTGATGATAGACATCCTGTATCTGAAGGGAACAGGAGGGGCATGGCTAATCCAGCTGGTGCTGGAAGCTGTGAGTTAGTAGTAAATGCTGCCATGTGCTGTGAACCATCCCCTCCCTTCAGCAATGAGTAGCAGCCACCCCCATCAGATCGTGAAAGTGGTGGGCAAAGGATTCTGACTTTCCTGTGGCATCAGGTCTGCCTAACTAGAACTGACTACACCAGCTTCAGGGAAACAGTGCAGGAAACAGGATGATCTATGGCAGTGTATGTATGGGGGAGGGGCTTGGGGATGGGTGGGCTGGAGCTGTCACTGCAGTCAGCTGTCAGTATGGGCCCAGGCCCAGGCTTAGATGGGTGTAAGAGAGTGGCATAAGGAAACTGAGTCACACTTAGTCCTCTATAAAAGCACTGAGATTTGAATGCTGCCTCCGATTTGTATGGGATCTGCCCTCTTGGTCTATTGCCCTGTTGCTGGGGTGTGAGGCTCAGGCAACCCTCACTTCTGTTTGTTTTCAGTAGGAACTTGGACCAGCCATTAATTCAAGAAGCACTGTTTCTCAATAGCAAAATAATACTAGAAGGTACAGGCTTGAGGGTCTCTTATCCAAATGCTTTCAACCAGCAGTGTTTCAGACTTGGGATTCCTTCATATTGGATTATTTTCATAGACTCTGCTGTGTGAACATCCCTCATTTGAAAATCTGAAGTCTGGAATCTAAAATTCTACAAAATTTCAAACTTGTGAGGGTCATGGTGGAACTCAGAAAGTTTCAGGCTTTGGAACATTTGTATTTTTGGATTAGGAGTTCACATCCCATGTCATAAGACATAAGATGGAACATCAGCTACAAATAGCAAAGTACTATAAGGCTCCTGAGTTTCAAAGGAATCTAAAAAACCCAAGTGAAACAAAAGCACCCTGCCATTTTGAACACTTACCATATGCTAGATGTTTTGGTAAAGCTCTTTACATTGGCCACTCACTTAATCCAACATATTCTGGACATGAATCCCCCCTTCTTAAGTTGAAAATATTTTTTCATACAATATATTCTGATCATGGTCTCCCCTCTCCCATCTCCCCAATCCTTCCCACCTCCCCAACCAACCAACTCCATGATTTCTATTTTTCTCTTAAAAAAGAAGGCAAACAAACAAACAACCCCCCAAACCAGAATAAAATGAACAAACAACAACAAAAAAGAAAAAGCACAAGAAACACATATATACACAGATACACATATACACAAAAAACAAAACTCATGAAGACACAGAATTGGAAACCATAATATACAAGCTAAAGACCAGTAAGATAAAAAGTGCCCCAAACAAAGCAATATGAGGCAGAAAATCTATAGAAATATCCTTGAGTTCATTTTGTGTTTGCCATCTACTTCTGTATATGGGACCTACCCTTAAGTGTGTTTTGTATACCCAGTGAGACTCCCTTGGAGAAATTAATTATTCCTCTGCAAGTGGTTGTCAATTGGAGTTAGCTTCTTGGTTAGGAATGGGGGATGGTGTTCACTTTTCCCTCTGAGCACTGGGACCCACCTAGCTTGGACCTGTGTAGGCCCTGTATATGCTATCATGGTCTCTGTGAATTCATATGTCTGTCAGACCTGTTTTGTCTGAAGTATTGTTTCCTTGGTGTCTTCCATTCCATCTGGCTCTTACAATCTTTCTGTCTTCTTGTCCACAAAATTCCCTGAGCCCTGAGGGGAGAGGTTTGATGGAGATAACCTATTTAGGACTTGTTGTTCCAAGGTCTCTCATTCTCTGCATATTGTCCAATTGTGGGCCTTTGAATTTGTTACCATAAACTGCAGGAGGAAGCTTCTCTGAAGATGGCTGAGCAAGACACTGATCTATGAGTACAGCAGAATTTAAGCAGGAGTCATTATATTGCTACATTTCTTTAGCAGAACAATGGTGTTTGGTTTTCCCATAGGTCTGTGGCCTATCTAGTCTCAGGTTCTTGGCCTCCTGAGCAGTGTCAGATACAGGTTATATCTCATGGAGTGGGCCTTAAATCCAATCAGATTGTGGTTGGTTACTCACACAACTTTTGTACCACTATTGCACCAGCATATCATGTAGCTCCACCACTGAACTATATCCCATGGGAGTCATCTCTCTCCTCCTACTATGTGATCCCAGATATCAAACTCAAGTTATCAGGGTTGGAAGGAGGTTCTTCTGCCTGCTGAGCCAAAACAGACTTTTGACAACCACTTGTATTTCTGTAATAATAGTTGAAATTTTTGGAATTCATCAAAACTCATCACCAATCCCTTCCATGGGAGGGCAGCCCACTTGATTCTTAGTGGAATCCATCCAGCAGTGCTTTCTTCTCTTACACTCCCCACCCACCCTGCAAAACAGGCACTTACTATCACTGAAGCCTCACAAATGGGAAAGCAGGCTTAGAAAACTTAGTGCTTTGTCTGAGACAGAGTTCATTCAGACAACTAGAAGCAGGAGCAGGGATGGAGCCCAGTTCTGCATGATTTGGAACCCACACCCAGGCTCACTGTTTTTTGGGTGTCAATTGAGTGGCAAGGTAAAGTATAGATGAGGGTGAGTATGGTGGTTAGACTAGGAATGGTCCCCATAGGCTGATGTATTTCAATGCATTGTCATTTGGGAGAGGTGGTGCTACTTGACAGGGATTGNGAGGTGTGTCCTTTTTAGAGGAAGTTTGTCACCAGGGGTGGCCATTGGGTTTCAAAAGCTCAAGCCAGGCCCAGTGTCTCTCTCTTCCTGCTACCTGCAGATCCAGATGTACAACTCTCAAGCTACTTCCCCAGCCCCATGTCTGCCTGCAAGCTGCCATGCTTCCCGCCATGACAATGGACTAAACCTCTGAAATTGTAAGCAGGCCCCAATTAAATGCTTTCTTTATAAAGGTTGCTGGCCATGGTATCTCTTCACTAAGACAGTGAGGTAGGGCACTTTGGTCCTCAAATCCGTTGAGACATTGTCTTGCCCATTGGAGAGCCAAGGGGCAGTCTGGNGGGATGTTTCATGTGGGTTTGATGGTTAANGTGAAGGGTGTGTCTAGAACTTCAGTCCTCAGGAAAGGGGTATGTATTAGGGCTGCTAAAACTGTAAAGAGGATGAAAGGATGGTCTGTGTGGGTAGGTTTATATCTCTGTTTTCGTGTGGGGTGTTTCCCATTTTCTCAGTATTCAAGAGTTAAAAATGTTTACACTTTGAGTTCATTGAAAGATGCATGTTTCTTCACTTTAAACAGAGGAGGTGNGGGGTAGGAAAACACATTGAGCTGCTGAGGATCCCATGGCTGCCTTGTTCCCAGGCTATCGGCATTGAGCCAATCCACTTGTTGCCTTTGCTGTGGCATTCCTCCTAGGGCGTTCTCTCTTGCAAGCGGTACTTGCTGACTTACCTCAGTTTCAGAGTCTGGGGAAGTCCATTCTGGTCCAGGCCTGAGCAAACTAAGTTTCAGAGACTAAGAAGCTTGCCTTGGCTGTGTGTTCTGGGTTCATTGGCTCCTGTTTCCCAGATCTCATTCCTTCACAGTACCTCATGTGACCAGGCACTTTCCTCAAGTACTAAGCAGGATGCTGCCTAGGGTATCATTCTTCTTATCCATGCTTGTCCCACAGCTCAGCTGGGCCAGCTCAGACTCAGTGCTTCAAGATGTTCCACCCTGTGGGTCCCTGGGTTCTCTCCACTCCTGATGAGGATCTTGCTATGGCCTTGGCTCCACCATTTCCCACTTGTTCAGGAAGAGGGTGTCTCTTGGGATCTTCCAAGAAAATTAAAAACCTCTCTGCTTTCTGGTCAAATTTGGGGTCTGTCTTTGCTCTTAAATTGTAATCTATTAAAAGGCTTTTTTAAGATGCAAAAATACTCCCAAACAATATTATTATCTANACCCTTTCTTGGGGAGAACATGCTTTCTTACTAAAGTGTGACTCACATTTTTCCTCCTTTTCTTTGCCCTGCAGGAGTGGAGAAGATAAATGGAGATGTGGAGAAAAGCCATCTAATCTAATCCCCACCCCATTCATGAGCTGAGCACCTAACAACAAATCAGAAGGAAGAGACACATTTCTCACTTAAGGGATTGTCTCTATTTCTGTGGCCAATCACCTTCCTCCCTATCACAGAGTTATCCATTTCAAAAGCCCATTTGAGGAAAAGTCCATTATTCACCACCATTAGAGCTCTGAACACTGGCACCAGAGGGAGAGATTGCTCTCTTTGTCTTATCAGAATCTATTGCTTTTACCCAGTGTCCATCTCTTCCCATCCAGACCCCTCTGTGATCACAGGAAGTGTGGTTCTTATATGGGACATCCACCTAGGGGCAGAGTCATTCTAGCTACAAGGATTGCTGTGAAGTTTGGGGACTTCAGTTTCATCCTCATCTTCTCTGGTTCCCAACTGCACAGGGAGATGTTTTCTTCTTTTTTATGAGATGTCACACCTTTTCTCTATTCTTGACTGACTTCTGGGGCTTTGCAGAGAAACTTAAGAGTATTTTCTTAGTCCCGTAGGGCTGTCCCCTTGAGGCAAGTTGACTTGGTTGAAAGAGGTGAAGGATTGGTCAGAAATGGCTGGCCTTGGCTGTAGGAAAAGCACAAGCAAATACTCACTCCTGCCTGCAGAGTCAGAAGCTGGCTCCTGGTTTGGGATAGCTGTCTGGGACTTTGCAGCTCAAAACTAAAGATGGCTCTTTTGTCCTTACGAGGCCATGAGAGTCAGAGAAATATCACTTCCACAGTCCCTGCCTTTCTCAATGACACTCAAATCATTCTTTGTTAGAGTTCTCTCTTGTGTAACAAACATCTCTAAAGCTGGCATCATAAGCTTCAAGGTTGAGCATCCTCACACCTCAAGGGGGGAAGACAACATTATTAACAAATGGAGGAGCTATGAATGCTCTCCCTAGATTAAGATATAAACCTGATTGCAAAAAGTTGTGAGGCAATAACTTTCAAAAGGTACAAGACCTGAAGGATGTGCCAGGTGGGTGACCCAATCTAACATGATACTCAACATTTCTAGTACTTCAAGTATAGGGGGAAATTATTAAGGCAACTCCACGTAGTTAACAGAAGGTTTATTTAGGGCAACTTACAGCAAGTAAAGGGGTTAGTCACAGGGTCCAGGAGAGGTGAGGTACAGTCCAGCGGTATTCTCTGGAGAACTCTGCCCGGTCTACCATCCAGTGTCCAGGATCCAGGAACCAAGAGGGCCGGCACAGTCAAATCTCCGGTCTTAAAGGCTCCTGTCTCTGCCCACTCCATGGGGAGGTCCTAGGTAGGCGTGACAGTTACCGGAAGCCCCACTAGGGGTTGTGCTTCCAGGTCAAAGCTGGAACTGCTGCCCACTACACTTCAGGAATTCCCATGGCTCTCTTTCCTATTCCATTCTCCTCCACATAGCCACCCCACAAGACCAGGTGGCAAGCTCTTGAAGGAGCTCTTTATCATCCCTGCTTATCTCCTAACCTATCATTGCACCAGCATGTAAATGCCCACAAGTATTGCTTTGCAGTATTTTAAACCATTTCTTGTCATAAGTATGATCTGATTTTCCTCCTTCTTGATCTTTTCCTTGAACACGGTATTTTACACATGAGTGCCCTTGTCCAACCATTTTTCAAGGTATCTAGTCATTCACTGTGGGGCAACATCATTAANTATTCATTCTCATGTTGTTGGATACTTGGGTTTTTCATGACATCTTTGAAATTCATTTACAGGAGCTCTCCCCACTCCAAGAGGTAGGACTATCAGGCCCCACCCTACTCCAAATGCATCCAGAAACCTTAAAGACTTATTAGGCTGAAGGAATTGATTGGCTCTACTCATCCAAATCTGATTTATTAGTCCATGGCTACCCTTAATCCCAGGGGTGACACAGTGATGTTGTTCAAAGCTCATTCCACTTGGTCCCTTGTGTCCTCATTCCTTGACACAGTGACATCACCAGAAGAAGAGCTGAGCCTGTGCATATGAACTGAAGAACTGTGATCCCCAGTCTACACTGTTGATTTCAGGCAAGGGCACCTCCACTGACAATGTTGCAGCAATTGTTGGGATGCAAATGTTGGGATGCAAACAGAGTCTCTTTGCATCCCAACATCCTTGAGAACCCTGGTCCAGACAGTTATCGCCACCAATCCAATCCTTTCTACCTGCAAACAAGCAGCGAGATAGTATGGACAGACTGTGTCCTTGATTTATGTGTGGAAGTCTCAATCACCAGAACCTCAAAATGTGACTATATTTGAAGACAGACTCCTTAAAAAACAGTTGAGTTTCATGTTGTCCCTTAAGAATATCAGTTAAGAAGATATTAAGATATAGATAGGTGTGGAGGGAAGATATTGTGCAGACACATGGAGATGACAGTAAGTCAAANGGGACGCACACTCTCACACACATTGATCTCAAGCTTTCAGCTTTCACAANTGTCAGAGAATAAAGTTCTCTTGAATCCACTTAGTCTGTGGAAGTTTGGTAAGGCAGCTTAACAGACACATGCGGAGGTGTGAGGGCTGGAAGAGAGAGATAAAGCTATCCTTACACGCCAGTGCCAGGGTCAACCACAGAGAGAGTCAAGCACACCAGTNAAGCCTCTGTGAGCACTAATAAGATGTTTCTGCATGATGGTCAGACACAAAAGNAATTATGGAACCCATTGTGTGTCTCCTCGCCAGCAGATGCCAATCATGAAACATAATAGAATGTAAGACACTGTTCACCGGAATCAATTTGTCAAGGAGCCCTCTGGGAAAGAAAAAATTAAATTCAATTAAACAGCATAAATGGAAGACTTGAATAAATGGGGAGATATTCCATGTTCATGATGGAATATTATAACACTGTAAAGATGTCAAATCCTTTCTGATTAATTTATAAATTTGGTGAAACTGAATGTGAATTCCAGATGGATGGGTTGAGAAGCTTGATGGACTTGTTCTGAGGTGAATAAATATATATTCATTCATATAAATAAAATTCATAAATATCTGGGTCTTTCACGTGAGGCAGGGNCTCACTACAGAGCTTTGGTTGGTATGGAACTCACTATGTAGACCAGACTAGTCTATATAGTGGAGACCCACTTGCCTCTACCCACCAAGTGCTGGGACAAGGTGACACTTAGTTGTGCCAAGGTTACAATTAAACTATCTAGCACAATATTGTTCTTGAATCCTTAGATAAGAAAGTATGTTTGTTTTTGTGTGTGTTTACTTTCTTTTTATTTATTCCTTGTGTCTTTCATATCATGTCTTCTGATCCCACCCATCTCCCCCCTGCCCAGAATAAAACAAAATAAAATTTGAGAGAAAGAAGGATTAAAAGGGCAGGAAGGGAAAATCTCACCATGGAAGCTGCAGTATGATACAGTGAGTCACGCAGTAAACCCTTTTATCCATACATTCTTACCTGCAGGCATTCATTGCAAAGAACTATTGGTCTGGTTTGAAGCCCTTGGTCTCTGCTACACCCGCAATGCNGAGCCCAGTGTCTCTTCCTGGACATCCTGTTGCTGCTCTGTGTCATGGAGATCNTGCAGCCCTGGGCCTGCAGGACCGACGCCCCCATGCTCCAGCAGATCACAGATGGGGTGCATGTTGGGGTGGGCTAACACATAACCCTAGTTCTGGGCCTGGATAGTTTCAGGGTTGGTCAGCCTTCCAGCTCTCCTCTGTCTTCACCACCAGGGTGAACTCTCCAGTATTACCCTGGCTAGTTCACCCCTTGTAGAAATGTGCAAGANGTGCAAGGGGCAGGGCCAGTTCTTCTGCTTTTTCATCCCCAGGGTTGGGGGTACCTACACAGGGCCAGCTCTACTGTGTTGCCCAAGCGAGGTGTAGGGGCCACTCTTCCGAGTGCTGATAAGAGGCAGGGACAGCTCTCCTGCTCTTATGACCTCAGGGCCAGCTTTTCTATCTGCCTCAGGTGTTGATGGGTTGGGGGGGAATTATCTCCCCAACCCATGCTGCCACATGACAGATGAGTAATGGGGTCAGACTCACAACCTCGGGTTGGCTCACCCACACCTCTGTCAAAAGGGTCAGCTCTACTGTGCTGCCCAGGCGAGGTGCAAGGTCTACTTTCCAGAGTGCTACAGCTGGTAAGGGGGAGGTCAGCTTGCTCATCTGTGGCATATGGTGAGGGGCAAAGTGTAAGGGGGCCATCTCTCCCCCACCCACACGGCTGATTACAGACAAGTAGTGGGGACAGCTCTCCCATGCTCACAACTTCTGGGCTGGCTTACCCACATACCTGCCAATAAGGTTGGCTCTATTGTGCTGCCCAGGTGAGGTGCAGGGCCTGCTCTCTAGAGTCTTGCAGATGGTGGGGGGCAGGAACAGCTCTTCTGCTCTTATGACTTCAGGGTCAGCTCTCCCACCTGCCTCAGGTGTTGATGGGCAGGGGTAGGGGGGCAATCTCTCTCCTGTTCACGCTGCCACAAGACAGATGAGTAATGGGGACAGCTCTCCCATGCTCACAACTTCAGGACTGACTCACTCACACCTCCACCAGCAGGGTTGGGTCTATTGTGCTGCCCAGGCAAGGTGCAGGGCCTGTTCTCCCAAGTGTTGCAGCTGGTGGGGGGCAGGGACAGCTCTCCCACTCTTATGACATCAGGACCAGCTCTCCCACCTGCCTGAGGCACCCATGGGGGGCATCTCCCCTCCACCCATGCCACCATATGGCAGATGTGGAGTAGGACTAGTTCTGCCATGCTCATGTTCTCGGGGTTGGCTCATCTGTGCTCTCATCAACAGGGTCAGCTCGACTGTGCTGTCCTGATGAGGTAAAAGGCCCGCTTGCCTAAATGTTGCAGCTGATAAATGGGTCAGCTCCCTCACCAGCTGGGGACAACAGAGGCAAGGGGTGGGAGNATATCTTTCCTTCATCTCCACCATCACACAGAAGATGAGGGAGGCCATACCAGTTATGCCCCTTTCATGCCCTCAAGGCTGGCTCACCTGCACCTCTATCTACAGAGTCAACTGTACTGTGCTGCCTAGGTGATGAGCAGGACCTGTTCTCCTGAGTGCTGCAGCTGCNGGTGAGGGCTTGGGTCAGGTTCCCCATCTGCTTCAGGTGTCAAGGGTGAGGGAAGGAGGGCATCTTTCCCTCACCTACGCTGCCACTTGTCNGATGAGAGGGGTGCAACCTGCTTTCCAATTCTCATGCCCTCAGGACCAACTCGCCTATGCCTCTGAGAACGGGGTCAGCTCTATTGTGCTGCTCAGATGAGGTGTAGGGCCTTCTCTCTTGAGTGCTTCAAGAGAGGGGCAGGGCCAACTCTGTACAGCCCTGTCCTCTCTGCCTTCATCAGAGTCACCATGGCCCTTGGCAGGAGCCCAGAGCCAGACATCTGGCCCTGGGTGACGGAAGGGCATCTGTGTCAACCCATTCCTCAGCACCCTTGTCTCTTCAAATCTGCCTCTCTCCCATGTACATGACTCGTTCTGCCTTTCTCTCTCTCTCCCATATCACCATCCTGTACTCACTCACTCCTAGTTGGGTCTTGCCTGTGCCAGCTGCATGGCATGGTGGGAAGTTGTGGCTGTTACTGTATCCTAGCCCAGGGCTAGATTCCGAGATTCATCTCTTACACGATAAGATATATCCGGGGATGTAGTTCATTTGTAGTTCAATTACTAACATGAAGTTCTAGCCTGAGCATGGCAAAAAGCNANGTGTGGTAGTGTACTCCTGCTATCCCAGAATTCACCTGTGATCCCAGCACTCAATATATGAGGGCAGGAGTATCAGAAGTTCAAGATTATCCTTGGCTACATAGGAAATTTGAGGCCAACCTGGGCCAACAGTAAGATATATTCTGAAGTCATCTAGAAGTGTGTTTCAATGGGACAGAGCAGAGANTCAGAGATATCCATGAGTATCTAAGAACTTGATGCATTACAGGTATGTCATCACAGACCAATGAGGGAGATTTCAGTGACTTGCAGGTGCCTTGCAGGATGGGTTGACTACCTATCTCAGAGTATAACTCCATTCCTGTTCTATCTCTAACTATGAGGCTGATTTAAATGTGAAAAGTAAAGCAATGAAACCAACAAAAGGCAACATAGACATACATTCACACATTTTTGTAACCTAGGAGTGTCGAAGACTCTGGAAGAAAACCTTTCAAACCCAAATCCCACTGGGAAAAGTGATGGATTTCATTGGAAACAATGCATTTATAATCATGGATTTAGATACCAATAACCTGGGGCCTCCCCCTGATAATCCATAGACCCATAGTTGTCAGTTGAAGATTTTGGTCCCCCTCTCTCAGGATATCTGGCAATTTCTGAAGACAGTTTTGGATGCCACACTGAGCTGTGTGAACGTCCATAATGCTCAGGACAATGCCACAGCAAAGGAACATCTGGCCAAATGTCAATCAAGCTGAGACTAAGAGACTCTGATGACACAGGCTATCACATACGATGTCACATTTTGA
>LZPO01087162.1:95420-114494 GCA_001675575.1 Neotoma lepida | reverse complement strand
CATCCAAGGAGGATGGTGAACTTTGATCCTGCCTTCCTTACCTCCCAAAGGCTGTGATTACAGGTATGTGCTACCATAGCTTGCTTATGCAGTCTGGGGGTTTCATACATGCTAGGGAAGCACTCTNCAAACTGAGATACNCCCCGAATTCCTTACATAGGCTTTCTACTTTTGATATGAACATTCATATATGTATAGCATGAGTATAGAGGTCAGAGGTCAACCTTGGGTATCAGTCCTCAGAAACCTCCCACCTTTTGTTTGAGACTCTCTCATTGGGCTTGAACTTTACCAAGTAGGAGAGGCTCTCTGGCTTTCAAGCTTCCTGGGTCCTGTCTGCATCTCCTGTCCTTGCATTTCTGGGGTTGCGGGTACATGCCTCCATGTTTAGATTTTTATGTGGTTGTGTGGAGAACTGAAATTCGGGTTCTCCTGCTTGGGAGGCAAATACTTCACTGAGCCATCTCTAAGTCATCTCCTTTTTATTTATTATTTATTTTTTTTACTACTATATTCTACCAGCTTGGTCAAGCTTCCATCACAAAACCCTAAAGGCTGAATGGCTTAAACAACAGAAATTCATTTGCTCAGTGTCTTGGAGATTGGAAGTCTGAGGTCCAGGTNTGGCAGGGCTGGTTTCTCCAGAAGCCTCTGTGATTGTCTCAGAGACAGTTTTCTTTTGCTGTCTCTNCAGATGTTCCCCCTTCAACTCACAAGAACACCAGGCCTACAACTTCATTTCAACTTAATTATCTCTTTAAAGATTCTATCCTCAAACACAGTCTTGTTCAGAGGTCCTATGAGTTCTAGCTTCAGTATAGGAATTTTGGCTGACATAATTTGGCTAGGACAGATGCACACCATTAAGGGATTATATGAAGGAAATCTTGTGAGACTCCTTGATCCTCAGATACTTTCTACACTGCTGAATTTAAATTGCCAGCATTTTAGCTAAGATTTAAAAAAATCTATGTCCACATTTAACTTTGTTTCCAATTTTATTTCATGCTGCCATCTCCATTGTGTTTAAGTATTGTGGTTACAATAGGTTTNCAAAATGAGATAGGTAATTTTTGCTCCTTGTTTGATTCTGCAAAACAACGGCTGCAAGCTCATTTTACGTGTGCCTTGGAGGCTTGGTGGAGCTGAGCACTAAAACTCTATGATCTCAAACAAAAAGTAAGTCAAAGATGGGAGANGGCATNGGAAGAGAGCTCATAAGGTGGAGGATGATGAATGAGGCCATGGACAGGTTCTCTATACCTGGGGTCCAGTTTCCAGCCCCTCAAAACACAAAGGAGTAAACAAAACAAGCTGGATCAAGTTCCTGCTCTGCTCAAAGTCTTCATGAGCTCCTTCCTGCCTTCCAGAAATAGCTCACCCTTTACCAGAGAGTTCCCATGCTGTTACCCCTCAACTTCCCATGCCTTTCTCTCCANTCCTCCAGGATTTTGCTAGGAAGGCTGCCCTACCCATTCCCTGGCCGATTCCTCTCCCACCCCTAGTTCAGCCAGGCAGGAGTTCCTCTTAAGGCCTCCCAGACTCTCCTTCTTCCTGCTGGCTCAGTGAAGCCACCTTCTCTTGGTATCGNGTGTCTCTGGCACCNGAGGTCTCTTCCACCCCTCTGTGGATGTGGGGTGGAACCAATGAAAATGTGACTTGGGGGTGAGATCCAGTGGCCCAACCCATGGAAACAGCCTTCTCTTAAACATGCAAAGAGGCAAGTCAGCCTTTGCCTTGACTCTCAAGATGGTGTCTCTAGCTCAACACTTCACAAGTTCGTGTTTGGGAGTGAAGTGAAGGCAGACAGTCACGCTGTTCCTGAGGTCTGGAGGAGATGGACTNTTGCCTTGTTCATGAGCTTGCTGAGACTCTCAGGTGTCCTTCAGAAAGGGTTTAAAGCCTCTACCTTCACTGCTATCTGTCCTGCTTTCTTTTACCCCTGAAGGCCTTTTGAAACACTCTTCCCTTGGTCTCCAGCTCCAGGAACATTTACCTCTAGAGAGCCTGATATTGTCCTACAGATCTTAGAGACAGGGAAACTGGGACCCAGAGAGGGGGTGAGTCACAATCTACTTCCAGAGGAGGCAGAGGAGGGTGCAAGGATCTTGCCTTCAGGCGGAGACTCTTCTGCTAGTGTTTGTTGCATGACTACTTGTAATGCCAGTCCCCACTCATTTCCCTATATTCTTTCCATCTTCTCTCCTCCTCTGTCTCACCTCTACCCTCTTGTAGTGGATTGATTCTCTCCCCGTTTATGTATGGAAGCACTAATCCCCAAAGTGACTCTGATGGAGACAGGGCTGATGGAGATATTGTTCTGTATGCTGTGAATATGTGTTGCTCTGATTGATTGATAAATAAAATGCTGATTGGCCAGTAGCCAGGCAGGAAGTATAGGCAGGATAAACAAACAAGGAGAATTCTGGGAAGAGGAAGGCTGAGTCAGGAGACGCCAGCCACCTTGGAAGGAACAACATGCCTGTAGACCAGTGAAGCCACAGAATACGTGGCAAAACATAGATTCATAGAAATGGGCTGAATTTAAGTATAAGAGCTAGTCAGTAATATGCCTGAGCTAATGGCCAAGCAGTTGTAATTAATATAAGCTTTTGAGTTATTAATTTATAAGTGGCTGCGAGACCGCTGGGTGGGCTATACCATGTGGGGCCTGGCGGGACCCAGACAAAACATTCACCTACACAGGGCCTTTATGGAAGTAATTAAGGGGAGGAGCCCTGGCCCAAAGGGATGTTAGTGTTACAGAAAGGCATACTACCATTAGGCCAGTGGCAAGGTGGTAAGCTGCAATCCCCATCCCAGGGTGTATATCAGNTATGGGAAAGTTCTGTGGAAACTACAGTTGCCCTGTGCAGGTCACCTGGTTCCCTTCTCTTAGGATGCACTGCTGAGCTGTAGAGGTCTTGCTGAGTGCTCACACCCACATACCAGTTCCAAGAAAAACAAAGCGATGGGGCTTATGTGGTTTCATGACTCACATTGGCCACTCTTGCCAAGTATTCAAATCCTGTGGCTAGAGGAGCCGAGCCATGCTTTCTGACTATTCAACTGTTTGCTGACTGTGGCCTCAAGCTGTGAGTTACATGAAGTCCTCTCTGGCCCAGAAGAAAGGCAGTGGTAGACTGAGAGGACCTGAAGACGTGTTTCAGGATGGTCCTGCTACTGGGCAGNGGCATNTCTAGGATATAAATGAGGAGGTTGGGAGGGATGGGATGTTCTGGTCTGGGAGAGAAGAGGACACCCACTTCTGATTGGAGAAGACCAAGGAAGGGCTGGAGATGCCAGGTAGGGTCAGGAGAATATTAATAAGTGGATGTGAGGTGAGAATTGAAGGCATTTAAGGATTAGAGGGCAGAAAAGTAAAACGAGGAAGGGGAAAGAAAGAAAGCAGGCAAGAGGCAAAGCCTCAGAGGATGCCAGTGCTTGGGACTTCTGTGCTGGTTTGGTTTTTCCTTTCATTGCCACTCAGGATGCTAGGGAGAAAGGAGTCANAGAGTCTGAGAGAGGGGGAAGTCATGGTTAAGCAAAGAGCACACAGGAGAGGGTGATGTTCTCGCCTGGGGTTTAAACAGCAGCCATTTACCTTTGACACAGCCAGCTCTGCTCTTGAGGACAGAGGTACAGGATCAAGAACCTGAGTGGCTGAGAGCTGAAAAGACCCAGAGAGATTCACTCAGTTGCCAAACTGACACTTAACATCTGGTTTTATTATTTACATGTCATTGTGTATGTGTGCATGTGCAAATCTGTGTGGATACATTCACATGTGTACCTACCTGTGTGTGTGTGGAGGCCAGAGGACAATCTTGGGTGGTCTTTCTTCAGTCACAGTCCATTTTCTTCTGTTTCTTGAGGCGTTTTTTTTCCACTATCTTGGAATCCCCCAAATAGGCCAGGCTTACTGGCTAGTCTGTCCCTGGGACTCACATATCTCTACCTCTCCTTTGCTGGGATTATGAACACATTCTACCACACCTGGCTTTTTAATGTGGATTTCAGGAATTGAACTCAGGTCTTCATGCTTGCAAGGCAAGCAACTTACCCCTGAGAAGTCTCCTGAGGCTTACCTCTGGTTTAGCATCACATGGGAGTGTAAGAATTTCCATTCTTAACTGTCATTGCTGGGCCCTCTTCATCCATCATATTAATCCCTGAGTAACACTGATGCCCAAGTCAACAGTGTCTACTGCTGTATTGCCTAGAGGGTCTGAACCTGTGTGGCTCCATGAATTTGTCTGGGGAATGGATGGCCTTTGAACCCTGGGTCTTCCTATTGTCTCAGAGGAACTTCCTGATAGGCACTGATCTGGGCCTTTGTCACCTTGTTGAAGGGGTTTCCAACATAGATAGCCATCATCTCCATCATCATTCATACTTGGTACCACTTTCTAAGTGCTTACTGTATGCCAAGTGCTGTGCCAGATGTTATGTGCTGAAAGTTCTGGTCTGAAAGATGTCTCCTACCTCCAATTCATATGCTGGAGTACTAACCTTGAGAGTCTCAGGGTATGACTGTATGGATCTAAAAATCTTTAAAAAGGTGATTAAGTGGAATGAAGCCTTAATCTGAGTCTAGCAGATGGGTGGGTCTAAGGAGCCTTGGAAGGTGGTGGACTTCTCTGCCTGGAGAGTGCTGGCTTCCAGACCTTAGNTTAAAGGAAAGAGTGTGTTGGAAGAGGTTACATGAGAAGGGGTTGGCTTCTGCTTTCATATCTGATCTCTTCCCTGACTCAGGAAACCACAGCATGGGTTCTTGCCAACATGAAGANAGGTGCCCAGAGAGATGACAGTAAGTCGCTATGGTTGGACTGCATGTGGCAGTCCTGATACATGGAGGAAAAGATCTTGGAATCCAGATTCAGATCCCAGGAGCCCAGGAGGAGTGTCTCAGCTCCCTTCCCAATGCTATCACTTCACAAACAGGGTATGAGACCAGGGTGAGACGCGCTGTTTCCAAATGGGAAGGAAGATAGGTGCTCCCACTTTCCTGGATTTCCTCTTGTACAGTGTCTGCTTCNGAGGATTCCAAGTGTCTGCTCATCCCAGTCATTGCTGCTAACCCCTCATCCCAGAGCCACCTTCCCCCTGCCTTGAAGGTTGACACTTCCTGTCCAGCATCCTCTCCCAGGAAGTCAGTCCCAAGACCTCAGTGGATGCACAGCTACAGCTGGGATCCTTTCCCTCTGCACATTCACCATGCCATGATCTTGTCTGTCATCTCTAAACCCATCAGACTGCAAGCTTCAAAGGGATGGTGGCCTTGCCACTGTATTTTCATGGAATCTGCACAGCTTTGGAGATAAAAATACACAGCAATCAAATGTGTGACTGTGTAATTTTATGTGAGACTGTGAATATGATACTATGTGAGTGTTCACATGTGTGAGAATATATGCGAGTTAGTGCGTTACTTTGAGTGTATGAATGTGTGTTTGAGTGGGTGTGTGAATGTGTATGTTTGAGTATGTATGTGAATAAGTGTTTGTAAGTGTGTGACCATGTGAGAGTGTGAGTGTATGTGTGAGTGTAATAAAGTGTGTGAGTTAGTGAATGTGTATGTTTGTGAGTATGAGTACATGAATATGTAAGAGACTGTGAGAGTATGCGTGTGTGTGTGTATGTGTGTGTGAATGAGTGTATCTATGTGCAAGTGTGAATCTATGAGTGTGAGACTATGTGGCTTATGTGAGTACATATGTGTGTATTTTTGTGAGTTTGTGTATTTGAGTGTGTGCATATGAATGTGTTTACAAGTGTATCAGTGTGCATGTGTAAGCAAGCAAGAGTGAAAGTGTGCATGTGTGTGCAAGTGTGTGAGCAGGAAAGCATGACTGTATGTTAGTAAGTGGTGAGTGTGTATGAATACCTAGATTAGTTTGAATATGTGTCAGTGTGAATGTGTGTTAGTGTGTTAATGTGAGTGTGTATGAATTTGTTTGTCAGTATGTGCGTTGATGTGTTAGTGTGTATGAATGTGTGAGTGTGTGTTTGAGTGTATGAGTATGACTGAAATGGTGACTATGTGTGGATGAGTGTGAGGGACTATTAGTATGTGGATGGATATCAGTGCATCAGTGTGTGTGTATGTAAGACTGTAAGGTAGAATTTATGTTGTTGAGAGTGTGAATGTGTATTTCTGAATGTGACTATGAGTGCATATATGAATATGTGTTTTTGAGTGTGTGGGTGTGAGAGTAAAAACTAGAGGTATGTAAGCATCTGAGTAAGAAAGTATGTGTTTTAATGAGGATAGTGTGAACCTGTGTACACAATCATGTGAATGTATTTAAGTAAGAAAGTGTGAGTTACCGAGTGAGTAAATGTGTGTGTGAACATGTGGTGATATTTTATTTGTTCTCTAATAAATAAAGCTTACCTGGAGATCAGAGAAAAAAGCTANCCATTATAAGTAAACATAGAATTCAGGCAATGGTAGCACATGCCTTTAATCCTATCACTTGGGAGGCAGGGATCTGTTGGGATCTCTATGAGTTTAAGGCCACACTGGGGAACAGAGCCAAGCATGGTGACACACACCTTTAATCCCAGCACTAACCATAGAGGTCTGGAGGTCTGTACAGACAGACAGGAAGTAACAGAGCTGGGCAGGAAGAGAAAGTGATGTAGCTGGACTGAGAGAGCCAATGAGAGAACAGAACAGAGAGGAATATACATGTGGGTATACAGTAAGGAAGTCACTCTCTCTTTGGAAGTTGTCGAGTTGGTGAGGTGAGGTTAGCTGTGGTTTTCCCTATTCTTCTGATCTCTCAGATTTCAACCCTAATATCTGGCTCTATGCTTTTTATTTAATAAGACCTTCTAAGATTCATCTACATGAGCTTGTGTGAGAATATGCAATTGAGTGTGAGTGTAAGTCTGTGAGTGTGACTGATAGTGTTAATGTGTCTGAGTGTAGAAGAGCAAGTGAGTGTACAAGTGTTTGAGAAACTGAGTGTGTGAATGTGTGTTAGTGTGGATGTAATGTGAACAGATTGTAGAGCCTGATATGCTGTCTGCTTCTGTCTATGACTACTGTGACCACCTGCCTGAGGTCTGTCACTGTTCCTTCTCATGGTGTCAGACTACATCCCTACTTAACCCTGAGCTGAAACTACTCCCTGACTCATTGCCTTTGTCTGTGGTCACAGCAGTGAGGCGCCAACACAGTGCTGTTAGTCACACTGTTGGAAAACCGGAAGTAGTGTAGTGGTGTTCAGTAGCAGGGCCTGGCTNGAGAACAGAGGTTTGCTCATATAGGGCACTCTGTACCACCATTAAAAGACTGACCACAGCTGAATGCTAGATGGGGGACTCTAAAACTTCACGGTGAATGGAAAAATGAGATGGGACATGAATACAAAACACACAGTGTTGTAAACAGTCTGTATGCTCCTCAAAATGCTAAACTCAGAGATACCAGATCATGCTTCTCTTCCACTCCCAGTTCTCTGCCCCAAAGAACCGGAAACACGCATCCACAAAAAGATTTCTGTGTATATAGCTGCGTTCTTCATAACAGCTGGAACAGGAACATCTTAAGTCTATCAACAGATAAACAGACAAACAAAATGTGGTATAGCTAGCAAATGGAGTATTATTTGGATGTATCAACAAGGAAAAGGTTTCTATACACATGGATGAACCTAGTAAACATTCTGCTGAGTGAACTAAGCCAGACATATAAAGTCACATATTGGATGTCTTACTTGTGTGAAATATTCAGTATGAGCAAATCTACTGGGATAAAACAGATTCATGGCTACCATGGACTGAGGAGAGGAAAGAATGAGGAGTTACAGCTTAAAGGGTATGCGGTTTCCTCCCAATAATACTGTGACATTTACATCACTAGGTGGTGGTAATGACTGTCCACCCTTGTGAATACGCTGAGTGCCTCTGAGCTGTGTGCTTCAAAATGATTGGGCTGGCAAAATGACTCAGCGAGTTAAAGTGTCTCGTTGTGCAAGCCTGATGACCTGCATTTGAACCCAGGATCTCACGGTAGAGGGAGAGAACTGTCTCCCCAAAGTTGTCCTCTGACCTCTGAATGCTCACCATGACATGAGTGTACCTACATTCACACACACATCACACACACACACACACACACACACACACACTAATAATAAAACTGAGAAACAAACCAAACCACTGGAGGATGTAGCTGAGTGGTAGAACACCTGACCAGCATGTGACATCCTAGGTTCACTGTCCAGTGTGTGAAAAACAACCAAGAACCAAACCAACCAAAAAACATTCCCAAATGGTCACAGTGTTCAATTTTATGATATTGTATATATACCACAATAGAGAAATATGCATACATGAATATACGTGAAATATATATCCATATATATACATAATATATTCATATGCATATGGATGGATGGGTAGATGGGAACTATANGCATAGGGATCAGGTTAGAGGCAGCCTCTGGAGAAGGGGAAAGAGGGTTGGGCAGCTCACTTGGTAGTGAGGAAGTCTTTGTCAGCAACCATCTTATTACTTTAAAACAGTCTGTAGTGTGTGCGGCCAAATGTCAGCGTTGATTAAAACTGGACCAGCGTGTTAATGTTTGCTATTGGATCCTTTTCATTTTCTGAAGGTTTGAAATATCACAATGGAAAGAAGAGAAAGCCAGTGCTTCTGAAAGCCCCGCTTCCTGGCAGCAGAATGCATTTCCTTACCCCATTGCATTCTGGGAGTGTTTAATTTAGGGANGGCGGAACATGAGATTTTGTCCTGTCTTCGCCTGGCTGCATCCTATTATTTTAGAGCCTATTGAAGTTAATGATGCAGGCTCTCTATTCTTTTCTACCCAGACCTGGCACTTAGACTCTGATCAATGTGTCCCATCTTCTGTAGGCCTGGTGATGGGCTGGGGGCTTTTCATCTCAGATAATTACTTCTCCCCTTTTGTTTGGTAGAGGACAAGGTTTTCATTTCAGGCCCACACTATTCAAAGACAAGGCAGTAAACCTGCTTTCTCCGTTCACGATTTTAAAACTGAGTTTTTCCATCATCATTACAGACAATCCTTCAATCTATAATACCTCTCAGAAATGACAGTAGGGAGAGACGATGATGCTCCAGTGCTAATTTTAGATATTGTCAATTAAGTCCCCGAAGAAATAGATTCCCAGCATCTCTGGGGTTGAGGCAGGAGATGACCAGTGGCTGTTTTTCCTCAACAAGGTTTANTTTCTCTCTAGGTTTTGCTTTTTTCCTTGGTAAAACAAAATGATCACGCTCAATGTTCCAGAATTATCTATGCAGTCAACTTAAGAATGATTTGAACAAAATTTAGCTAAATGTGTATATCCAGGAATGAGTGTAAGGCTACTGGGGGACTCATTGTCCAAATTTTTCCTGAAGGCCCCTTCACCACCATGTTGTCCAAAAATACATCGTATGAATGAAAAAGTTAAAGCTATGGTCAGCAACAGACTGGCCAGAGCACCTGAAGCCTGCTCATTCAAGGTCACGTGTGTAAATGGTTCACTTCCAATCTACCTCGTTCNTCAGTCTTAGCTTCAAGTGCTTTTTGTCCTTTTCCAAAAAGAAAACAACAGGGCTGGGGAAGTGACTCAGTGGGTAAAGCATTTGTCATGTAAGTATTCAAAGACCTGGCTTTGAGTCTCTAAAACCCATGAAAGGCCTGAGGTTGCAGCGCAGGACATGGTAGANAGTAGAAGAAGACAGGAGGATGACNCAGAGAATCCCAAAAGCTTGCAGGTTAGGCAAAAGCAAACAAGAGTCCTTGTCTCAAGTAAGTGGAGGGTGAGGATTGATACCCGAAGTTGTTCTCTGACCTCCACAGGTGCACAATGATTTAAAAAGACAAAAGAAAACAGTAAGTCTTTCTTTTGAAAAGGGTGTTTTCCACTAGCAAGATTTTTCTATAGGATAATCATGTGGTGTGAAGAACTCTGCTTGTTGGGGACAAACCCCTGCTCACCTGAGACTCAGTGTGATTTGGGGCCAGTTGCCTCTCTTGTTTGACTGTCAATTTCCTCCTTTATAAACTGAGTCTGGAACCCACAAACTCTAGAGCTCTCAAAAGTCAGCGGGTGCATCTATGTGTGAGGAACTTGGAGTCACAGAGAAGGGCCCTGCAGGAGTTCAGACAGTGGTTCAGGGTCCATCTGTGCAAGTCAGTTTATCACCAATAAAAGCTGAATTTGTGGATTTTCTAACTTTTACATAACTTTGCAACATAGGTGCTGTCTCAATTGTTAGGGAAGCGAAGGCTGTACAGATAGGCTAGTCAACTTGCTGAAAGTCACACGGCCACTGAAGCTCATTCAGCCCACTACAGAACATTGTGCCTATAATATTGTTATGCACTTAACAGTGGTGAAAGTGGGTGCGCTCTTCCCATAGAAAACAGAGCTTTTGGAGTTTCACTTTCTTGGGATATGGAGATGCCAAAGAAGACCATGAATTTCCCAAAGACATTTTCAAGCTGACATGGGGTGGATGCTCATGCCTTCCACATACCAAATAGAGGTGTGTTCTTGGCTGTGTTCTCTGCTTCTTCAACTGTCTCCCCTTAGAGAAACATCAGGTCAGTTACTGTCTCCTAAGACCCTTGACCTAGTTTTCTGTGGACAGAGTTCACTGGTGTTTTCCCTTCAATAGAGATGGATGGAATCTTAGAGAATGGATTTGATCCCTGGTGACATCGTGACAACACTTCTTTGGGGACCCTAGCAAGGGTTACAATATAACATCTTCAGGTACAGTTTGGTGGTCCCCTGCTCTGCCTTTGTAACTGATGAGCAGGGTCTTGCTACTCCTGACTTCTTATGTTATGGTGGGATCTGAAGAAGGTGGGGTGTGGGATAGGAAGAAGGTCTAGAAGAAGGCAGAGTTTCTGATGTCCATACCTCCCTTCCTCTCTGCTACTTAGTCCTGTATTCTAATGGCCTTGTGGACCAAGAACCTGTGACTCACTCCTGCTCCANTCCTTTTTAACATGCATTTTACAGCCTACCTGGTCTCATTCTAGCCATTGCTCTAGTTTCCTCTTTTATTAATAAGATTTTAAGTATTCCTGCATGACAAAGGCCAGTCCTGTGGAGCCTACATTGGGTTCTTGGCAATTGTTGAGCTTTCCCACCCATCATGTGCAATTTGGAAGTCTTTGAAGCTCTGTAAAGCAGATGTTCTTCTGTGGAAAAGTCCTTTTCCTTAACCTTCCCTGAGCTGATGGGAGCTATTCACCCTCCTCATCTCTCTAATGTGGCATGGTCAGGCATCTGTTTTACTGCAGATGTTAGTGTCTTTGATGTTCATAGCTCTATTAGGCATAACACACAAAAGAGCATAAGCAACTAACAGCTTTTTTGGATATTGAAAATATCGNTGTGTTTTTCAAAACCCATTGGGCCCTTAGGATTTTGGATGAGGGAGAGTGTGCTTACATAATGCATCATGCAGGCTGCTTGGCTGTTTTCTTGTTGCCGTGTGTCTGGAATTAAGCAGAGCACCTCACATCATATGAAGTGTTAGTCCTCACCTATCTCACCTTCCTTTGGGATTATTTCCTTTGTCATACTTCTCAGAGTGGAGTCAGGTTACCAGAAGACAGGGGCAATTTTATAGATCTTGTGCCTGGTGTCAGGTAGAATCCCTGTACTGTTGGGTTTGTAAGTGCTACCCACACCTGAGAGGTAGACTTGTAAGATGCTGTCCTGTTCACATGAAGCTGTGAAGGTGGCAATCCATCTATTTGCAATATTTCCATTGCATCCTCCATCCATCCATCCATCCATCCATCCATCCATCCATCCATCCATTCATCCATCCAGTCATCCATCTATAACTTTCATGACATATTTATTGAGGATCTAGCCCTTAGCCCTCACCTGGGGACTAGGGATGATGTAATAAAAAGACAGTTAAGATCTTTGCTTTCAAGGAGCCCACAGTTCAGTGGGGGTAGGGAGTATGGAAAGAACAACAAATAAACAAGATCCAGTATTGTCTGGTTTTAATGTGACCACTCACACAGATCTTGGTCCTTAGCTGGTGGTATTATATTGGGAGATTGTGGTACTTTAGCATATGGGCCTAATTGAGGATGCTAAGACACCAGGTACAGGCCTGGGAAGATCATACTTCCTTCCATTTCCAGTCTAATGTTCTAGTTCCCAGGCAGCAATCAAAATATGAGCAGCCACTCCTTGCTTCACTAGCATGGACTGAACTAGCTTTGCCTTCCTCATCATTGATGGACTGAAATTTCCTGAAACTGAGTCAAAATAAATCTTTCTTTTTACAATTTCTCCATCAGTGTCTTCTCACTGTGATGAGAAAAAGTAGCTAACAGATAATTGGTATCAGAAGTGGGTTTGTGGCCATTACTAACCTTGACCATGTGATACATAGGCCCTTGGAATTGGTTTTTGGGAGGAATGTGGGAGAGCTCAGAGGTATAGCTTAGATAAGCCCTAGAATGTTGCAAGCACAGTTTAGTGGGACACTCTGGTGTAAGTCTGGAAGGCCAGAACACTGATAAAAATGAATATTGTAGAAGCTGGCTTCATCTTTCAGNAAGGAACAAAGACTATATTGGAAGTTAGGCTAGTTCTGCAGCTGATCTGGCTATGTTTTGTCCATGTCCTNCAAGTATGAGTGAAGTTAAATTCATAAGTAATGGACTAATTTATTGGCAGAAGAAATTCTAAGATACCCCAGCACCCAGAGTGTGTCACGGTTCCCACTCACTGTAATGGTTCAGTTGTCAACTCTACAAAACCCAAAGTCACTGGGAGATGGACCTCTAGACATGATTGTAGAGGTTTGTTTTAATCATATCAATTGATATGGCAAGATCCATCTTAGTTGTTGGTGGGACCTGAGCTGTGTAAGCAGAGAACATGCATCTGTATAAGCAGAGAACAAGCATAGCTCTAAGTTCTTGACTGTGGATGAGTATGACCAGTTGTCTTAAGTTACTGTGGCTGTGACTTGCCCACCAAGATGCACTATAGTCTGGAATTGGGAGACAAATAAAAACTTTCTCTCTTGTATTGATTTTGTCAGAATTTTTTATTACAATGGCAGGAAAAGAAACCAAGATTCCACTTTTAGCCAGGTTTATATTGAGAACTCTGAGAAAAATATAGAGCAGAAAGATGTAGAAAACATACAGCTTAGGAAGGAGTTTGAGTGTATTTTAAACTGTAGACAAGGTGNAGACAGAACAGCAGTGATTGTTAAAGAGTTCAGTGCCAATAAAGAGAAATCATGGGGACTTTGCACTGAGAAAATAAGAAAGGTGCATGGGAGACACCCCCACTCCCATATTTGTAGATCTCANGGTATAAAAATAGCAAACACGGATAAAAGACTCATTTCAAAATAGTTGTCCCTGCTTGAAAAGGTCCAAAGAAGGGAAATAGTTTCTCACATTGATCAATACAGACACTCAGAGGCTGTTATAGCAGTGGTCCAGGGGTGGAAGGCTACATCTTGAGCTATCAGCAGGAATTTTCATCACCCATGAGGTGTTGCATTTTGGGGTTATGGATCAGCAGGAATTGTTACCATTCAGGTAATGTTGCGTTGTCAGATTATGCCAAGGTTCCAGGGAAAGGCCTGTNGGGTTAGGAAATGGGTACCTCNGCAGAGAGGCTTTGAAAAGTTGATATATGAAGTTGTGAGGATGAAGCCCCAATTGCAGCATAGACCTTAGGATGCTGGAGATAGCAAGAATGTGGAACATCTGCCAAAGAGTGCTTGGCATTGGATAGAGCTAGAAGTGGGGGAGATAGAGAGAANGAGCCAAATGCTTTTAAGCTTCAGGGCATGTTTTCCCTGTGATCTTGTTGGGTGTGGTCTTTTCCTGCTATTCCTCCCTTTTGGGTAGAAATATTTACTTTATGCTTCTTGTATATGGTACTTTCCGTTGCTCTGATAAAGCACCATGACCAAAAGGAACTCCAGGAAGAAAGACTTTACTTTGGCTTGTGACTCCAGAGGGCTGGAGAGCCNATAATAGTGNGCGAAGCATGGCAGCAGGCACTGGGCCAGAAGGCTGAGATCACATCTCCAACTACACTCAGGAAGCAGAGATAACTGGAGGTGGGATGAAACTATACGCTCTCAAAGCTGGCCTCTGTTGAGGTACGTTCTCCAGCCAGGCTCTACCTCCGAAAGGCTCCACAGCAGAAACCATGCCCCTAGCCAGGGACCAAGTGTTCAATTACCTGATGTAACCAGAGGCTTTCTCTGTGTCCCGCCTTGTCCTGAGGCCACTTGTAAATAATCACCCAGAGGCTTAATATTACTTATAAATGCTTGGCCAATGGCTCAGGCATACTACTAGCTAGCCCTTACATTTAAATTAACGCATTTCTGTTAATCTAAGTATTGCCATGTAGTCATGGTGTTACTGGTCTGCTGGCATATTGTTGCTTGTGCGACTGGATGGCATCTGCCAGACTCTGCCTTTCTTCTCTGTATTGCAGTTTGGATTTCCCGCCTGGCTCTATCCTGCCTTGCCATAGGCCAAAGCAGCTTTATTTATCAACCAATGAGAGCAACACATATTCACAGCGTACAGAAGGACATCCCGCATCAACCTGAGCCTGTGGGGGGATATTTCTCATTTTAACCACCATATCATTGTATATTAAGTGCATAAGATTAATTTGAAATTTACAGGGGCTACCAGTTGAGAACTTGCCTTGAGTCTCAGAAGAGACTTCGGACTTTACAACAACAGCTTTAGAACTATTGCGATTATGGAGTTTTAAGAAGTTGTATTGAAGATGGGTGGTTTTGGCACATGCCTTTAATCTCAGCACTCAGGAGGCAGTGGCAGGTGGATCTTTGAGTTCAGGGCCAGCTTGGTCTGTAAACCAGTTCCAGGACAGCCAGAGCTGTTACACAGAGAAATCCTGTCTCCAAAAGCCAAACCAAACCAAAACAAAAGATGTATTGAATGATTGAATGCATTTTATGTTGTGAGATGACCATGAGCCCCTGGGGACCCTGAGAAGACTGTTATGGTTTATATGTGACCTGTCCTCCATAGTTGCATGTATTTGAACACTTGCCCCCCAATTGGTGGCACTTTTGGAGAGAAGTTGTGAAAACTTCAGGTTATGAAGCTTGCTAGATGATGCAGATCACTAGATACGGGCTATTGTGATGGCTAGTATTAGCTGTCAGCTTGACTGTATCTGGAATTAACTAAAACCCAAGTGTCCAGGTACATCTGTGAGGGGATTTTCTTGATTGAATTTGAAGTGGGAAGACCCACCCTAAATTTGGATCTTTTGAGGTAGGAAGATCTATTTTAAATCTGGGCCATACCTTCTGGTGGCAGCCTATATTAAGGACACGGAAGAAGAAAGCCTCTGCTTTCTGTTTGCCCTCANTTCTGCCTCACTGGCATTAGAGTCTATTTCTTCAGGATTCTGGCATATACTGAAGACCAGCTGAGACATCTAGCTTTGTGGACTGAACAACTACTGGATTCTTGGATTTTCTGTTGGGAGACAGCCATTGTTGGACTAGATGGACCACAGCCTGTGATCCACTCTAATAAGTCATCTTAATATATATATTAAGCAAGCAACCACAGGTTAAAAGTGTGGTTAGGTCTACAATGGTGGTGTCTGTATTGGATGTTCACAGACTTCCTCCTGTTCCTTTATTACCATAAACAATACAACACGAAAGCTCCTTACGTAGCCTTTCCATGGACTAGGAGAAATTAGAAGAAATCTGGAGATGAAGCAGGCAGGAGGAAATAGGAAGACTCTATGCAAACCTGTGCAAATATCATGCCATTTAGGGAAGGTGTTTGAAAGTCTTTGGATTTTGCTAGCCACAGGGGGCCTGGAACCTCCCCTGCAGATAAGTGAGGCATAGCTGAAGGAGGAATCAGCTCTTCTTTCTTTCTCTTTCTTTCTTTCCTTTCCTCTCTCCCTCCCCTTCTCCCTTTATTTCTTTTTTCTAAACAGCTCAATTGAGATATAATTGCTGCACATGGACCTACGCATAGTAACATGCACCATTTGGAATATGCAAACACCTGCACTACTGTCACCACAATCAAGGTAATAGATATATCCAGTGCTGCCTCCCACCAGGTGCTGCAGATAGAAAGAATTATGAATTTTGGAATAAGTTATAATATAACCAGGCTGTAGTTTTTCTTCTTTGGTGCCTGTTACAGGCTGAGTTCAGCCACGTAGAAATTAATCATATTGAGATTTTTTTTTGCTATGTTTTTTCCCAGGCTTATTTATTCATTCATTCATTCATTCATTCATTCATTCATTCATTCATTCATTCATTCATCTATATTTATTTATTTTACATCCTGGCTGCAGTTTCCCCTCCCTCCTTTCCTCCAAGTCTCTGCCCCAAACTTCCTTTTGTTACCACCCCCAATCCACTGCTCCTCTGTGTCTGTTCAGGAAGGGGCAGGTC
Organism: Neotoma lepida; assembly: GCA_001675575.1. Lineage (NCBI taxonomy): Eukaryota > Metazoa > Chordata > Mammalia > Rodentia > Cricetidae > Neotoma > Neotoma lepida. The sequence goes on along the minus strand of LZPO01087162.1, from coordinate 98,020 downwards.
TCCCATGAGTGTGGACAAAACATGGCATATCAAGTTGTAGTAAGACTAAGCACCTCCCCATGCATTAAGGCTGGGCAAGGCAACCATGTATGAGCAGTAGGGTCACAAAAGCCTGCAAAAGAGTTGGAGGCAGCCCCTGTTCCCACTGCTAGGAGTCTTGCAAGAGGACCAAGCTACNTAACTGTAACATATATGCAGAGTGCCTAGGTCAGTCCCATGCAGGCTCCCTGGTTGTCAGTTCAGTCTCTGTGTGCCCTGTGGGTTTTCTTGTGGTGTCCTTGACCCCTCTGGCTCCTACAACCCTTTCTCACCCTCCTCTGCAGGATTCCCCAAGCTCTGCCTAATATTTGTCTGTGGGTTTGTGCATCTGTTTTTAGTAGTTGCTGGATGAAGCCTCTCTGATGACAATTGGGCTAGGCACCAATCTATGAGTATAGAAGAATATCGTTAGGCATCATTACATTGACCTATTTCCCCCGCTCCAGTTGTGTTTGGTTCTATCCTAGGTCTCTGGGTCATCCAGCCTGTGGGTCCTGGTGGCTCTAGGCAGTGCCAGGGATGGGCTTACTCTCCTGGCAAGGGTTTTAGGCTAGACCAGTCATTGTTTGGCGACTCCCTCAATCTCTAGGCCATCCTTACTCCAGCACATCCCATAGGCAGGACAGACTGTAGGTTGAATGTTATGTGGCTGGGTTGGTTTCCCACTTCCTCCACTTGAAGTCTTACCTGGTCACAGGAGATGGCCATTTCTAGCTGTGGGTCTACTATTGCTGGGAGTCTTGGCTGGGGCCATTCTTATAGATTCCTGGGAGATTCCCTTGCACCAGGCTTCTACCTGGCCCCAAAACACCTCCCTTTCCAGTAGTCTCTTTCAGTGCTCTCTGCCTCTGTCCCCCCAACCTGATCACTCATGTTCCCATCCCCACCTGCCTGCAGTCCACTCATGAAATCTCTTCTATTTCTCCTTCCCAGGAAGATCTGGGAGTCCCCCTTAAACTTTCCTTGTTACAAGTCTCTCTGGGTCTGTGGATTGTAGTATAGTTATCCTTTATTTCACAGCTAATATCCACTTATGGGTGAGTACATATCATGTTTGTTTTTCTGTGTCTGGGTTACCTCACTCAGGATGACTTTTTCTACTTCCATCCATTTGCCTTCAAATTTCATGATGACACTATTTTTAACAGCTGAATAATACTCAATTTTGTAAATGTACCACACTTTCTTTATTCATTCCTCAGTTGAGAAACATCCTGGTTGTTTCCAGGTTCTGGCTATTACAAATAAAGCTGCTATGAACATAATTGAGCAAGTGTCNTTGTGGTATGATTGAGCACCCTCTGTGTATGTGCCCAGGACTGGTATAGCTGGGTCTTGTGGTAGATTGATTTCCAGTTTTCTGAGAAACCGCCATACTGATTTCCAAAGTGGCTGTACTAGTTTGCACTCCCACCAACAGTGGAGTAGTGTTCCCCTTACTCCACATCCTCTCCAACATGAGCTGTCACTTGTGATTTTGTTCTTAGCCATTCTGACAGGTGGAAGATGGAATCTCAGAATTGTTTTGATTTGCATTTCCCTCATGGCTAAAGATATTGAACATTTCTTTAAGTATTTCTCAGCCATTTGAGATTCTTCTGTTGAGAATTCTCTATTTAGTTCTGTACCCCATTTTTTAATCGAATTATTTGGGTTTTTAATGTCTAGTTTCTTGAGTTCTTTATATATTTTGAAAATCAGCCCTCTGTCAGATGTGGGGTTGATGAAGACCTTTTCCCATTCTGTAGGCTGCTGTTTTGTCCTTTTGATGATGTCCTTTGCCTTACAGAAACTTTTCAATTTCATGAAGTCCCATTTACTAAGTGTTGGTCTTAGTGTCTTACCATTAGTGTCCTGTTCAGGAGGTTGTCTCCTGTGCCAATGCATTCAAGGCTGGTTCCCACTTTCTTTTCTATCAAGATTCAGTGTATCTGAATTTATGTTGAATTCTTTGATTCACTTGGACTTGCATTTTGTGCAGGGTGATAGATATGGATCTATTTGCATTCTTCTACATGCAGACATCCAGTTATGCACCATTTGTTGAAGATGCTTTCTTATTTCCATTGTATAATTTTGACTTCTTTGTTGCAAATCAGGTGTCCATATGTATTTGGATTTACATCTGAGTCTTTGATTTGATTCTCTTGATCCACCTGTTTGTTTCTTTTACAAATGTGAGTGCCCTTGTATTTGGGGCATAGACGTTCAGAACTGAGACATCATCTGGGTGGATTTTTCCTTTGATGAGTATGAATGCCCTTCTTCATCTCTTTTGCTTAATTTTTGTTTGAAGTCTAATTTTTATTAGATATTAGGATAGCTACACCAGCTTTCTTCTTAGGTCCATTTAATTGGAAAATCTTTCCCAACTCTTTACTCTGAGGTAATGTCTATCTTTGATGTTGAGGACTGTGTTTCTTGTATACAGCAGAGTGATGGATCCTGTTTTGATAGCCATTCTGTTAGCCTGTGCCTTTTTATTGGCAAATTGAATTCATTGACATTGAGGGATATTAATGCCCAATGATTCTCTTAATTCCTGTTATTTTGTTGTTGTT
>LZPO01087162.1:78664-95285 GCA_001675575.1 Neotoma lepida | reverse complement strand
ATGAGTGCTTACCTGTGTGTGTGTGTGTGTGTGTGTAGTTAACTTCCTGGGATTTGAGTTTTCATTCAACTACCTTCTGTAGGGCTGGGTTTGTGGATAGATATTGTTTATATTTGACTTTGTCATGAAATATCTTGCTCCTCCATCATAGTGATTGACAGTTTTGCTCTGTATAGTAGTCTGGGCTGTCATCTGTGGTCTCTTAGAGTCTGCAAGACATCAGTCCAGGCCCTCCTGGATTTTAGGGTCTCTATTGAGAAGTTGGGTGTGATTCTAATCAGTCTGCCTTTATATGTTACTTGGCTGTTTTTTACCTTACTGCTTTTAATATTCTTTCTTTGTTCTATAGGTTTAATGTTTTATTATGTGGCACAGAGATTTTCTTTTCTGATTCAATCTATTTGGTATCCTGTAAGTTTCTCATATCTTTATAGGCATGTCCTTCTTTAGGTTGGGAAAATTTTCTTCTATAATGTTGTTAAATATATTCTTTGGGTTTTTAACCTGAAATTCTTCTCCTTCTATTCCTATTATTCTTAATTTTGGTCTTTTTATAGTATTCCAGATTTTCTGGATGTTTTGTGTTAGGAATTTTTTAGATTTAATATTTTCTTTGACCGATGAATCTATTTTCTCTATCATGCCTTTGATGCCTGAGATTCTCTCTTCTATCTCTTGTATTTTGTTGGTGATGCTTTCATCTGTAGTTCCTCAGTTACCTAGATTTTCCTTTTCCTGAATTCCCTCCATTTGTGTTTTCTTTATTGCTTCTATTTCAATTTCCAGGTCTTGAACTGTTTCCTTCACCTATTTGTTTTTTTATTTTTTCTTGGTTTTCTTGGCATTCTTTTAGGAATTTATTGATATCATCCAATTTTTTTTTGTCTTTTTCTTAATTTCTTTAAGGGATTTTTCATTTCCTCTTTAAGGACCTCTATTATTTTTATGAAGCTATTTTTAAGGTCATTTTCTTGTTCTTCAGCTCTGTTCAATTGTTCAGGTCTTGCTATCATTGGATAGATGGGTTCTAGTGGTGCCATGTTGCCCTTTCTGTTATTGATTGTGTTCTTACACTGGTGTTTAGACATCTGGATTTGGGATGACTATAGTTCTAGGTGTTGATTGCTGTGTTTGTCTTTGTTGGATGGGTGTTTTGTTCTTTGGTTTCTCCTTCCTCTCTGGTCTTCTGGCCTAAGGGGCCAAGAGTTCAGGTGACTAGTGAGTCTTCAGGTCCAGTAGGGTGTGTCTGCTGTGTTTTTTGGGGTCTAAGCCCCTAGATCCTGCTTGGGCTCTGCTAAAGCTGGGATATGGACTCCAGGAGAGTGGTGCAATCTGGGTTGTTGAATGGGCTTAAAGGGGTTTAGTGGGCAACAGGCAGTGTCTTACCTGGGGTCCCTAGGACTAACCTGGCTTGAGTAAAGCTGCCTGGGCTGCGGGCCCTAGTATGGAGCACAGGGGATGGGGTGCAGTTTGGGCTCCATACTAGGCCTTTAAAGAGTGTTAGGAGGCAGTGGGTGGTGTCTTACTAGAGTCCCTCCATATTGAGATTTTAACCCCCAGTTCCTCAGAATGTGGCAGTAAGTGGAGCTGGGGCTTTAAAAAAGTGGTTACGATTAGGTTCAGTATGGTGGGAGTACCTGTGGATAGAGAGGGAGAAGAGGAGCACTTACAGGACAAAGAGAGGAGTTGTCAGAGGGAAAAACCAAACAACTCTCCTGGCACCGTGCTCTTGAACTTCGGCCTCTAGAATAATTTTCTGTTGAGAAATCCAGTCAGGTGTGTGATAGTTTGTTGTGCCGACAGAGCAAACTCCTTCAGAGATTGCCATCTGGCTTACTTTTGACCCTGGAGAGCACATCACATGTCACAAACTCATGTGCAAGCCTTGGCAGGTGGAAAAATACGAGTTTCAATAGCTCTGGTATGGACACCAACTTCCTACCAGTCCTGAGTTCTGGCACACCTTCCCTGCATTCTGGGATATTATGGGCTACACCCTCCGTCACCTGACCTGAAGTCCTGATACAGAGTAACCTTTGTAGATTACTTTCTTCCTGTAATTAAGTTTAGAGCCTTTGGTCTTAGGTCCTTACTATGTCATTTTAAAAATCAGTAACTGTTCATACAGGAAAGAAAAACTTCCTAAGATAATAGTCCAGGATCAAGAGTAAGAAACAGGATGTCAAGTTCAATGTCATTATGTAACACCATTATATGTAACAAATCCATATGTATCTGTAAATTATAGAGAATCCCAATTAAATAGGTGAACCTACCACCCTTGGGGATTGAATCAATCTGTGTGTTACTTCCTATTCTGTGCCTCTGCCACTTTCACTGGAAACCATTATTCTAAAATTAAACAAACAAACAAACAAACAAACAAAAAAACAGAAACAAAAAACCCAGATGTGGAGGCATATACCTGGGATCCCAGCACTCATATGTAGAAGCAAGAGAATTACTTCAAGTTCAAGCCCAGGTCTACATAGCAAGTTCCAGGTTAGCCAGGGCTACCCAGCAGGACCCTGTCTCAAGACCAATCTAAACCAAGCAAGCAAGTAAACAAAATATTTGTTTTTAAAAATAGTTATTCTGTCTTCTCTATGTACCCCATAAACATGTTCTGACTGATGGTGCTTGCCTTGAACCTTTATCACAGTAGTGTGCTCACATGGAGTGCTCCATCAGGTAGTTCTTTTCATTGAGTGCTCCCAGAATTTGTTCATGTTGCTGTAGCTGTATTCTATTTCCTCTGCCAAGTGGTAGTCCACTGTGTAAATGTCGCACCATGTGTTTACTGTCTTCTGGTAGGTGCTTAGTTTCTCTCTGTGTTATTAACAATATTACTGGGGCTATTCTCACACATATTCCTCTGAGAAGGAGCTATGTCTTTTTTTACACTTTTAAAAATGTAAAGAATGTGCACAAGTGTAAAGTATGGTTGAAAGCATTCTGTTTGCTTAAAGTTAAACAAATGATTTTTTTTTTGTGTGTGTAGGGGGGTCTGGAATGATTTAATGGACACTCCAGGAGGCTGATATTTTATTGTACAAAATAGCAGTTTCTGCAATTAATTTCTTAAAATAAAGGTGTCCCAGAATCTTTAACTCGGTGACTTTCATTGAATTGTCTCTGAAAACTCTTCTTAGATGTTATAATCTTTTCAGAAAGGTTGTATCCTAGCTGCTTAGCCATATGAGAAGAAGCTGTGCAAGGATGTAGAAAACATAAGGCTGGATCCCTTCTATTTATGGGGAAGGAAATGGAGTCTCAGCAACATTAAGAAATCTAAACAACAGACCTGGGCTTGAATCCAAAGCCAATTCATGTCTCCCTATCTGGTGCTGTGGGCACAGCTGTTGGTTTCCTCCTGGCCTGTGGTCTGGTCCCACCCCTTGCTACTATGAATGGCATAGGAGGAAAGGAAGTTTCTGCACTCAGGAGGTTGATTTTCCATGAATTACTACTATTTATTTGTATATGTACGTGTAGTTGTATATGTGTTTCTGTGAGTGCCCATAGAGACTGGAGGTCTGTTGGTCTTGGGTTTCATTCAAGTGCCATCCCCCTTGATTTGTGAGGCGAGTTTTCTCACTGGCCTGGATCATGTCAGGTAGAATAGGCTGGTGAACCCTGTCTTCACATTTATGACAGTGGGATTACAAGTCCACTAGACACAGTGCTAGCCACTCACAAATGAGTCTGAGTTAATCTTTTGACATCAATCCATGTGATGTTGATATTATTGTTTACATTTTCCAAGTTAAGGAGAATGAGGCCAAGGACAAATGATTCAAAGTCTACATAGGTAAACAGCACAGCAGAGCTGGATAGTCCAGTCAGATCTTATTCTAACTTCTTTATTCCCCACAATAAGATCCTGTTGCCTTCAGGTGAAGAAACAGTGAACTTGCTCCTGATAGGTGCTGCCTCCAATTGGACTTTGATGAGACACACACATCTTCACTGTTAGGAGCAGAGCGATGACAACAGTGGTTGTAATAGCCATACCGTTTTGGATTTGATGTGCTTTTGAGAGGACACAGACATGGACTCATACTCACAAAGAACCCTCTGTGATTTTTTTATTTTCAATCTCTGGTTGAAGATCTCGTGTCTACTAGGATTTAGTTAAGAAGTGCACTCACACAGCATTTGAAGGAGAGCAAGGAGGGGTATGGGGGAGGGTTTTGAGGGAGGAAAGGGAAGAGAGAAATGTAATTATAATCTCACAAATAGAAAAAAAATAGTGGTATCTGCAGTTGAGTGGGTGTGAGTTCAAATATTCATGAGTCCTGGTGACCTTGAGTGAATTACTTAAATTCCCCAAGCCTCAAGTTTTTCAGTCTGCAAACTGGGGATAATTAGTAGGGATTTCCTTATAGAGTTCTTGTGATTGATTTAATCCATGCAAACCTCTTCAAACAGCACTTCTATGAATACTTCATATCAGCTAGTGGTGTTATTGAGTGCTCAATAACATAATAGAGCACTGAAGCAGGCTAACTTCNAGGCTCCTGTCAAGAAACGGGTGAATGACTTTGTTGATTTATTGCAGTGGGGAGGTGGATGGATGGTGCATATTTACGTGATTGTCCAATGGACTCCACTAATCATGGAGTCCATTAGATTCTTACAAGAGTCCTGCAAAGCTGGCAGGGTCTACTAGATACTTTATTCTCCTGAAAACTAGGTCTAGTGGACAGTGGGACCCAGGTGACTAACGCAAGATCCTTGCTTTCTCTGTCCCTTCCTCCCTGTCTTTGTTGCTACTGATTTGCTACCCATATATTTATGGGTCTGATGTCTCTGTGTCTGCAAACATTGTAATAGTTTAAATCAGGTTAATCAAACATATCACTTATATATACATATCATTCTTCCCTACCCCCATCTGCATTTTCTGGGCATNGAGCTCACAGTCAGTCATATGTTGGGTGAAATCTTCTCCATGAGTTCTGAAGAGACCAGGACTTCTAAAAACCCCATCAAAGGGGGCACTTTCTCTCTATTGCAAAGACTCGGCACAATTCAAGTCTCTTTGCTTTGATGAATATGGCAGAGTGGTACTGTCAGATGAATNTCTTATGTAAACCCTGTTCCAGTTGATGCTTGTGTGTGAAGAGGATTTTCTCTGAAGCCCTTTGGACTTAACTTCAAGGGCAGAGATCGATATGTTACTTCAAGGATCTTTCTCTAGTTCCTGGGGAAGTTGGGCATTCTGTCNTTCTTTTCTCTTAGAACTATGCAGTTAGGCTTGGGGATGTGTCCATGTTTCCAAGAAGTTGCCATAGTTATAGCACAGTTTGTTAGCATGTAAACCAAAACACTAANTTGGTACATTTTGTTGAGAAGTAGGGTAACTTTTTGCCAGTTACAACTAGGTGGGGAATTACCGGGTCTTGGCTGGAATTCAGCTTAAGTGCTATGGCTGACAGTATTCTTGAGCTGTGTCAAGGAGTCAGGAACATGTGGGCTTGAACCACACTGAGGGGAAGGTTTGNTGTTCCATGTGGAGGGGTTCATNAGACTGAGATCTGACCCCGGCTCTAACTTGCTGTGACCTTGANCATCTCTTTTGAACTATTTCGGTGTCTTTCGTCAATGAAGAGGTTAGACTGCTTGGTCTCAAAGATCCTTTCCNTTTGCATCCAGCAGAGGGTGGTATTCCTCATGTTTTGGTTGGGCCCTCCTCTGAGAATCCTAGGCACTTTGTACCCTGGGGGAGGAAGCCATGATCTGGTCCTTGTCTTCCGGTAGAGCTGGATCCCATGTGAGTTGTTCTTAGAGCTGTAGCTGGCCAGAGGTCTGCTNTCTTCTTCTCAATCTCACACCTTCCTCTGGGTTCTGTACTAGCTTCTCATTTCCCAGGCCAGCAAACTGTCGGGTCCCAAAGAAGCTCAGGACAAATGACTAACTGTGGTGCCTGTCAGCATAGNAGAGCAGATGCTGGCCCCAGGCTCACTCAGTGTCTGTGGCTCTTCTCACTTTGCCCACTACCCTACACCTCTTCAGTCCATAGCCTTCNCTTCCCCAGCCCCAGCTTTTCTTTCCTATACAACCCTNCCAGTTTGGCCACGGGTTCCCTTGGTTTTCTGTCTCTTGGTCTTCCTCTCTTGCTCTCCCCCACCTCTCTTCTCTCATGGCCTGGTCCAATCTGCTGGCTATGTTTAGTCTACTGTTTTCTCTCCTTTCTCCGGACTCTTCTTGATGCCTCTGGCTGTATTCTTCCTCATATCTACAATAAAAACCTTCCCCTCAACTATACCTTGGAGTGGTCATATCCTCATTTCACTCAGGAACCAAGCTGGGGAACGGAGAGGACTTGCCTAGGACTGTGTGGGTTTTGTAACAGGGCCCCAGACCTTAGCACAACTGACTCCACGATGGAATTACCATTCAGACTGTAAAACTCAGCATGTAGACAATACCACCTGCCAAAACTAAAACAAAGGCCTAATCCATCAAAGTCCATAGAGTTCTGGGAAAGTCTCAAAATGTCCTAACCTTGCTTTTTAGCTTCTGTAGTTCTGCTTCTGGCTAACTGTTCTTGTTAATTAAAGTATGTCAATCCAGGACATGGTTTTTGTGCTTCAAAGCTCACCNCGAGACAGGCTTAGTGCTACACTGTGATCCAAACATCCAGTGTAGTTGCCATCCNGCTAATAAAGACTTTTGATTGGCTTAAACCCATATTCAAGCAGTCTTCTCTGATGAATATCCACAACAGGTTTCCAATGGTCAACTCCAGACTTTATCCTCATCATCTGTAACTCATTTTGCTGGCCCTTTTCCTGTGGACCTCAATAGGCAGCCATTGTTTGTAAAGAGCTTCTGTTGATCATAGGAAACACTTTCCACACATGCCGAGGAGGATGAAACATAAAATTGTAATAAAGTTCAGGTACAGATACATACAATTTTCTTCCCCATGACACTTTTCTTTTGGAGTTTGGGGTAAAAGGTCCGTGAAATGTGATTCCAGTGAGGGCTGCAATGGTCCTGGGTTGCAGACAGTGGAATTCACTCTAGCTTATTTAAGTAGCAAAGGGAATTTTTAGAGGATATCAGGAAGCTCTTGGGATCTCCAGACAAGCCAGAGGAGAGAATCTGAAGTGATGTAGCCATAAATAGTGCCCAGCCATGCTGTGGGGCTTTTCTGGGAAAAACACCAGTACACAGCTTCTCAGTACTTAGGATTTGGGGACTGTCCACTCCATGGAAGCTAAGGCTGGTTGAGGTCTCCTATGGGGAGGGTCCAGCTGGGCACATATCTTAGTTGACATCTCCCTATGGATCACCGTTATTTCCTCAATTTTACAGCTAAGAACTGTAGCTGTGCAAGTTTATGATTTGCTCACCTAAGCCTCTCTGACTTGCAGGTTTAGTGGGGAGGACTTCCTGTTGGAGCTGGGAGTTACCCAGTCATTAAAGGGGCAGTTTTAAGAGAGGAGGAGCGTTCCTGGTTTCTCTTTGTAAATCACTTAATTATAGTTAATTTCTTGTTCTGTTTTGTTGGTGCTGGGGATTGAGGCTAGGGTATTGCTCGTGTTAGGCAAGTACCTGCAACTGAGCAGTTTCCAGCTCTTTTGTTTTTTGTCTTTAAGTTTGAGACAGAGTTTTGCTAGGTTGCCCAGGCAACTTAAACCTTAAACCTACCACCCTCCTGCTTCAACCTTCCAAACAGCANGGCATGCAGGCTTGTACCACGAGAGCCAGGTACATTCNTATTTTGTAATTTCAAAATACAAATTTTTCAGTGTACATTCGTACATTGTAATTTCATTGTTTTCTGCTTCTGCTTCTTCTGAGAAACCCTTCTGAGAAGGGGAGCATGCCCCACTTGACNCTCTGTGGCACTGAGTTCATCCATTGCTGTTTAAATAAAACATNCCTTGACTTGGAGCATACCATATCATAGGCTTACCCAGGCTCATTAAGTCATAAACCAGGAAATAGTCCCAAGGCAGAAATTTATTTTGTTCAAAGTCTTATATATAGTAAAGTAGTAGTTTTCATGCATTTAANAAATGTNTACTGAGTCTCTGATTGTAAGCTTGGCACTGGGTGAAAAGCAGACAAGTTCCTAGTTGCCATGGAGCTTTGAATAAACAGAAGGAACATGTCTGTAATTTGCTAGCCTTAAAGTCCTTTGAAACAAAAATACCTTAGGACAATATCCTTTTCTTAAAAACTAATTTACTTAAAAATCATTTTTTGAGAATTTCATGCTTGTTAGTATGAAATAGATCATATTCACATCCCATTTCCCCTTTCGAACTTCCTCTGGAATCCCCACAACACATCCCTCCCAACTTCATGTCTTCCTTTCTCTTGTTTTTAAATAACCCACTAAGTCCAGTTAGTACTTTCCAAACATGTACGGATGTGTAGCCATCCACTGGGGCATGATAACCTAATGGTGCCCATACTCTCAAAGAAGAATGATTCTCCCTCCCCCAGTATCTATCAATTGCCAATACCTTCTGGGGAATAGGTGAGGCCTCGAAACTCTCATAAGCTCCTCCTCAGTCTATGCCAGAATTTTGGCTGGGTTGATTTTGTGTATGTCTTGTGCATGTAACTACAGCTGTTGTGAGTTCATGAATACAGTAGTCATGCTGTGTCCAGGAGACAGCATCTCACAGCACTCTTTCCCATCCTCTCGTTCTTATGTTATTTCTGCCTCCTCTTCATCATGTTCTTTGGGTACTGGCACGCCTCTTCATCATGTTCTTTGGGTACTGGCACGCATGTGGGGGTTAGGGGGTGATAAAGATGTCCCATTCAGGGATGAGAACTCACAATGACTTAATCTTAGTACTTTGACCAGCTTTGAGTCTGCATTGACTACTGTCCTCTGCAAAAAAGAAGGTTCTTTGATCAAGGTTGAACATACTCCAGGTTTATGGGTATAAACATGACTATTTAGCAGGAATTTTGCCAACATGATGGTTTAGCAAATTAACAGTAGCTGGTTTCATCTTAGGGGTTATGCCATCAGCAATGGGATTTTGACCATGTTAACATTACCTGGCATGAAATTTCTTTCTGTAGATAAGGCACCAAATCCATTCAGAAAATTGTTGGTTGCCCCATAATAATCATGCCACTATTGCATCAGAGAGCACATCTTGCCTGAAAGATCAGTACTATAGCAGGCAGAACCCAATGCTGGGTAAGACCATTAATGCCTTCTCTCTTCCAGAAACTTCTATAACACTTTCTAGCTCTATGAAAGCTGACCAATAGGGAGGCAGCTTACTGGTCAGTGTGAGATTGATTTCTCTATGTCCTGCAGCCAAAGTGTGTGATATCTCCAATGATACGGGTCTTACCATGTAGTTATAGAAAAATAGCAATTAGTTCATGTTGTTTTAGAGGCCACTGTGGTATCCTTGACTAATAACTAGTAGGGAAGTATAAGATATTTTTCTTAAATAGATTTTAAAAAAGAGAACAATGGTGGATAAACAGGAAAAAANTTAGCTTTGTTATCACAGAGTACAAACTAGCCTTTTTCCTTCTACCAGTTGTAACATTTAAGGTGCTGGTAAAGACATATGAAATTCTTCAATCTTATACATGCTTGATGTGAGTATAAACCAGCCTTTGTGAAGGAAACTGTAATGGTATCAAAACGTTCCTGCCAACTATCTGCCTCTTAGATTGATTGTCTTTTAGGAAAATATCTGTGTATTGAATATACATAGTGAAAATCCCAGAGAGGCTTGTCATAAACCCCCAAATTTAATGATAGCCATGCCTGACAGAAAATGCTATCAGGAAAGTCAGTATATATGGATTCACTCTCCTCTGCATAAAAGAAATCTGGGAGAGGNCATTGAGCCGATGTGGAGAAACCCTGGTACATTCTGTCCTTAGTGCTGTCCTTCTTAGTTCATGGTCAAGGTGTTTACTGGAGTGCCAGCCGTCANAGTCACCTTCCATGCTACAGGGGAGAAGTATTTTTTGTGGAACTTGGCACATGCTCCTGCAGAAAGCTTCAAGAGGATGCTTTTCAGNTGGGCATGTTCCCTACAACCNTGACATAAAGAATTGAAGAAGAATGCGTGTTGGGAAGGCCTACAATCCTCAGGCGGCTTTGCTTGTATTCTCCTTAAAAGAAGCTCAGAGAGCCATTTGCTCCTTTGTATGTTATCCCTGTACTTTGGAAATTATCCCTGAAAAAACATTAATCACAGATATATAGGGATGTGTAGGATATAATTTCTGGCACACTGTATATGTTGACATAGAAAGCCATTGNATCACCTTTAAAAACATATCCATTTGAATGTGACTACCATCAAAATACAGTAGTTATTACTTTCAATCTCACAAACTTTTANACAGTTGGAAAATTTCTATTATTCCTTTTCTCAAATCTGGTCCCTGTAAAGATTTCTCTAATGTTGCATTTTCTACTTGAACGCTCACTGATCACCTTGTCATACTTGTCAGCCACAACAATATATATAGAATAGAAAATTTAACACCATGTGGTCGTAGACTAAAAGATATTATTCTTTCTTTTAATTATAATTATTGATAACATAATGATTAGAACACAATAAACACACTGTACATTTGACAAACATGGAACATGAAATAGACTTCCCGGGAAGAAGGATGGGGGTTCTGAAAACAGATGTAAGTACCTGTGAGGGCTGTTGATGCTAGAAAGGGCTGACATCACAGCCCATTACACTTCTGATTTCATTTTCATAGGTTTCTATAAAACTTGATCCCTTAGCTACATAAATGGGAGTTATTAGTTTTAAAGCAGCATCTGTTAATTCCTAGATCTCTTATGAAGTGCACATAAAAAAGCCTAACAATGGATGCTGATTTTTGAAGACTTAAAGTTGACAAGGCATTCTTCCCATTTTGTTGTGAAAACCATGGACCTGCAGAGGACTTTTNCTCCGTTGCTAATGTTATCATCAGCTCCATGCTGACACCAACAAGTTTGCTGGCCTGGAACTCTAGTCTCATATCGCTGCCTCCTGAGTGACAGCATCCTACTTGTGTGGTCCACCCTGAGTTTTTCCCAGCTATCCATACTCTGCTCTGTAGTAGGAAGTCACTGTGCTCAGCCCATCTCAAAGGACTAGCTGCATTCTAGTTGCCTGACAGCANACTAAGTAAATTACTTGCAAAATTCTTTGAGATTTGTCCCCATTTTTAATCACCCAGTTATTGTTATTAAGATGGACTCAGAAGTGCTTATGTTATGCTTTGGGTTATAATTCAACACTATCCAATACTACTGTATCTATTTTGGTGCCCAGGTTGCTCCAGACGTGGTCACTGGCTGCTCTCTTGCTTACTGCGTCCTTTGAACATTCCCACTGCTAACCCCCTCCCCCGATTTTTCCTTACTTTTATATCACACGGTGTGCTCCAGGTTCATCTTGTAGGCTGTCTGTATCAGCCACCTGCTCCAAGGAGCCTGGCTGGTTCCCTTTGTTGGAGAATGCATTGTGAAGCCTCACAGGGTTTTGTGATTCTTTTCATACATAATATTTCGTCAGTTCAGCTGCTTGTGGAGGGCATTTCTATTTATTATTATTATTAATTTTACTTTTTACATAGCAATTTAACATGTCAAATTGTATTTCCTTTTATTTAAAAAACTTNGGAATTTTATACATGGGTNTTATATTTACATCATTTCCACCTTTCTGCCCCTCCAACTTCCCCTTGTCCCAACCACCCTGTCTCAAATTGACCTCTTGTTCCTTAATTATTATTGCTTTACACAAACTCACACACACACATGCACGNATGTGTANCCTGCCTACCCAGTCCATTTAGTGTTGCTAACATGTACGTGTGTTTAGGACTAACCACTTAGGATTAGATCAGGAAACTCATCTCNNGAGAAGATTGGGTCTTCCACCCTCAGCAGCNATTGGTTGCCTGTAGCTCTGTATCTGAGAGGGGAGGTGGGGTGGAGAGGTTGAGGGGAGCTTGTGAGATTTTTCTCATCCATGTTGGCATGTTGACTTGTATGGTCATTATACAGGTCTTGCTTATTTTTTTGTTTTTTCATCTCAGCTTTGTGATGCCCAAACACAGCCTTCTAAGTATAATCTCTAAGATTTACTTATCTCAGAGGGAGGTGGCCTGTCAATTTCGCTGATCCAGTCTTATGTTTTCTGTGCCTAAGGACTTGCAGGGGTTTGCTGTGTGGGATGGTTCTTCACTGCAGGCTTGAGGAGAGAATAGGTGCCCCAGCTCTGTCTCTGAGTCCAGAGGAAGTCTTTTTTTTCCCCCCTGGGGTCTGTGTTTGCTGCAGGATGTATCCTCTGAATCATCATTTCTTTCTTTTTGGGGTGTGTGTGTGTGTGTGTGTGTGTGTGTGTGTGTAAATGCATGTGCATGCATGTGCGTATGTGTGTGGAGGCTAGAGGGCACTCTCAGGTGTTATCCCTCAGGAACTATCTTAAGACACCATCACCAAGGTAACTTATAGAAGAAAGCATTTAGTGGGAGTTTAGAGTTTCAAGTGAATCCATAACCATCATGGCAGGGAACACAGCAACAGGCAGGCAGGCAGGCATGACATTGGAGCAATAGCTGAGATCTTACATCCTTATCCGTAAGCACGAGGCAGAGAGAGCTAACCGGGAATGGCATNGGCTTTTGAAGCCTGATAGCCTACCCCAGTGGACCTACCTCCACCAATAAGGCCACACCTCCTATGCCTTCCCAAACAGTTCCATCAACTGGGGACTAAGGAGCCTGTGGAGACCATTCTCACTCATACCACCACAGCAGCCATCCACTTTATTTTTTCAGACAGGATCACTCACTGTCCTGGAGCTCACTGATCAGGCTAGTCTGGTTGGCCACCGACCCCAGGGATCCTCTTGTCTCTACCTTCTCAGTGCTGGGATTATGGGTGTAGCCCACAATCCCTAGCTTATTTTTAAGTGGTTCTGAGGCTCAAACTCTGGTCTTCATGCTTGTGTTGCAAACACTGTAGTGTCTACCCAGCCAGAGGGGCCATTTCTGACTAATAACTTATAAGAGCTCCTATTCCTGACCAATCATCCTCTGTAACACAACCTTTACAATATTCTTGAAGAGTAATTGATAGGGATATCTTTCTGCATGCTGTGAATATGTGTTGCTCTGATTGGTTGATAAATAAAATGCTGAATGGCCAGTAGCCGGGCAGGAAGTATAGGTGGGATAAGCAGACAAGGAGAATTCTGGGAAGAGGAAGACTGGGTCAGGAGACACCAGCCACCCCTGAAGGAACAACATGCCAGCAGACCNGTAAAGCCACAAAATACATGGCAAAACATAGATTAATAGAAATGGGTTAATTTAACTTGTAAGAGCTAGTCAGAATAAGCCTGAGCTAATGGCCAAGCAGTTATAATTAATATAAGCCTCTGAGTAATTATTTTAGAAGCGGCTGCAGGACCACCAGGCTTGAGGAACCAGGCAGGACCAGGCAGGATGGAGAAACTTTCTCCTACAAGTAATTACTATATAGAATGATTTTTTCTTCTGGGATGGGTAGAGGAATTTTAGTTTGGGGTGACTAAACCCTTATGTTAGGGCTAACGGTAATCTTGACTTCCTATAGCCCAGTATTTTCCAGAAGCCCAGGTAAGCTCAGTGTTCTTGAACTAGATTCTCCTACACTGTGAAGAGAGGATGTGCCTCTGCTGACCACAGCTGGACCAGATGAAGTGAGGGAAGAGAGAACATCTGAGATGTCCTGGTGGGATTGGAAGAGAATGGGGGAAACCTCCTTTGGGCCTTACCCAAGCCTGAGCTGCCTGGGTTCTATCTTCACTTTACTTGTCTGGACTGACATCTGGAGGTAGTCACTTTTGGGNAGATTAAGGGAGACCCTGGGGCAGACGCGGCTCATGCTGGATTATGATTGCTATTTCTATGCCATCTGGCCAATGCCAATTAGGAGAGGGTGGTGTGTGGAGAACAAATGGTATTGTAAAGATCACAGGGGCAAGGCTCCAAAGCTGGGGGGGTGCAGCTGGGTGGGCTGGGAGCTCCCTAGTGGGATGAAAGGTNTCAGGGCAGGTCCTTCTATCTCCTCCCAGGAAGAAGGCTGGATGGCAGACTTAGGCCTGGAGACCTTCATCACAGGCTAAATAGAGTAGATAACTGAGACCCAGTAGGGCTTGCAGGGCCATAGACAAGAGGAGAGTCTGAGTCAGAGTCATCCAGGGAGGACTATCAGATCCAGGTCAGGTCTGACATTTTTNAACAAACAACCAAGGCCAGAGCCTGCAGTGGAGGTGCTTTTCCTACGTACTATCAGCCTCCTTTTTCAGAACAGAAAATGGAGTGAGTCCAGCTGACAGCAGCTAGGGGAGGTGAAAGAGAGTTGTTGCAAGTGAAATCCCTGAGATACTTTTGANTGGGAAACTAAAACTTCCCTCAGTTTTCTTCTTTGCTGAGNCCACAGATTTGAACAGTGATTGGCACAGAGAAGGTGTTCAGTCATGTTTGAGGGAGTGAACCACAGGGAGAAGGGTAGGACTAGGGACAGAAACCTAGTTTAGGAGGTTAGATTTGGGGAGAAAGGCCTTGGCACTTCCTTTGCTCTCTTCCTTTTGCTTGCTCTCTAGACCTTTGTCCAAAGCACCACTTCTCTTCATGATACAAACTAGATGTTTCCTTGGATATTCATGAACACAGATAGATGGTGTGGCATGGAGAAGCGATTGTATGTGAGTGGTGGCTGCAGGCTCAGGGGCGAATCATGTATCATACCTGCTCGGCCTTCCCAGAGGCTTCCTGTCTGCTTTTCTTATGGCTCAACTAATTCAACAGGTATTCATTTTGAGTTCAACAAAGCAGATTCTGTCTGAAACTCTTTTGATAGACTTTGGCATCTATTGGTTGGGGTAGTTTTTATTATTTTCCAGCTGGATGTGGTATAGTGCAATGGTCAGGCTGTGATTTCTGGGGTCAGTGTCTGCTTTTAAACCCCAGATCACATGCTTGCTAAGGGTGCAACTTCTGGGAAGTAAATCCCACTAAACCTTAGATTTTAAAAATTAAATATTTTATTTAATATTTGTGCATGCATCTAATGTGTTTAGATCCAACCCACCACCATTCCCTCCTTCCAATTTCTCCCGTTTCACTGCCTTTACCTCTCAATTTCATGTGCTCTCTCTCTTTTAAAGTTAATACTCACTGATTCTATTGAATGTTACATGTGTGTGCATGTCTGGGAGACCGTTTACTGGGGCGTGTTAATCTCACAGGGCCTGCATCACTGAAGAAAAGTGACTCCCTCTCCCAGTAGCCATCAACTGACAATAANGCCTCAAATAGAGGTAAGATTTCATGAGCCCCTTCCCAATCCATGCTGGAATTTTGGCTGGCTTGATCTTGTGAGTCTTATGCATNTAGTCCCAGCCATTNTGAGCTTATGTGTGCACCTGTGCTGGCATGTCTGGCTCAACTGCTTAATCCTCAGATTCTTGATTGAGTTCCTTATGTCTTATACATACTGCTCTGAGTTTCTTCCATTCTTTTCACCCTTTATTTTCCTGTTTGTTCCCCCCTCTCCCTTTCCTCTCCCTATCTTCCTCCCTCCCTCCCTTCATCTGTTCCTCCCTACTTTCCTCCCTTCTTCCTTCTCCCCCACCCCCTTCTGAGACAAGATCTCATCTATCTTAGGCTAGCTTCAAACTTAGTCNATAGTCTAGGATAACCCTGTGCTTCTGATTTTCCTGCTTCTAGCTCTGGAGGGCTGGGATTGTAGGCATGCCCTACTACACTTGGTTTATGTGCTGCTAGCTAGGTTAGAACTCAAGGCTTAGTGCATGCTGGGCCAACATTACCAACGAAGATACATCCCAGCCCTTATTTGTGCGTGTTCTATTGACCTGTCTTCCCTCATGCCCATTCTGCTGTTAACTCATGGAAAAATTTTAATTCCAGTAGATTTTCCACTTCTAGATTTACTTGATTCCTTTTCACAGATTGTCTTCTGTTGAAAACCCCTATGTTTTCAATTGTTCTTTTATTTTCTTGAACATACTAAAACTTTATCTTTGAGTCTTTACCCATAAGCTCAGGACATGAATTCCTTTGAATCTGTTTTGTTGTCCATTTAAAAATCTTTTGTGTCAGTTTTGATCAGGTGCTGGGTGTGGAAATGGCAGAGACTGCATGATATTACCTTTCTCCAAAGGGGATTGCATTTTCTTCTGAAAGGACAGGTGGATCACCTTGATAGTGTCAAAGCTTGACTTTAGTCCTTAGTAGAGCCTGTCTGTTTCAAGATTCCTTTACTTCCAATGCACAGCCTTTTCCCCGAGGTAAGTTCCTGGATCCTGTTGTCTAATGTATGGTAATTTAGTTCCAGTAGTTGACGTTGGGAGCACAACCACTGCAGATCCTGCCCGATGATATCTGTTGCCACCACATGGTGCTGCCAGAAGAAGCAGAGGATTCCAGTAGCTGCTGAGGGCTGCTAGCAGTTAAATCCTAGAGTGATAGCCAGCCCCACCNCTCCCAGGTGCATAAAGCCATAAGCCTCTGGCTTCTAAAACCAGCAGGAATGTCGGCTTAGGGATTTTTCTCTAGTCTCACATTGTTCAGGACTTCAAAA
>LZPO01087162.1:62193-73827 GCA_001675575.1 Neotoma lepida | reverse complement strand
CACACACACACACATTCCTAAATGCATAGATACAACTTGCATTCTGTATAAGGTCACTTGTGTATATGTATGTTTTCAGGGCTGGCCATTTGGATAGATAACCAATTGGTGTGATCTTCCCCAGGGAAGATTATTTCTCCTGCTCTTGGCATTCTTTAGCTGTCTGTAGTTCTTTGTGTAGAGTTGAGGCCTCATATGCTTTTTCTCTTCCACTTTAGCATATCTATTACTGTCCTTGTTCAGGTTACATAACATAGGATACTAAAGGTAGCATCTTCTTATTCCCCAAGCCAAACTTCCTTTCCATCTGGGTCTTTATAGCTCTGGGAGTAGTTCTACCATGCAATCAATTGCTTAAGCCAAAACCTACACCGTGCTTACATTTCTTTTCTTGTAGCCTCTACATTCTATTATTTGCCAATATGCATTTTAAATATTCCTAATCCCCTCCATGTCTCTGTCACTCTGCCAATGCTTTAGTCCAGGCCATTGTTACCTTATCTTTAGGTTAGAAGCAGCTCGAAGCTCTCTCCAACTCTTACCTTGTTCCTGAGTATAGCCAGAGCAGTCTTTCCAAATTGGAAATTATATGCAGCGCTTCTCCTTTGAGCACGTTTGCTGTCCCCTTGGCCTTCTAGAGAAAGCCCAAGTTCATTCAGACACTCTAACAGTGCATCTTATGTCTGGAGTGACCAACCTCTTCAGGCTCATCTGCCTTGTCCCCTTTGCTTTCCTTCTCATCTGCAGACTACTTCTCCAGTTTCTGAGACACACTGCCCACTCCTGAACCTCCAGGTGTCTGCCAGGAGAACTCCTACTCTGTCTTGGAGGCTCAGTGTCCTTTCTGCAAGAAAACTTGCTTTAGAGAACTTGCCTCCATTTTGGAAAGGGTTAGCATGATTCATCTCCANTCGGGCTTCATTCCCCTAACAAAAAGAGACAACCCTGACTTAGAGCTGGTCATNAGATCCATCCCCATATCAAAGGATATGCCTCTGCAGGACAGCTNAAGAGGGCAGCATAGGTTCACAACCATCAGTAAGTCCTTGTTTGCCATGAGTTCCCTGGGCTCTTATCAGGAAAAGCATGATTCTGCCAGGTGGGCAGGATGTACCTGGGTAACAGCTATTTTGAAAGAACAGCACTGATGTAGCTAAGAAATACTTCTGATAATATCTTTGCTCTGTAAATCTCCCACCTGCCTAAGTGGCCAGACTTGCAGTCTCCTGTCTCCACTTAAATCATTCAAAGTGTAACCTGGGGCTGGGACCTGAAAGAGATTTTAGGATGACAATGTACTTGTTATGTATAAGCGGATAAGCCTAAGGTCTATACAAGTTAGTAGAAATGTCTATTTGTGGCTGGTTCCTCTTTGGGCATTAGCCAGAACTGGACACATACCATTATTAAAGAGCTTTTTCTTTATTTTTCCCTGAGTGGGTGGAGTGAATTCTCGCTGGGGGAGGGACACTTTCTCTGCCTCAGCACTAATTGGGATTTGTGGGTTATTGAAAAAGGGGAAGAGGACAGGAAGTTGGGAAGGGGGGTATGTTGGGAGGGATGCGTTGGAGGGGGGATTCAGGAGCAGTTGTGGGGAAATGAGGGTGGGGTGGGGGTAGATATGATCATATTTCACTATATGCATGTGTGAAATTCTCAAAGACTAAAAGCATATAAACTGAAGTGAGTTTAACAATATATATCTCCTTGTCTAAAGGTCCTGGTTGATACAAGGAAAGAAACTACTATAAAAATTGTTGGAATCAAAATGAGGTTGAAAGTATTCCACCTTGATGNAACACAGCCTGGAAAGGTCACAAAGGGAGGGTCCCCATGCAACATTGCTTGATAAACAGGAATTATCACCAAAGTGCTGGAATTCCAGCCTTGCACAAAGATACTTCTATGAGGATACCTTCCCAGGCATTTCCTGTACCCATCTGGCCTCAGGCCACCTCACTATTGATTCTGGCAGTCACAGATAATTGTTTCAAAACAGCTTACATAATCTTTGGATTTCTTTAAAAACCTTGGTTTTCTGTTGCTTCCTTGAATACACCATCCATCGTTCACTCTGGCACTGATGCTCTACACTGCAGTTGAGGGACTAGAGCGAGTCAGATCCCTAACAGGGAGACAGGTAGGGAAAGAAGCCATACATAGATAATAAAGATAACAAAATTCTGGCTTCTTCGCTCTCCTGACCTGATACAAAGTTCTGGTGGCTTTTTTTCCTTCCAGCATCCCTCTCTGTCCTAGGAATGGTCCAAGCTGGTCAGTTAAGTTCAAGGCTGGACCAAGAAACATTCACTCAAAGCTTCCCTTTCTTTGTTTAAACTGATCAACCCTAAATTAGGGGAAGAAGACCCCCTTTCCAGTCCATCAAAGACACTTAAAACCTCAATCCTCCAGGGGAGACTGGACATCCCATTTTGAAGTCTGCAANGCAGAGGGTCTTTTTCACTGTGTGCATGCATTTCACCTTTAATCAAAGTATTTTCCACTTGTTGATTTTGCCTGTTGCATCAGAGCCTTTCCTTGCTGTTAAATGTTGTGCTAGAGTTTCCCCCATATTTTAATTCTTTAATTGGCAAAGAAAATGAACCCAATCCATACCCCTACATGGTAACACAATGCCTTGCTATTCTGGACTAGATTCTTCACCTTGAAGAGTCACTCTCTCTGCTGTTATTTTGTATGACACTACTTAATATCCCACAAAGCACTTAGACCAAGCTAAGTACTTAGTACCTCTTTGTGACTGGAACAGATAAATTCAAATCGGAGTATTTCTTTGACACTGAAAGTTGTTAGGTATGCCAGGATTGTAGTAGAGGGAACACCATGATGAGTTAAAAGTTTCTGCCAGAAGTGCATGAAGGAAGATTGGGTTCTNGGCCAAGGACTTCCCATGTGGAGGTTTTACCTGGGAGTAGAGTAGAAGCTGAGAGAAGTCTTGAGCAAGGAAGACCAGTTCTGTGGACCATCAATTTTCCTTCTCCTCCTCGGGGAGGAGCATTTTCTAACCCTCTCCAAAATGCTGGAGGAGGCTGATTATCCCCTTCTGAAGTTTTGAATACCGGAAACTGTGGTGTTCCCAAGACCCTGAAACTCATGGTGTTGGTTGTGAGATAGGAGTAAATGAGAGCTGGTAAGACTGGGGGGGAAAGGATGAGCAAACTGGGTCCCCAGTGAAATGCCAGGTGTGTGTGTGCAGTTCACTCCTTGGGTTTTGAGACCTCTTCGTGCTTCTTCTAAGCAGATAACAAATGTGAGGAAGGGGCTTTTGTAGGCAGAGGCTGCATAATGGACCAGACAGAGACTGAGCGGTTGAGCAATGGGGACAGGGTGGTCAAGCCTCAGCAGGATCTACCACAGTAGAGGTGCNGGAGAGTTTGGTTCCTAAGGAGCAGTCTTATGGAATCACACTGTGCTTCCTTAAAGGAGCCTGTGTTTGGTCCCTAGAGGGAGATATCTAGTCCTTTAAGAGGGTGAGAGTCAGAGAAACCTGATCCTAGGTAGCTCAGCTTGTTCTCCACAGTCTCCTGTGGTTCTGTTCACAGGACAGAGCAGGAGTTCTGAGCAACAAGGAGAACAGTCACATTTTATACAGAGTGAATTTTCTTCTCTTTCTTCCCATTCTAGCAGCAGAGGAGAATGTGTAAGAAGAGGAATGGGCCAATGGGTGCCAGAGTGTCCAACATGCTCTGCTCTGCAGAAACCACAGGACAATGAGGTTGAGGGCCAGGGGACAGGAGATACTTTATGGGATGGAAATGAAAAAAATGGGCTAAGCTGTAAGAACAGATAGAGGATTATTTTTATTTTTAAGGAGTAGAACTAGACTCTGGCATCTTTAAGGGAGCCTGATATCTAGCAAGTGAAGCCTGGGCTGAGGATGAAAGCAGCAAAAATTTGAAATGTGGTGTTTTGTAGGCTTCCTAACAGCTGCGTGGCATAGCTGTGATCTTCAATTCCAAGTGAGGAGACAGAAAGGCATCTAAAGGACTTGCTAAAGATTGCCCAGCTGACACCTGCATTGTTATATGACAGTGACAGCGATGCAGACTTGAGAAAGCACAGAAGGGAGGTGCCATGGCTGGTGTTTGGAGATCAGTGAATTTGAGGACAGGTCCTGGAGGAACTGACACCTGACCTGGGGTTTGAATGACAAGCAGGAATTTCCCATGGAGGGGCTGGGTGGCTTAAAGACATTCGAGAGAGCAGAGGGGACAGGCCCAGGCTTGATAAGGGAAATGAACTGTGTTCACAGAACTGCACTGCACCCTAAGCAGCTGGCACTTCTGGTGGTTGCTGTGGTGGTTTTTTTTCCTGACAGGCAGGTTCCTAAGAAGACATCCTGTAGTGATGCACAGCAGTGCCATCTCCCTATGGTGTCTTTTGCCTGACCTAGGTCCTTACTTAAAACACTTCACATCAGATTTTTGGAAAACATCATCTCAATACTTTTTTTTTGAATGCTAATAATGCTTAAATGTTTTGTTGCATACTTATTGGCTATTTTCTTGTCTGATTTTATTTACTCTGTGCCCATTTTCTCCTGAGATGTTTGATTTTCTTCTTGGTTTGTTAAAATTCCTTAATAGCAAATTTGTTAAATTTTCCTANTGTTTTGATTTTATAAAAGAAAAATCTGCATTCAGGGCTGGAGAGGGGGCTCAGCACTTAAGAGACTGCACTGTTCTTGCAAAGGACCAGAGTTTGGTTTCCAGCACTTACAGGGGGTGTGGGGCTGGGAGGCTCACAGCCACCTGTAACTCCAGCATCAGGGATCTAGCACCTCTAGGCTCTTCAGATCCTTGCACTCTTGTGCACATATACACACAGGAACACATTTATACAGGTAATTAAACATAAAAGTAAATCTAAAAGAAAACTTTATTCTTGGTTTACGTAAGCTCAAGATATTCATTGTATCATAATGTGTTTTATTTCTACCATGAGCATTTTCATGGAGAGCTTAATTTTTATATGNGCAAACTTTTGTGTATATGTGTGTGGGGGTGTTGAGCACATCCATGTGATTGTGTGTCTGCTTTATCACATCCCATTTCATTCTCTTGAGACAGGGTCCCTGACTACATCTGGAGCGAGGCTGACAGGCAGCAAGTCCTAGGGGTCATCTTGTCCTCCCCACTCTTAGTGCGGGGGTTAGCATGTTGCCATAGTCAGCTTTTACATAGGTCCTGGGGATTTGAACTCAGGTCCTCATGCTTGTGCAACAAGTGTTCTTATCCATGGAACCATTTCCCTAGCCTCCATATGTAGCATTTTTCTTCAACATAAAAATTTTATTGATTATTTGGGAATTTCACATTATGCACCCCATCACACTCACTTCCCAGTCCTCCCAGGTCTGCCCCCCACCTTTGTGACCTNCATCCCCAAAGAAGAAGAAGGAGGAGGAGGAGGAGAAGGAGAAGGAGAAGGAGGAGGAANAAAAAGAGGAAGAGGAAGAAAGTTCAATTTGTATTGTCCATATACTCACTGGAGCACTGGAGCATGGTCAAACTCCCAGTGGCCAGTCCCTTAAAGGAAACTGAGTCCTTCCCCACCTCACCCCTGCCAGAAGCCANCAACTGTGGAGAGTTACACCTCAGCATCTTTATCACAATTTTTAGTAGTTCCCTTTGATGGCTTTCTGTCTAGGCTGTTACTTTTGGGGGAGATTAGGGTGACGGTAGGGGTTGTCACAGAAGCCTTCTATGTCTCACTTTCTGTGAGTCTGCAGTCATTGATACCACTACAAAAAATATCTTCCTTGCCCTTTACAGACAGTGGATGGAAGTACATGGATCATGGACTTCCACATGATTTCTGGTGACAGCATGGGCTACAGACCTCAGCATAGTCTCCAGTGGCCATAGACATAACATGGCCCTCTGCTGCAGTACGGTCCACAGACACCATCATAGCCCTAGGTGGCAGCACAGGCCAAGGACATCAACATGGCCTCTGAGATAACGTGGGCCATGAACACCAATATGGTCCCTGGCAGCAACCCAGCCCATGAACTTTAACATGGTTTCAGGAGGCAACACAGACCACGGACATCCACGTGGCCTTTGGTGGTAACTCAGGCTAGAGACATCAACAAAACCCCTGGCTGCAGCAGGACCATGAGCCCCAACATGACCCACTGTGGCATCATGAACCACGGAAATCCGCATGGTTTCAGGCGGCAGCATAGGCCACAGAAATCCTCATAACCTTTAATTCCTATGTTCTTATAGTACTCTTACTGTTTTGATTTTTTTATGACCACTTAATTATTATTTCGCATTTCTTAGTTTTGGTAAATTTGTAAATTGGAAGTTAAGCTTAGTAAAGTGAGGGATTTCCTTTTGTTAATTTTAGCTTGAGTGCATGCAGCTGTGACTCATCTGAGAGTTCTCTTTTCTCTGAGTCACTTAAAATTCTCCTTTCAATGCACTCCCAACCAGGCAACAGTTCTGTGGAAGCCTGAAGCTGACCACACATCCTTTGCTAACCTCCCGTTATTGTAAGGTGCACTCTCTGTCCTCATCCTTTGATTCTGGGCTTAGTTTCATCTGTAGGATGCAGACACAGAGCTAGCTCTCTGACTTCTGAGGCTAGCCATAAGGATTCCTGCAGCTTTTGCCTAGGTATTATGGTCCTTCAGAGCTGAGGTGTCTTAAGATCTCCAAACTGTAGGGGGAGCTCACATAGAAAAACTCGGGTTAATGGACTAAGCTGAGCACCAGCCAGCAGCCAGCATCATATTCTAGCTATTGAGGGGGTCATGTCAGATATTTTAGCCTAGTTAATTCCAGATGGCCATCCCAGTTTTCCACCCAGTCCCACATGGAGCAAGGCCTGTGGAATCATGGGAGATGATAAACTATANTTGATGGTTTGTTACTCAGTGGTCACCACATCAAGACTCTGCTTNTTAGGTGTGCTAATTTTCTTCATATTGTCAAACCTATGTCTCTTCTTGAGTCCCATTTTATGTGGCCTGCCAGCAGCATCACCTCTTAAGACACTTCTTTTCCTAAATATATAGGCCACAGTTTCATCTTCTCNTGCCTGAAATCTGAACAAAGCTCCCANTTGGTGTCCTTCCCTTCAGTCTTGCAGTTCTACAATCTAGTCTTCATCTTGCCTGCATTTTGACCTTTGAAAATAGAGCTCAGATTCTGTCACTGCCTTGTTTAGCTATAATGTCTGTGGGTTGCAACCCAGCTCTTCTTTCTACAGAGTCCCATTTGATATGGCCCCTGTTGTCCCCTCTCATCTTATCTCCCACCACATCCCTTCCTATCTCTCCTTCTTGGGCTTTCTCTTTACTCACTGAGCTCTTCCTCTCGATTCACATGTTAGAGCCTTCCCGTTGTTCACTCTCTCTGCCTCTATTTGTCACTTTTGATCATTTATCTGTAGTTGGTTCCTCTCTGCTCAGACAATCATGTGGCACCTCAACACCATACTTCCCTTCTTTATNCAGTGGTTCGGTCGTTGCCTGTTTNCTTCACTAAAATATCATCCCCGTGCATCCATAGCCCTTATCTATCTTGCTCACTATGGTGGTTCTAACACTTTGGAAAACACTGGGCATGCTGCACACATCACACAGATAGTCACCAAAAGAACTCTTCTTTTCCATCTCTGAATTCTTTTCTGTTCCCTTTCACCCAGAGAGAAATAAAATGTGATGCACATGGAAGGATGGGAAGCTGGCTGACAGAGAGCAATCTTGTAGAAGATCCAGCTTGCCTTTTTGTTTAGTGCCTACATCACTCCCCTACCATGAAGGCCAAGTTCAGGATCCAGAGCCTAGTTCTACCCACTGTTTGGACTTAACCGGCATCACTGCTCTATGCTTTCCTCTCTCTAGCAAACTCACCTCCTCTAACTAACCAGCTTCCCTCCCTGTTTCTGTGCACTTCACACTGTTNCCATGACTANAAAGCTCGATCTTATTTTGGCCTTCAGGATCCACCCTATGCTCTACTTCAANGTGGTCACACCCCTTTATTTAACTCCAATTACAAGCTAGCCGTGTTTAATCATTGGCCTTCAGATGGTCCTCTCAGCAGTAGGTAGGGCAGGCACCACACCTGTCATTCATCTCAAGGATGGGTGAAGAAACTCTGTCTCTAGATGAGTGGAGGAAATTGGGGGAAGCTGCGCCGAGGTAAGGAAAACTCCTGGAATTTCTCCCATGATACTTCAGCAGAACAGCTCCACTTTATGTAGCATTGGACCTTGGCCTCTGAAAATCCCTTTCTTTGGGGATCTGGAGAGCCATTCATGGACATCACGGTCATTTCTGTCTCCAGTTGGACTGCAAGTTGTTTAACTGAGCAATGTTGTCTTCTATTTGCTGGGCATGCTGTGTGGGCAATGTCCATTTGGACCTTTAATGATGGCATCACCTTCAGCTCACGTTGTTAAAGGAAGCATGAACTGAGACCTTCTAGAGGTTCAGCATTCACATCTNTTCACCTGCAGATTCCCATAAGACCTGNCTTATTGATTTTGTGTTCTCAAGCAGTACCATGGTAGATTGGAACCCTGCCCAAGGCCTACTGCCCACTGCNCACCCACTGCATTAAAAGCTGCTCATATTTCATTGTTTTTCACGGTGCTGGGGTTGAGTCCAAGGCTTGAAGTATTATGCTAGGCAAGTGCTGTACCACTGAGCTGTATCCCGCCCCGACATTTCATTTAAGTAAAAGGCTCTGCTATTAACATATCGAAACTCCAGCTGTGCAGCCCATGGTCTTCTGTACTTTAGCAAATTGCTGAACTAGCATTACGCAATATGCATATGTAATATGTCTTGGNGAGACTCTGAGGCTCACAGAGCAATTATTGCTTTTTGAAGTTCTAGGAGCAGGGGATTCATCACCTTGCTCCATAAATACAGACTTGATGACAGCTATTTCACTAGAAATATGGATCTGCTGAATTAAGTTCAACTGCTTTGGATAAAAAGAATGTTATCCAGTGCCTCTTGTGTGTGTGTGTGTGTGTGTGTGTGTGTGTAGGCCACAGGTTGATATTTAATGCTGTCCTTGATTGCTCTCCACCTTATTTATTTATTTGCTATTTATTTATTATTTATACAAAGTTTGAATCTAAAGCTTGCTGATTCAGCCAATGAGCCTCCTCGGGATCCTCCTTTGTCTTCCTCCCTAGCACTGGTTTCCGGGAGTCTTGCTTTTTTTCTGGGGATCCACAAAGTCCTCACATGCAGCTACAGCAAAAACTTTACCAACTGAGTCACTTTCCCATACATGTTTTTTTGCCTCCTAGCTTAAGGCTCTTGAATCAATAAGTCTGAAGGAAAAGGTTCTCTTTGTTTGTGTTGTTTTTTGAGACAAGGTTTCTCTGTGTAGCCCTGGCTGTCCTGGAACTCACTCTATAGACCAGGATAGCTACTAACTCAGAGATCTTCCTGCCTCTGCCTTCGGAGTGCTGGGATTAAAGGCGTGTGCCACCACTGCCTGGCTTGGGAAAGGTTCTTCACGGAGGAAGCTGAAAGCAGATTCATTAAGCATGTATGAACTGAGTACTTAGGATTTCCAATCCCTTGTTAAAATGCTCTGGTAGGACTTCAAGAGGAGAATTTTCCCTACATCCACAGAGAGGTCCCATGGACTTGATAGCATTTTAGGTCAATGTATTCAGCTCTGNCATCCAGTCAATATTTATTGAGTGCTTATTTTATGCTCAGCAGAGTTTCATATGAGCCACTGATGGCACCTGTGGGGTCTCCACTCTCCAGAGCTTGCATTCCTGGGAAGCTCAAAGGGAGAGTTAGGTCTCTGGGACATGGTAAGCCTCTTCTGCACTCAGGGCCCGTACACTTGTTCCCTCTGCTTAGGAAGCCCTCCTCTCTCTGGTCTTTGAATGGATGGTTCCTTCCTCTTCATTCAGATCGCCTTATCATAAACATCTCCCCAGACCACTGGCTCCTTCAATCAAATGATTTTTATGAATATCTCAGTTGTTTGTTTCATTGAATCAGCATGCAAAGGATGAGACTTTGCCTTTCTTGTATGCTGCCAACATCCGGAGCACCTAGAGTAGAGCTGGGCTCAATAAACACCAAATAACTGAGCGAATCCAATTTAAGCGTGTTCAGAATGTCATTTCCCTCTAGTGTGCGAACATGATCTGTATTAAACTTTAGATAGAATTTCAAAATACAAATCAAGTTAAAATGAGACCCCCTAACTGAGGCAGTAACAGGGTACTGCACATCCTGTTAGGACAGTATCCTTTCCTGGTCCACAGTGAGCAAGAAAGCTAGCTCACTAGCTTCTGAAGAACAAGGATCCTGTCTGTCTTATGTACTGCTGGGTCTCAGAATCTTCAAACCTGGCATGCAATATGTATCTAAAATTATCTGGATAAATATATTGTGATTGGTTTGAATAAGAATNCCCCCATAGGCTCATATATTTGAATTCTTAGTCACCAGGGAGTGGAATTGTTTGAAAGAATTAGAAGGATTAGGAGGAGTGGTCTTGTTGGAGGAAGTATGGGGATGGGCTTTGTGGTTTCACAAGCCCATGCCAGGCCCAGGTTCTCTCTCTCTGCCTGAGGATCAGGATGTAGCTCTCAGCTACAGCTACAATGCCATGTGTGCCACCCTGTTCCCTACCATGATGAGAATAGACTAAACCTCTGATACTGTAGGCAATGTCCCAGTTAAATGTTTTCTTTTATAAGAGTTGCCTTGGTCATGGTATCTCTTTGTAGCAAGAGGACAGTGACTAAGACTTAAGTTTTCATTTGGTGATTCACAATGACAGACACCTGGCCTGTCATTGCTCCACAGTCACAAATGAGCCTGTATTAAGGGAGAGCAGAGGCACAGGTGGGCCTCAGAGATCGAATGACTTCTTTCTTTCATAAGCACCGCAAGAACAAACCATATGACCTGAAAGTCCAGCCCTTGCATTTGGATGAGCCAGTCCCTATGCCCCAGCTCTGGGTTTCAGCTGCTGCCCCTTTTATAGTCCAAATGGACTAAGGGGTGAACGCCTATGTGTGAATACGCATGGATGTGCATGGGGTGAACATTACATCCAGAGTGTGTGTATGAGAATGGATGTGGATGTGCATGTTGTGTGTCTGCAGTTAGAACAGGACAAGGGGAAGGCTGAGAACAAACATAATAAAATAACGATGAACACATTTTCTCAGGTCTCATTTTGTTTCAGAAGCTNGGGGGTTAATACTGATTTCACAAAGCTAGCATCTTTGGCTAGAGATGCACCTGGCAGCTTTTCTCCGTCTCTCCAGGATTCTTGTTTTACCCTTGCAGTAGTAAAATTTAAATTAGCTTAACTTGTTTTGATGGTCTTCAGTCCACATGACAGATTTTACAAGTAGAATAGTGCTCACATTAGCAAAAAAGAATATAGATGCAAGGAGAAGAGGGTGAAAACATTAGATAGTGTTCAGTGCATGGGACTGGAACTCCAGGTTAAAGACAATAATGGATGCCACCCACGGAGCCCTTGGAGTGTTCTAGGAAGTTCACATGTCGAACTTTACTGCTCAGAGTAATGCAGTGTGTGGATCCTTAGCTTCATCTTAGCCATGCTGAGGTCAGAGCCCTGAGCAACTGCCATG
>LZPO01087162.1:20689-39571 GCA_001675575.1 Neotoma lepida | reverse complement strand
AGAGAGAGAGAGAGAGAGAGAGAGAGAGAGAGAGAGAGAGAGAGAGAGAGAGAGAGATCTTGTCATTACATCACAATGCTGTGGTCCAATGTCACAAAACAGGTAGTAATCAATAATGAATCACTTGAGGACATGTTGGGACCAGAGACTCAGAACATTTTGGCAATTCTTCTCCCCCACTGACAGAGCCAAATATAANTCAATGCAAATAGACTTGTGGAATGGAAGGAAGCTGGGCTTTCAGCCACTGGGCCCAGGACCAACTCTGATTCTGCACCATGCAAAGCTCTTTAATCAGCTGTGCATGTTGGCTTTCTCTTCTGCACCTCAGTGTCTTGTTGGAAGTTAAGGATAGGCTCTTTAGAGCCTTGTTCTGAAGATTAAGTGGACATGACAAATGTGGGCATTTTATAGCTTATAATAAGCTGGGTACAATTGGGCTCATTTTTTTTTCTGTTCAAATAAAACACTATGTTTCATTTGGACAGATTAAAGAGTAAGCCCATGTCATTTAATATATTATATATGTTCTTACGTTTGCCTCCCTCCTAAATCTACATTATATAAAACATATTAGCCGATGCTTTATGAAATACGTCTGTAGTTAAAGGAAATGAATAGAACCAAACTTGTTTCAAATCACTGATGTCAAACAGAATAATTTCCAACAAAACTGTCACTGTTAGAGGCAACAAAAACATCTGAACTCCCTATGACTCCTTTGGAGGCTCCCAGGAATCACCACAGTTTGGGGATAGCTTCTGTTTAAAGGAACAATTTAACAACCTGCACATCCAGTGGGTTGCACAACCAGAAATCTNGACCCTGNACCTTCTGAGGCATCTTTCCCATTGTTGACCGGACTAGGGTTTATTTTGCAAGCTTGGTACATGTTCTGAATGGATGTGGCCTCCTCTCGTCTCTACATTAAATGGCTCTTGGAAAGCTCTGGAGCCTCCATACAGTCACATCTGATGGTCTCTGCCCCTTCACTGTAGATGATGCACGGATTGACATGTCTTTTCAGATGATGCATAAACCAGTCCCATTATGTCTCCAGAGAGGCAAGCCCTATAGCACTGAATGCAATAAGCTGTGTTAGCTCAGCTGCAGTCAGAGTTGGGATAGGAAACATGCTGCAGTGGAAAACGCAGTTCAGAAAGGCAAATGTGACTTTGAACTCTTTGCTGCCTACCTGTACAACTAGAAGCATGCAAATCATTGTGTGAGCCTGGGTTTCCTGAATGTTTTTTATATGTGGATTTGTATGTTGTGTGCTTGCATGTGTGTGTGTTGCNTGTTCAATGGTGTGTGCACCTGTGAAAACCAAAAGTTGACACCAAGTGTCGACCTTTATTGCTTTCCACCTTAATTTTTGAGGTGGGTCTCACAGAACATGGAGCTTAGGTAACCTGGCTGTCCAGTGAGCTTCTGGGATCTGAATGACTCTGCACTCCAGCACCAACGTTACAGGTACATACCACCATGCCTGGCTTTTTACATGAGTGCTGGGATCTGAACCCAGGTTCTTAAACAACAGCATTTCACTCACCAAGCTATCTCCCCAACCTCCTCAATACAATCTGGGGATCTTTCATCTGTTATGAGATCCAGAATTACTTGAAGACCCAAAATGGAGGAAAACCACTTCTGGATGGCTGGGTGTGTGTATGCCATAGAAAAGCAGGAGAGACAGGGAGAAGGCTGACAGAACAGGAGCGAGCACCCGAGAGACATGGATCCTTGGAGTCGACACAGGGAAGAAGAAGTTACTCAAAATCCTTGATTGTCAATTTTGTTGCCAGTTTGAAGCCACCACAATGAGTTTTGGTAAATATAATGAAAGAAATCTTAGATCTACGACCCATGGTATTCAAATAAGTGCAGGAAGCCTTACTTGTCAGGTGTGCCCTTGGCTTGGCTCTGGGAGGTGTGTCTGTAACAAAAGCAGAAATATGATTTGAGTAATGGCTAACAGAGTGAAGACATCACTTGTGTTGGGGGAGGAACATCAATCTGATCCATTGCAGTTCAGCTTCATGTCTTGTGGGCTTTGGATTGGCATGTGATATGGTATCTGTAGGATGCACCACTGGGGACATGGGAGACTCAGGAGTAAGAGTCTTGAGTGCAAAGGGCTTAGGGCAAGTTGCCTAGCCTGGACTCTGTTCTCCTATCTCCGAGATGGACACAGTCATCTCTACCTTGAATGTTGTGTTCACATGGTTCCTGGCTCCTAGTCAGGGCCTAATAAACCATGGCTTATTGCTTCTTCTCCCAGGCTGTTCTGTGAGGGCCAATTGACTTTTTGTATTCTTTATGGTTCTCTTACTATATCCACTGAAGAGTGTGGATAACTCAACAGAGAAGGGATGGGGAGCGAGTAGGATCCACTCTGTTGCTCCATGACCTTAGCAGATCCTTTTCCCCTGGGCCTTTTTCTCATTAGTCTTTGAGAAGGACCTTATAATTTCATGTTGGCTTTTGTATTAAAGTTAAATATGTTCTATGCTATAGGTTCTATAGTGATAAAGATGATGCTGATTGTAAACAACAAAATCTACAGTGTACTTTGGCTATTTTGGGAACTGCTCTCATTCCTTAATCGGAGTTGACTAATCTCATCTATACTCGCCTTACCAGAAAGGATAACCACATCAGAGGCGAATGATTGTAGATGACTGGAGTGATCTGTCTGAAGGCTGCATTGCATAGCATATTCATGAGCTGGGAATTTGGACTCAGGCCACAGACCATACATGTAGTCAGAGCATGTTTTGCCTTTTTAATGATAAGTGAGGAGCTTCACTATTCTTTAAGTCTGTCTGCATCTCTAGGCTTAGCAATGTGGCAATTAAAGACCCACTCCAACTGCCTACATCCTAAAACTATCAGAAACATTCTTATTCTCCACAAGAAAAGGCATCAAAGATGAACACTTACAAACTGGCTGTGGTGAAGGTTCAGATGTCCGTTCTGTTATTCCCTGTTGAAAAAGAAAGATACAGTTCAGTCCATACAGCCCTTCTTACCTCAGTACACACACAGATGCCCGTAAGACTCTGCTGCTGTCTAAGTTTTGGTCCCCTACTGCGAGGGAAACGACATTGGGTATCTCAGTTGGTGAGAATCTTGCATCTCAGCTCTGCACTCCTCTTCTAGAGACCCCACAATGTCCTCCCCCTCTTTGTATCTTTATCTCTTAGCTTGAGAGCTTTTCCTGCTGTATCCTAGGAGACCTCAGCATCCTGTCATTGCTTGTAGTAAACCAGTAATGAAAGTTACTTTATTTTTCCTGCTGTATTTTGAAGATTTGAACTATTTTTTGTATTGGCATATACTAATTGTGCATCATGGAGGACTTTATAAAGACACTCTCTCAAGTATATCATGTACTTTGACCATATTCACCCTCTTATATTCTGTTCTTCCATCTTTCTCTGAAGGTACTCTTCTTTTTCCCAGATAATCTTGCTTTTAATTTCATGAAATCCACCCCTTTATAGGTATATCTGTATCATCTGTATCTATCTCTCTAGATAAATGATTGCATATAATTGAAGATCCACATATGAAAGAAAACATGCAGTATTTGTCTCTCCGAGTCTTAAGAAATGACCCAGACAAAGAAATAATGGCTACATTCCCATTCCCAAAGTCTTGCCATTCTTCCTTATTTCCACAGAATACATGAAGAATTCTTCCACTATCACAATCCTAATTCATGAGTCATTTCAGATTTCCTATGATAGAGGAAAAGCAACTGCTTTGGCATCAGATAGGCATGCATTTGGATTGTGGTTCTATCCTTTGCCAATGGTAGGATCTTGTGAAAAACATCTTTTCTTTCTGAAT
This sequence comes from Neotoma lepida, assembly GCA_001675575.1. Lineage (NCBI taxonomy): Eukaryota > Metazoa > Chordata > Mammalia > Rodentia > Cricetidae > Neotoma > Neotoma lepida. Next base: position 35,716 of record LZPO01087162.1, on the reverse strand, counting down.
TTAGTGTACCATTTATAAACCGGTAACACCCCCAAACCTAAATGACTTGCAGAGCTGAGGTGAAGATCAAACAAGAAAATGCTCTAGTCAGTTCAAAGAATCTGTGAAAAATGCAGGACTCACCACTCACAGGCCTGAGTACAAGGTCCAGGAGCAAGACAGGCCCTCAACTTACTAATAATAACATCATCTTTCCATGTTTGTACACCTTTACAAGCTAGTCCTCTGATTTGGATGTTGTAGTTATACAGCCTCCACTAACAGGTTATTTCCCATACCATGGACATCTGATCTGTGTCTATAACTTAAAATCTGCATATGAGCATGCGTGTGTGTGCTTGTATATCTGTGTGAGTGCAAGGGAACAGGTTCCAACACAGAAGAGTGTGCACCAATGTGTCCAGGTCCTGCCCACTGCTCTCTGGGTTTCCCTAAAGCCCCCTGGAAGATCTTCATGCCCTTGGTTTCTTGCTTCCATCTATTTTCTAGCTCCTCTCCAGAAGACTAACTAGAGGGGATTCTATTATGATCAAGATTCTACTATGATCAAGATTCTATTATGATCAAGATTCTACTATGCTTTGGATTCTACTATCCTTTGGTGGTTTCTCATGTTCTTCATGCTACAGTTTTGTATTTTTGAAAAATTACATTTTATATATTTTTGTGTAGATGTGTACACACACAGTGATGGGTGGAGGTCTGAGGACAACTTGGGCTAGTCTGTTACTTGCTTTGCCCCTGAGGGTCCTAAAGCGAACTCCTTTAGTCACTGAGCCATCTCATTGCCCCCACACATCTGTCTTATCCTGACATCCTGTATCCCATTGATCACCTGTCTTGTCAACTGTTTATTTCTTTCTATGCCCCCTGCATTTCCAGCTCTAAGAGTTTACCATGGTGCATGAATCAAGAGATTTAAAAGTACAAAGAGTGCAGCATATCCTCCAGCCTCACAAAACACTCTATAATGGATGCTATTCACATCCCCATAGTGGCAGTGGGACTTACTGAATGTTCTACACCTCACACGCANTGGTATAGCATGTTAATTCTGGTCAGGTGACTCCAAGATTTCAAGACTGAAATCCTGCCCCTTAGAGCTTATGGACAAGCTCCTGATGTGTTGAGGCAGACGTCAAGGAGGTCAGCAAGGTGACAGTGGGTTAAGCTCAAGGTTCATTAAACAGGTCCGGAACTGGGAGGAGCTATGGGAGCCAGTCTGAGCAGATGCTTAAAGGTCCTGACATGTTAGCCAGATGATGCAGGAGGAATAGCCACACTGACATGCTAACAACTTGTGCAAGAATAAAGAGGCCCAATTGCACATGGGGACAGCTGGAAAATGGCAAGGCTTCCTGCTAGGGAAGACACTATGCATATTTACCCGGGATTTTGGGAAAGCCTAAACAATTGCTGGGACAAACTCTCCCACATCCACAATTTGCTGGTTTGAGGGGTGGAGACACACCCGGAAGTGGCTCGGTGTCTATCTGGTGCCTGACTTGCTATGGGCAGAGTTGATAAAGGAATTTGTCATTTGATGAGGCAGAAAGTAGGAAGCGGGGTGCTCAAAGGGAACTGAGGAGATCTTGATTGACTCTCCTCATGGTAAACAAAAAGTTTACCTGCCTTAGTTGCATTTCTCTTGCTTCATTTACTTCTCCACTGAGAAACTGTATCATTCATCCTGCTTATGTTGTATGAACGGATACTCAGTGCAAGTTTTGGAACATTCCCCCTTTGATTATGAATCCCAGGACTGTGAGCAGGTATCTGGGATATGCACACAGGTTCCTGATGGTTCGGTTGGGTTTCTATTACTTGGACAGACATTTATTTTCATATATGGTTGGGATGCATGGGTTTTAGTGGTCCAGACTGCCACTAGATGTGGAGGCTGAGACCTGCTGCTGGAAGGTATTGAAGATCACACCATTCCCAAAATCTGTAGGGAAACCATGAGCTGGGACTCCATCTTCCTTTCCTTTACTGACTTTTTGAATAGTGACTGTTAGGAAGTGGAAGCTACTGTTACAGAGCACAGCCATAAATGGGGTATGTGTGGGAGGTGGACAGTAGCTTGTCTGGGGGAAAGGTTCAAGAACCAAGCTGCCTTAATGCCTGCTTTCCAGACAGCTGCTGGCAGCACCANACCTTCTGAGGCATCTTTCCCATTGTTGACCGGACTAGGGTTTATTTTGCAAGCTTGGTACATGTTCTGAATGGATGTGGCCTCCTCTCGTCTCTACATTAAATGGCTCTTGGAAAGCTCTGGAGCCTCCATACAGTCACATCTGATGGTCTCTGCCCCTTCACTGTAGATGATGCACGGATTGACATGTCTTTTCAGATGATGCATAAACCAGTCCCATTATGTCTCCAGAGAGGCAAGCCCTATAGCACTGAATGCAATAAGCTGTGTTAGCTCAGCTGCAGTCAGAGTTGGGATAGGAAACATGCTGCAGTGGAAAACGCAGTTCAGAAAGGCAAATGTGACTTTGAACTCTTTGCTGCCTACCTGTACAACTAGAAGCATGCAAATCATTGTGTGAGCCTGGGTTTCCTGAATGTTTTTTATATGTGGATTTGTATGTTGTGTGCTTGCATGTGTGTGTGTTGCNTGTTCAATGGTGTGTGCACCTGTGAAAACCAAAAGTTGACACCAAGTGTCGACCTTTATTGCTTTCCACCTTAATTTTTGAGGTGGGTCTCACAGAACATGGAGCTTAGGTAACCTGGCTGTCCAGTGAGCTTCTGGGATCTGAATGACTCTGCACTCCAGCACCAACGTTACAGGTACATACCACCATGCCTGGCTTTTTACATGAGTGCTGGGATCTGAACCCAGGTTCTTAAACAACAGCATTTCACTCACCAAGCTATCTCCCCAACCTCCTCAATACAATCTGGGGATCTTTCATCTGTTATGAGATCCAGAATTACTTGAAGACCCAAAATGGAGGAAAACCACTTCTGGATGGCTGGGTGTGTGTATGCCATAGAAAAGCAGGAGAGACAGGGAGAAGGCTGACAGAACAGGAGCGAGCACCCGAGAGACATGGATCCTTGGAGTCGACACAGGGAAGAAGAAGTTACTCAAAATCCTTGATTGTCAATTTTGTTGCCAGTTTGAAGCCACCACAATGAGTTTTGGTAAATATAATGAAAGAAATCTTAGATCTACGACCCATGGTATTCAAATAAGTGCAGGAAGCCTTACTTGTCAGGTGTGCCCTTGGCTTGGCTCTGGGAGGTGTGTCTGTAACAAAAGCAGAAATATGATTTGAGTAATGGCTAACAGAGTGAAGACATCACTTGTGTTGGGGGAGGAACATCAATCTGATCCATTGCAGTTCAGCTTCATGTCTTGTGGGCTTTGGATTGGCATGTGATATGGTATCTGTAGGATGCACCACTGGGGACATGGGAGACTCAGGAGTAAGAGTCTTGAGTGCAAAGGGCTTAGGGCAAGTTGCCTAGCCTGGACTCTGTTCTCCTATCTCCGAGATGGACACAGTCATCTCTACCTTGAATGTTGTGTTCACATGGTTCCTGGCTCCTAGTCAGGGCCTAATAAACCATGGCTTATTGCTTCTTCTCCCAGGCTGTTCTGTGAGGGCCAATTGACTTTTTGTATTCTTTATGGTTCTCTTACTATATCCACTGAAGAGTGTGGATAACTCAACAGAGAAGGGATGGGGAGCGAGTAGGATCCACTCTGTTGCTCCATGACCTTAGCAGATCCTTTTCCCCTGGGCCTTTTTCTCATTAGTCTTTGAGAAGGACCTTATAATTTCATGTTGGCTTTTGTATTAAAGTTAAATATGTTCTATGCTATAGGTTCTATAGTGATAAAGATGATGCTGATTGTAAACAACAAAATCTACAGTGTACTTTGGCTATTTTGGGAACTGCTCTCATTCCTTAATCGGAGTTGACTAATCTCATCTATACTCGCCTTACCAGAAAGGATAACCACATCAGAGGCGAATGATTGTAGATGACTGGAGTGATCTGTCTGAAGGCTGCATTGCATAGCATATTCATGAGCTGGGAATTTGGACTCAGGCCACAGACCATACATGTAGTCAGAGCATGTTTTGCCTTTTTAATGATAAGTGAGGAGCTTCACTATTCTTTAAGTCTGTCTGCATCTCTAGGCTTAGCAATGTGGCAATTAAAGACCCACTCCAACTGCCTACATCCTAAAACTATCAGAAACATTCTTATTCTCCACAAGAAAAGGCATCAAAGATGAACACTTACAAACTGGCTGTGGTGAAGGTTCAGATGTCCGTTCTGTTATTCCCTGTTGAAAAAGAAAGATACAGTTCAGTCCATACAGCCCTTCTTACCTCAGTACACACACAGATGCCCGTAAGACTCTGCTGCTGTCTAAGTTTTGGTCCCCTACTGCGAGGGAAACGACATTGGGTATCTCAGTTGGTGAGAATCTTGCATCTCAGCTCTGCACTCCTCTTCTAGAGACCCCACAATGTCCTCCCCCTCTTTGTATCTTTATCTCTTAGCTTGAGAGCTTTTCCTGCTGTATCCTAGGAGACCTCAGCATCCTGTCATTGCTTGTAGTAAACCAGTAATGAAAGTTACTTTATTTTTCCTGCTGTATTTTGAAGATTTGAACTATTTTTTGTATTGGCATATACTAATTGTGCATCATGGAGGACTTTATAAAGACACTCTCTCAAGTATATCATGTACTTTGACCATATTCACCCTCTTATATTCTGTTCTTCCATCTTTCTCTGAAGGTACTCTTCTTTTTCCCAGATAATCTTGCTTTTAATTTCATGAAATCCACCCCTTTATAGGTATATCTGTATCATCTGTATCTATCTCTCTAGATAAATGATTGCATATAATTGAAGATCCACATATGAAAGAAAACATGCAGTATTTGTCTCTCCGAGTCTTAAGAAATGACCCAGACAAAGAAATAATGGCTACATTCCCATTCCCAAAGTCTTGCCATTCTTCCTTATTTCCACAGAATACATGAAGAATTCTTCCACTATCACAATCCTAATTCATGAGTCATTTCAGATTTCCTATGATAGAGGAAAAGCAACTGCTTTGGCATCAGATAGGCATGCATTTGGATTGTGGTTCTATCCTTTGCCAATGGTAGGATCTTGTGAAAAACATCTTTTCTTTCTGAATTTAGTGTACCATTTATAAACCGGTAACACCCCCAAACCTAAATGACTTGCAGAGCTGAGGTGAAGATCAAACAAGAAAATGCTCTAGTCAGTTCAAAGAATCTGTGAAAAATGCAGGACTCACCACTCACAGGCCTGAGTACAAGGTCCAGGAGCAAGACAGGCCCTCAACTTACTAATAATAACATCATCTTTCCATGTTTGTACACCTTTACAAGCTAGTCCTCTGATTTGGATGTTGTAGTTATACAGCCTCCACTAACAGGTTATTTCCCATACCATGGACATCTGATCTGTGTCTATAACTTAAAATCTGCATATGAGCATGCGTGTGTGTGCTTGTATATCTGTGTGAGTGCAAGGGAACAGGTTCCAACACAGAAGAGTGTGCACCAATGTGTCCAGGTCCTGCCCACTGCTCTCTGGGTTTCCCTAAAGCCCCCTGGAAGATCTTCATGCCCTTGGTTTCTTGCTTCCATCTATTTTCTAGCTCCTCTCCAGAAGACTAACTAGAGGGGATTCTATTATGATCAAGATTCTACTATGATCAAGATTCTATTATGATCAAGATTCTACTATGCTTTGGATTCTACTATCCTTTGGTGGTTTCTCATGTTCTTCATGCTACAGTTTTGTATTTTTGAAAAATTACATTTTATATATTTTTGTGTAGATGTGTACACACACAGTGATGGGTGGAGGTCTGAGGACAACTTGGGCTAGTCTGTTACTTGCTTTGCCCCTGAGGGTCCTAAAGCGAACTCCTTTAGTCACTGAGCCATCTCATTGCCCCCACACATCTGTCTTATCCTGACATCCTGTATCCCATTGATCACCTGTCTTGTCAACTGTTTATTTCTTTCTATGCCCCCTGCATTTCCAGCTCTAAGAGTTTACCATGGTGCATGAATCAAGAGATTTAAAAGTACAAAGAGTGCAGCATATCCTCCAGCCTCACAAAACACTCTATAATGGATGCTATTCACATCCCCATAGTGGCAGTGGGACTTACTGAATGTTCTACACCTCACACGCANTGGTATAGCATGTTAATTCTGGTCAGGTGACTCCAAGATTTCAAGACTGAAATCCTGCCCCTTAGAGCTTATGGACAAGCTCCTGATGTGTTGAGGCAGACGTCAAGGAGGTCAGCAAGGTGACAGTGGGTTAAGCTCAAGGTTCATTAAACAGGTCCGGAACTGGGAGGAGCTATGGGAGCCAGTCTGAGCAGATGCTTAAAGGTCCTGACATGTTAGCCAGATGATGCAGGAGGAATAGCCACACTGACATGCTAACAACTTGTGCAAGAATAAAGAGGCCCAATTGCACATGGGGACAGCTGGAAAATGGCAAGGCTTCCTGCTAGGGAAGACACTATGCATATTTACCCGGGATTTTGGGAAAGCCTAAACAATTGCTGGGACAAACTCTCCCACATCCACAATTTGCTGGTTTGAGGGGTGGAGACACACCCGGAAGTGGCTCGGTGTCTATCTGGTGCCTGACTTGCTATGGGCAGAGTTGATAAAGGAATTTGTCATTTGATGAGGCAGAAAGTAGGAAGCGGGGTGCTCAAAGGGAACTGAGGAGATCTTGATTGACTCTCCTCATGGTAAACAAAAAGTTTACCTGCCTTAGTTGCATTTCTCTTGCTTCATTTACTTCTCCACTGAGAAACTGTATCATTCATCCTGCTTATGTTGTATGAACGGATACTCAGTGCAAGTTTTGGAACATTCCCCCTTTGATTATGAATCCCAGGACTGTGAGCAGGTATCTGGGATATGCACACAGGTTCCTGATGGTTCGGTTGGGTTTCTATTACTTGGACAGACATTTATTTTCATATATGGTTGGGATGCATGGGTTTTAGTGGTCCAGACTGCCACTAGATGTGGAGGCTGAGACCTGCTGCTGGAAGGTATTGAAGATCACACCATTCCCAAAATCTGTAGGGAAACCATGAGCTGGGACTCCATCTTCCTTTCCTTTACTGACTTTTTGAATAGTGACTGTTAGGAAGTGGAAGCTACTGTTACAGAGCACAGCCATAAATGGGGTATGTGTGGGAGGTGGACAGTAGCTTGTCTGGGGGAAAGGTTCAAGAACCAAGCTGCCTTAATGCCTGCTTTCCAGACAGCTGCTGGCAGCACCANGACAATAAGACATCTTCTTTGTCCTCTTAGCCTGCTTTCTCCCATCACTTCTGGGTGACTCTGAGGTACTGAGGAGATGGCAGCTCCAAAAGATTGCTACATTAGTCTCCAAATTCAAACGAGCCCTGGACCCAGGCCACACCTCAAGAGTGGGGCATTTCCTCGTCACAAGATTTCTCAAACCNTGGGCTGAGAATCAGGATCCAACTCTATTTCTTATGACAATGTTTTTCCCTCTAGGAGAATTTGCCAAGTAGAAGGGCTGGTCTGCTCTTACCACTCTGTCCCCAGTGGCCAGGGAAGTGCCTGTGGTTTTACTGGATTATGTAATCTGCAAAATTAGCAGATTCTCACACCTCAGGAAGACAGAGGCAGACAGAAGTGGGCAATGGGGCAAAGCTCAGATGCAGTGACTTTAGCCAGCATTTCACACCTCAGAAATCTGGGAGAGAGATATTTTGGGTTAGATTAAAACCTTTTAGGCCTGGGGAGATGGCTCAGCACTGAAGAGCACGTGCTGCTCTTGCAGATGACTCAGGTTCAGTTCCCAACACCTATATGGTAGCTCACAACCATCTGTGGCTACAGATTCAGGGGATCTGATAGTACCTTTGACATTCTGGAGCACCAGATATACACGTGGTGTACATACACACATACAGGCAAAACACTTGTACACATAAACAAAATAATTAAATGTAGCNACTACAACAACTACAACATTTTAATGACTCAGAGATGAGTGGTCTTGGCTTGTTGGTACTACAGTCTCTAAAGGGTCCACTAAAGTCTGTGTGGAACATAGCTGGGACTCTGGAAATATTTATTGAAATTTGCAAGGGTTAGTCAGAAACCAGAGTCAGAAAAGCAANAAACAAAAAACAAGTTAATGTGCACACCCATGAGCCTGCATCTTAGTGGGACAGTGGGGTGTCCAGGACCTGCAGCATCTATTAACCCTTGAAATATAATGGGTAATTTTCCCATTCATCCCTCCACCTTTAATTCTTACAGGTTGCAACATTTCCACTATTCTACAGTCTTCCTTCTTTCTTTCAGTGATTTTTTTTTTTTTGACTAGTAATGATCCCTGGTTCAAACTGACCGTGTCCTTTGCTGCACACATTTCTTAACTGAATCTACTTTTTCAAGCTGGGCAGAAGAAAGGCTGGAGGAAGGAGGAGATGGCCACTTAGCCAAGCACTCCTTCTTGCTGGGCTCTGCACTGGGCATTGGTGTGTGAACCTTTTTTTAGTCTCTGCAAGCTGAGCTTCATCACTGGGGTTTAGAGACCTTAAGAAAGTGCTGACAGTCAAAGGTAGGGAGAGGGCCTGAGATAGGAGCCTTTGGACCAAATTCAGATCCTGACNCACGCCAGGAACCTTCAAAGCGTCAACAGGGAACATAAGTAAACGGGTTAGCAGTGAGTTGGTCTTTGAGATTTCCTGGCATTTCCCCAGAAAATTCCCTGTGAGTGTATTTTAACTAATGATCCACTTAGCCCTCCCTCCCACTCTCCATAGCCACCTGCTCCTTCGATCCTGTTCACAAACAAGAAGTTATATCCATTTCTTGCTGACATAATAGCTGCAATTGAAAAGACATTCTCGTGTTTTATGACCCGCAGCACTTCCCCCAGCACAGCTAGGAGAAATCAGGGCATTTGAGGCTTCCTCTCTGTGTATTTTCACAAGGATACATCCAACTGGAAATGGCTTAGTGAGGTCATTTCATTGCCTCATCCTCTGNGTTGGCCTAGACCAAGCTTGCCATGGCACAGCGCGAAGAGTCAGGGGTTTGCAGCAGAGTAAATTGGGAAATCCTAATTTTGTTAGTTCCTGACTCCTGATCCTGGCACATCAGCTGACCTCGGAGATTCTTTGCTGGCATGCCTATCTTGTGGCTCAGAGAGGCTACACTTAAAGTCTCTATCACTTCATTTCATCTCCCTCTTTCTTTGGGTCCAAGCAATACTGTGTTGTCTGCACCCTCTCCTCTCGGCTTTTATTGCTTTGTNTGTAAGCAGGAGCTGCCATTGGCATTGCTTCATGAGAAACAGCAGATTTTAGGACCCTTTAGNAGTTTAGGGGTGGCTTTACTCCTTTCCCCAAACAGACATAGGCTTGGTAGGTCCAGAGTTGCTTCTGGACTCCACCTTTTCANAATGCCAATGTCTAGAGGAAGCCGAATTGACCTCTGGCCACTTCATATCCTCAGCTTCCTGCTGTTGTCAGCTCTTGTGTGGCATGAGGTTCAGGCTGGGAGACAACTTTAAACTGTGGTGGCTGTGGTGTCTGGCAGCATGCACTCTCCAGCTGGGTGAGGACCCAGGAGTTTGCCAAGCTAGTATGGTNCTCACTGTGGTGCAGGCTCACTTGAGTGAGTGACAGTGTGGCCCAGGAAGTGACCAGTTGCCTGCCTGACTACAGGGGAGGTACACCTGCAGCTTGCTTTCTTGTTCTGCCTTTGAACCTACTACCATTGTCTTCCCTGGCAACTGTTCACAGCCTAACTTTTGAGATAAGCTACTCTTCCAGGTTCGGGTTATAGCAGGGGTGGCTCCACTATGGGAACGACTCATACACAATTCTTCTATCTCATCTGTTTGTGTCTTCCAGACAATGCTGAGGATTATGGTTATTGTCTACCTTCAAAACAGGAAACACCTCGGCAAGGTAAGAGGCCCATGCAAGGCAGAATGGGTAGGGAAATCCTCTTGGGATCATCCCTTTCTTTGCTTATAGCTTTCTGAATGTCTTGCAGAATTCCCACTACAGTGCTAGGAAGGAAGTGTATTCATTCCCTCACATTAGGGACAGAGATTCTGGGGCTCAGGGAAGGATGATATGTTGTCCAGTACTTTATCCCCTTTTTCATCCAGAAAACACAAAGTGAATGTCTTTGCCAGGTACCTTTCCAAGAGGAAATAGCGCTAGCATTTATTGACCATTTACTGTGTCCCAGACTTTTCTGGAGTGTGGGGTACAGGAATGAAGTAGGGGAGAGAGTACAGGAAACAGTGGAGCTTTGCAGGGAGTATCAGAAATGTAGAGAAGTGAGATTAAAGGAGACTGAGGGAAACGTGGGGAGAGTCTGGGAGGGAAGTGCAGAGGCTACAGGAATGCTGCACCAAGCAGGAAGCCCTGCTACACTGTCCAGGCGATTCACTGCACAGAATTTAGTACCATTTTATGCCTGGCCTGGGGCCAAGAGGCTTGAGAGTGTTCTGTGTGGGCTGGTGGGGGATGACACACAAAAACCTGGCCTTAGGGAGCCAGTGCCAGAGGAGCCAGTGCACCTGTTTTGGAACAGCCGGCAACTATCCAGGATACCTGAACCATGGTCAAATGCAGCTGACAGAGTGGTTTGAGGAGAGAGATTGCAGTGATGGGGGGCAAGATTGGAGTGCAGAAGGGGGCACAGATACACTCTTAAGATCAAGAAAAGCCCCACAGCACCCAAACCTGCTCCCTGGCCTGTGCTGGCAGATTCCACAGCAGGTGGGGAAGTTGTGCTCTCTGAAGTAATCTCCCCAGGAGGGAATTTCCCTGCTCAGCATGATGTAAGTGCTACTTGTTGGCTAACCTCCACAAGGCCAGATACCTTACATACCTTATTTCTAATTATCCACATTTTATACAAATGCAAGCAGAGGCCAAGGGGAGGGAGATGACGTACTAACGAGTGGCCAGTCTAGAATCTGGACTGGGTTTGAGATTTTGACTCATGACCCATGGCCTTTCCAAAATGGAAATCAGCCTAGTGTCTTCCAAAAATCTGAGGATCCTAAAACACTTCACTCCTCTATTTTTTTAAAAAAAATAGGAAACATTTAACATTTTGTTCAAGGAATGTTTACAAACATTCCCCTCCTTCACCAGCGGCTCAGCTACCCACGTCCCCTCCTTGTATGTTAGCAGGAAGCACTAATTTCTCAGCTCTTCCCGGGATACTCCATGCATTTGNAAATGCACACACGTAGGTGAACTCTTTCAAAAACAAAGCATATGCTATTCTGTATGCTGGGAGCCACTTGGCTCTTTGCACTAAACGTGTACGTGCCAGGCTGTATCTGCTTGCTCAAACATAAAACAANAATTCCTTTGTGCCTGTGCAACCTCTAAGCAGATTGCCTGTGATGCACATCACATCTTGGTTTAGGGATTATTCAATAATAACAATATTTCTTTCTCTTCCCCCTTTCCTGAGAGAGAGATCTTCTGGGTCGGGAGACAATTTTATTCTCAATTATATTTCCTCAGCGTAAGAGTGCCAGGCCACCCCTCCAATTCTCCTCTCTCACACTCTCCTCCTTCTCTGGCTGCCCTAATTTCCTGCCAGGCTAGGTGTCCTTGGTGGGTGATTCTGAGTGCACTGTAGATTTGATCTGTGAAACTCCTCACTGGGTTGCCATGTGGGTGCTGGCAGTGGTTGTGACTTTCCTCCATGGCACTGAGGAAAGAGAGCATTCTTCTCGTGGTGTGATATCTAGAACCTAGTGCAGTGTGAATAAGTCCCTCTGCCCAAATGCAGAGCAGGGCTTAGGTTGTCTNGTTTTAAGCTTGGATATGCCTCTGACTAGAGGTACAGGCTTGGGGAGGTCTCTTCATCCCCTCCCTGTTAGTTTTCCTATCTGCAAAACAAAGGCTCATGAGCTGCTTAACTTCNAATGAAATGGCTTACTTTTAATTCAAAGGAAGTCTTGGACCAGGACCTCAGGCTGCGCCTTCCTGGCCTCTTGCAGAAAGCGTTCATGAAGCCATGTCACCCTGCCCTGTGGCCAGGCTCGGGAACACTATAGCACCCATATGTGGAAACAGTTTTTTCCTTTTCAGTCTCATGCATCAACTTCGAAGCTCCTAGAGGCCCAAGGTCAAGTTTCCCGGGTGGTTATTTGGTGCCTGGCATGGGGTGGTAATTATATCCCGGTGTCCTGAGCACGCCATTCGGCCACATTCCAATGCAAAATGCTCCTCCACTTCTCTCATTAACACTGTCGGCATGCTGACAGAAACGCCCCCTTCTGGCTGAAAAGGAAACAGCTCAAAGACATGAAGCGAGAAGCCTGTATTCTCACTTGGCTGAGCTGGATTTTAAGCCCAGGCACCTGAGAGCCATATTTTGGCTTAGTTTGGATCTCACATTCTCTTTTCTGAGCNGATAATTCTNTTTTTTAGGAACCCCCAGTTCCATCTCTGCCCTTCTCAGTGTGGCTCTTTCCTGGTAAGGCTAACCTCTTGGCATGGCTGCTCCCTGGCTTCTTTGAGCCCTGGCTTCCACTAGAGTCTGGTCAGTGGGATCAAAGGTCTAACGGGGAAAATGGCCAGTGTTTTCCTCCCGCCCCCTCTGCCTGCACTTCTCTTTGTCCAAAATTTTGCACCCTCCAGTCAGGCCCTTTCCAAGGCCTAGCTCCCTACTAGATTCCTCTAAAGCAGTGAGTGGTTCTCAACTTTCTTGATGCTGCGAGCCTTTAATACAGTTCCTTATGTTGTGGTGATTCCAACCATAGAATTATTTTGTTGCTACTTCATAACTGTAATTTTGCTACAGCTATGAATCATAATGTAAACATCTTATGTGCAGGATATCTGACTTGTGACCCATATGGGGTCTCAACCCACACGTTGAGAAACAGTGCTCTAAAACTCTTCTTACCCCCATGCCAGGGGATTGGTGGTAGCTGCTTCCCAAGCTACTGACCCTTTCTTCCAGATGCTCTATGTTCTTTTTGTCTGTGTATTTCAGCAAATAAGACCCTCTTTAAGCCCTTGAAAGCTGTTTATAAATGTTTTTCTCCCTTAAGCTCTCTCCTCCAAATGACCAGCTGCTTCTTTTCAGGACCTGGCTTGCTCCGTGCATCCCAGTCTCACCCCCTTTTCTTTTCTGTTTTGATGCACTAAGATGTCCCATAGTCTGGTTAAACAGCCTCAAGCATCCCTATGTGCCCCACCCACCCCACACTCCAGGGAGATTGCTTTCTTTATAATGGGATGGGAGGTATTAGGTATTGTGGTTCATACCTCAAGCACCTGAGTAGGGGAGGCAAAAAGGGGACTCTGAGTTGTTGCTGTTTGTGATAACATTTAGCATCCTCCTTTATGGGTCTTCCTGTCTGGTCACTTCCCCTGCCAATTCCCTTCCCTGGACTGCACCATCCACTAGTGGCATAGATGGCTTTCTTTGGCTTCTGCCAACATGGGCCTTACAGACAGCATCCTGGTAGTACGATCCTATTGTATGGCAGGGATCCCTTCAGAGCCCAGGGAGGCACAGATTGCCTGGGGTCAAAGCCTGACCTCNCATTTTCCCATTCCATACAGTTCCCTTCTAACCTAGGCAGCCTTCCTGGTCTATTTGCACATGTCTACGTTTTATAAGCCAAGACACATGGCTGCCTGAATCACTGTTTGTTGACCCTGGTGGAGTGGCAGGAGTTACACATTAGTCACAACGTGGAAATTGCCCAGGATTGATTAGAGACCAGGGTTCCAATTAAGCTGCCTATTTTCTCTTTTAGAATTGAATCCTTGGACTAAAATGGAATCAGTCATCACAGATCATATGGGACATTTCCCCCTAAAGAATAGTTTTTAAATAACACANTTTGACCTTTCAGATCCTTCCTGGGAGTTCCCAGTCCTGACTCCTGGTCTCCTCCTGGATACCTGTACCCTCACTCCCATTCCCACAGCATTTTGGTGACAGTATCTCTCCAGCTCAGGCAGACCTTAGGGTCAGTAGGTTCGTGGTTGAGCACCGAAGAATATTTCTAAAGCCAAGAAGGGGAATTGGCTAAACAAATTTGAGCACAAACATATAGGAACATAGTATGTCATCCATACATCATTCTGCCATGGAGTCATTACAGTAGAAACAAGACATAGCTTCATACTCAGAATAATCCCATTTTATTAAAANTAGAAAGGAATTATATACTTTAGGTTGTTAATAGTTTTCATCTCTAAGGATTTATGAGTAAGACTTTTTCTTCATTTCCCTGTCTGTGATTTCTGTTTCTTTCCCCTCAGTAATCATGCATTATGTAATACAATTTAAGAGCTTTTTGTTTTTAAGTAAAAAGAATGCTTCTGAAGTATCAGTATGCTATGATTGTAATTATCTAAAAAAAATATGGAGTGTGAAGTTATTTTTGTATAAACATGAGATGAAACAATTCAATTCCCTGGAAATACAGAGTTAAGAACCAGATGGGACCTCTCCACCTCTCACCCCACCCCATTCTGTATTTTCTTTGTACAAGAAAGCTAGCAAATGCTATCCATGAACAGCTCTGTCATAGGTCCCAAGCCGGAATATGTGGCTGCCTGCAGACAGACCACTGATTCCCTAGGCAGGAGCAAGCTTACTTACCCGTAGCATACAGTCTTTTCCTGGGCCCCGGACCTGGCCACCCATCAGGAAGGTGCTAAGTCCTGCGAGGACAGGAAATGACAACAGACAGCAGAGGAGAGCCAAGCATGCCTTGCTCCTGGGGGCAAGCCTGGCCCTGGCTTCTGGCATTTCCACTCTGGCTGCTTCCTCGAAACCCAGCCCCAGCTCCTCAGTCATGCTTCTGCTCTCCTGGAGACACTTCTGACTCCTTCTGACCAGAGACCCCCCCATTAAATAAGAGAGCAGCTGTCACACTGGCTGAGTTAATGCTCTGTCTCCTCCCCTTTTAACTCCCACCT
>LZPO01087162.1:0-20569 GCA_001675575.1 Neotoma lepida | reverse complement strand
CTTTCCCAAGCATATTTATATACAGTATGCTCATGTGCTCTTTCCTTCATTTACAGAAGGAAGTCAGGAAAGTCCCTGGAGGAGGAGAGCCAGAATGCATCAAGTCAGGGGGTGGGGCATATTAAAATGTACCTGCTCCCTGCACTGGACTCCTGCCAGATGAGCTGGACTGAGGAGTATGTTCCTTCTGGAAGTGAAAGTGAGGGACTGGGAGGTGTGTGGCTTGCAACAGGAAATGGAAATCATGTTTACATCAGCCCTTTGCCAAGTGCCTCTGAGCCTCTTGCTCCGACAGCAACTCCCTGGCATTATACAGAAGGAAACACAGAGGTTTCCGAAAGGTAAAGGCACCTGCCCTAGGTCATCCTGGGAATAAGAGAGCAGAGCCAAGATGATGCTCACTCTAAGTCATGATCCGAGATGGGCGTTACCTGTGAAACACAAGGATATTTCTTTTTCTCTCCTTCCCCCCTCCCGCCCCCCTGGTTTTCAGAGACAGGGTTTCTCTGTGTAGCTCTGGCTGTCCTGTCCTGGAACTCACTCTTTAGACCAGGCTGGCCTTGATCTCTCTGGAGTGCTGGGATTAAAGGCAAGCGCCACCACGGCCAGGCTCACATAAGGATATTTCTAACCTGTTGAGGACAGTCAATGAAGAAAGTACCTGGTCATACTTAGAAGTGACTGTCAGAGAGATAAGGAAACAGACTTCTGTGCTCCTGTGTCCCAAACTACCAATGTTTTACCTTGCCTGTGTTGGCTATGGGTAGGGGATGGGTATGACAGCCAACATGACAAGGGGGACACCAAGCACTTGCTTTTTAACTCATTGCTGGGAGTTAAGTATGTCAATCTGTTTATTCCATCCTGAGACCATGGTTTGCTTTGTTTTTTGAGACAAGGTCTTGTTATGTTGCTTTGGCTGTCCTGGAACTCACTCACTAGATAAACTGGGCTGGCCTCAAACTCACAGAGATCTTCCTGCTTCTGACTCTAGAGCACTGGGACTAAAAGGCTCACAGCACCACACCTGGTCCTGAGATGACCTTTTCAGGTACTTCTGCTTCACAGATGAGGTGACTGAGCACAGAGAGGTAGTCACTACGAAAGGATTTGGACTCAGGCAGACTGACTTCCAAATGTATAAACATCACCATACACTGCATATGCTACCATTCGGGGCACACACACAGGTTCTCTTTTACCTGCTCTGTTTTGAGTAGTGAATCTCCTCTTGGTGAGGGTGTGAGGAGGCCTTCTGGAGAGGGAGGTGGGGTTGGAACTTGGTCTTAGAGGTAGAAATGGGTAATGCCAGAGAAGAATAGAGGAGCCCATATAAAGGTGGGCTACAGAAATCAGGAATCCAAGGCCAGTGAGACGGCTCAGCAGGTGAAGGTGCTTGCTGCCAAGTCTGCTAACTTGAGTTTAATATTTGAAACATACATGGCAGAAGGAGAGAACGGACATGTTGTCCTCTGACTTCTATGTGTACACTGTGCCACATATACATGTGGAATACATGAATGACTAAACAGTGAAAAAGGGGAGAAGAAAGAAAGAAAGAAAAAAGAAACCAGGAAACTAGATGGGCTGCCCCTCTTCAGTGGCCCCTTGTATCTTGATCACAACCCAAACTTTCTGAGTTTTTGGGAAAGCTCTTGGCCTGGACCCCGCTTGTTGTCAGTTCTCCTTAGGGTCTAGCCTCATCTCTTCCTACATTCTCAAGCTGTAGTTTCTCCAGTCCTCTGCAGACTAGTGCTTACCTGTGGTATTTTCTCTGCTGTGGAAGTTTCCGTTTTCCTCTTCTTAGGCCCACGAATCCTGTATTCCTCAGCTGTACTTAGAACCCTCTCTTACATCCCCTTCCTCCAGCTGGATATGATACTGTCTTCAACGCTCATCCCATCTTCTCTTGACATTGAATGCTTTGTACCAGACTTGGCTTGGCTGTTTCTGTTACTTTCACTGCACCAGCATCAGCGTTGGGAGGGCAGCTGCTAAGCCATGCTCCTTCCTTGCGGTTACTGCTCCTAACATGGTAGTGGTTACATACTGAACGCGGAACTAACATCCATTGAGGTGAATCCCAGAAAAGGGTGGTTCTTACGCCCCCTGTTTGCCCATGCTTAATTCAACAAACCTACTAGAAATGGCTCTTTGAGACTGGCCCAAATCTTTGCTATTGTAACTTAACATTTCTTTTGGTGACAGAGCACCATACCATGGAACAGATGTTCCAGTTTGTTTAACCTTAACCACCAAAGGGCATTCAGGTTATGTCTGGTTATTATTGATGAAGCTGTTATGAATTCTCATGTACAGATCTTGTGCAAACTCACTTTTATTTCTTTGGCATCAATGACCAAGAGTGGCTTTGCTGAGCTGTATGGTGAGCACATGTTCGTTGTGTGAAAAAGTGCTCTAGTTGTTTCAAAGATGTTGTACCATTTCATTCTTATCAGCAGCATGTCAGAGATCCAACAGCCTTTCCAGAATTTGGTATTATTACTTGTTTTTATTTAACCTATTTTCATCCCCACCCCCACTGTATGATGTGTATGTGTGCATATATACAGATCACAGTGTGAGTGTTTGTGTATGTATGCATGTATGATGTGTGTGCTTGTATGTTTATGTACTCACATGTGCCACAGTATTTATGTATGTATGATGTGTGTGTGTGTGTGTGTGTGTGTGTGTGTGTGTGTGTGTATGCATAGGTCAGAGGACAACCTTGGATGTCAGTCCTTGCTTTCCATTTTGTTTCAGATAGGAATACCTTGTTTGCCTAGCTGGCCTGAGAACATCTGGGGCTTCTGCTGTCTCTGCCTCCTCTTTCCCTGTAGGATTTCTGGGATTAGAGATGTGTACCACCATGCCTGGCTTTATGTGAGCTCTAGGAATTTGAACTCAGCCCCTCATGCTTAGATCGTACACTTTACCCACTGGAGCATCTCCCTACCTCATTTTAGTTAGTCTTGTTTGTTTGTTTGCTTGTTTTGAGACAGGGTCTTTCTCTATGCAATCCTGGTTATCCTGGAACTCACTATACCAGACTGGCCTCGAACTCACAGAGATCCACCTGCCTCAGCTTCCCTAGTGCTGGGACTAAAGGTGTGCATCCCCACATTCTGCATGTTTTAGCTATTCTGATAAATGTGACACAAGGGTTTTAGTTTGCATTTCCCTAATGACTAATGATGTCCAGTATCTTTTTATGTGTTTACTTGCCATCTGTAAAATCCTCTTTGGTGACACAGACATCTATTTTTGTTGCTGTAAGTATTTTTTTTTGGCATTCTCAATAGATTCAAAGGCAAGTGATAATCAGCTTGTAGAAAAAGGAGTTAATGCAGCCATTAACAAAACAGCAAAAACTAGAAAAAACCCACGTTCATAAAGCCCATGTAGCAGTCCCCTCTTGTCCACAGGGAATATGTTTGCATACCCCTTGCAGATGCCTGAAACTACAAGTAACCAAATCCTATGACAGTATTCTTCCATCTATGGTGAAGCTTATGATGGGGTAACACCCAGACAAACCTACTGAAGGCAAAGATATTGTAAGTTGGAATCGTATCTAACACTTTAAACTTCTCAAACATCACAGTGCCATGGGGTGCTGCAGAGTTTGTGTAGAGTGGCAGATGAGGGCTGGGGCCTTCTGCAGCTACTGAGAATCCCCAGAGAGCATGTGTCATAGATTGCTAGGAAGGACACAATAAAAACTATGCATTGCTTTTGTACCATCATGAAGGGGAAGATTGTAAGTCAAACTACATACACTGAGGACCATCTATAGATACAATGTTTTTCCTTTTCATGTGTACCTGTGACAAATCTTAATTTAAAACTTAGGTACAGTAAGAAAATAACTGCAATAACTGATGGTAAAATAGAACAATTGTTCTAATAAAATTACCAGCATCACTATGTGCACTTTGAAACCCTTCTTAAATAAATAAGGGTTACATTATTGTAAGCATTATGATACTGTGACAGGTGACCAGGTAATGAAGATGGCTACTAACTGATTCTCAGTAGGAGAGCATGGAGAGCATGGATACTACAGCGGAAGCATTCTACACCAATGATCCTTGTCTTGTGCAGGGTGGGGTAAGACAGAACAAGATTGCACATTCCTCTGAATGGCAATTAATTCAAATGTAGGAACTAACTGTTCATTTCTGGAATATTCTGTTCAATGTTTTTGGACCACGGTTGACTATATGTAGTAGAACTATAAAAGCAGGACTGTGGTTGAAGGGGCCCTACTGTATTTTGTCAGGATGATGGCAAGCAAATGAATTATATTAGCTGAATTGTAGCTCACAGGATGCTCATAAGTGGTTTAGAAAATAAAGTAGATGGGGAATGATTGTAATTTAATAATGTGGTTAGAAAGAGCATCACTGAAAAGAGGCCAAGAGGTGGGGAGAGGAGGGATGTGGAGGGTAGTGTGAGAGAAAACATGAAAAATGTACAACAACACATATGTGAGAAAATGTCCTTACAAACTTAATGTTTTGTACACTGATTAAACAAGTTAAGTAAAAAAGCAAAGAACAAGCCTTCTTGAGAGGAGACACATGAGCAAGGAGGACCTAAAGGAGGCAGGAAGGCTGTAGGTGACTTGGTGAAGAGAGTTTCTGGTTGTGAAGAAGGCATGGGGTGTGTTCAAAGAGTGTAAAAATCAAGGCACCTGGATGGAGTGGTGGGTGAGAACAGGGTGATGGAGTTGGGTGGTAATGGAGACAGCTGACTGTAGGCTTCCAGGGGTGGGGTGAGACTTAATTTCTCTTCCAGTGAGGCACAGGTCTTTGAAGGTACAGGGCAAAGAAGTTGTTGGGTTTTGATTTTACTATGAGACGATCTTGGTGGCTATTGTTTGGAAAGCAGCCTAAGGGAAGGGAAGAGAGAGTCGGGGAGACAAGCTTGAACATTTTTCTGATCGTCTGGGAGGAGCATGCTGGCATTTAGGAGAAAGTAATAGTTAAAATCTCAAGAAATAGCAGAGTGTCTGTCCTTTCTTACAAAGCTGGACAAAGGCAAAAGCCTCAGTGCAGGGTCCCTTTTCACTCAAACCACTTTGGGCACCCTATCCCCACCCCACCCCAGACATGTCTAGAGGATTTCCTTAGTGATTCTAAATCCAGACGTACTGAGAATAAAGATATGCACCACAGAACTCAGATCCTTATTGTTGGGTGGCATCTGTCATGGGAAGTAGTGGTGGCGCCTGTCGAACTGGGGCAGTAAACGGAAGGTACCAAAAGGCACATTCAGCTCGATTTTAAGCCCGTGTCAATGTCATTTAGAAATACATCACATTGCTCACAGAGGCAGGAGCTTAATGTTTCCAGGGCAAGACATTGAGAGGAAATCAATGACTGGAGAAATGATTCATATCATTTCTACTCTCCAGGCGCCATTCTTCCCACCATGTGGGACTGGAAAAGGGGTGGGGCCAGAATTCTGCGATTGTGAGGGATGCTTCGGTGTACTATCCAGGGTTTCTGTGACTCTCTCCGCCCTTCCTTGGCTCATCTTTTGGTTTCCCCACCATCTTTGCATGGTCCTTCTAGCATCCTAGTTTGGGAATAACTCTTTCCCCAGAGTACACTGTGGAAAGTTCCCCATGGTGTGCCATGGAGAATGAGACCGGACAACTGGGAGGTATCAGTAGATGTTTGCCCTGTTGCTTCCTCATTGGGAAAAGTAATTTTTTGTAATTTAAAAATTATTTATTTTATTTTTGAGATTATAATATAATTATATCATTTATCCCTCTCCTTTCATTCCACCAAAGCCTCCCATATACCCCTTTTTTCTCTTGCTCAGATTCGTGGCCTCTTTTTCCTTAATTGTCATTACATACATATATGTATCTGTATATACATATGTATTTCTAAACATGTAAATACAACCTGCTCATCTGTATATTGTTACTGGTATGTATGTTTTCAGTGCTAGACATTTGGTATGGGGTAACCAAATGGTGTGCTCTTCCCTGGGGAAGACTTTCTCCCATTTTCAGCATCCTTAATTGCCCGTAGTTTTTTATATAAGGTTGAAGCTTCCTGGGCTTTCTCCCCATCCATATTATTATGGATTGTTATTGTCCTTGTTCAGCTCATGCATCTGCCATGGCAGTCCTGTGAAGATTTCAAACTCACTCTTCTGAATGTGTCCAGCCATACTTCAATTATGAAATGTTATCACGTACCATGGTTGTGATGTATTTGCACAGCACTCTTGCCCACTAGCCTGCAAACATCTCACAGGCACTAGATAAGCTTTTTAAACTGATAAACATTTCAAGTTCAGGATATACCTGCTAAATAAATGTTTGGGGGACCTCTACATGTGACCAGGGCTCAGTGAGTAGACATCAATGTTGAAACAGGTTATCACAGGCTGGAAGGATTCAGGACAGTTCAAACAGGAGGGAGTGGTTTGGCTTGGGTTTTCTGATAGATTTCATAGATGGAGATAGAGAGAATAAGGATAGAGCTGAGGGCCAATGTTGATGGTGATGTGTGGAATATTAAAAGTAAATAATATCCACAATCTCACGCTTTACGACACCTGACTCTGGCTGCAAAGAGTCAATATTGCCACTCTTGTGGTTATTAGCCACAGGGAAGCCTAGAAGACTATCGGGGACTTGATATTGGCTTGTCTAGGGAAGAGGGAAAATAAGAGCAAATGTCTCAGCATCATTGCCTGTATTCTGGATGGTTCTCAGAATCATGTGTGTGTGCACACTCATGCACCTTGGTGTACACAAGTGCATGCGTGTTAATGGAGGCCGTAGGCAACTTCAGATGCCACCCCTTAGGTGCTGCTCACCTTGTCTATTTGAGCAGAGTCTCTCACTGACCTGAAGCTTGCCAATTAGGCAAGCATGCCAGTAAGCTCCAAGAGTCCTCCTGTCTTTACCTCTTCTTGTGGCTTCTGGGGGATCGAACTCAGGAGATCCCCATGGTCTCAAGGCAAGCACTTTACCAATTGGGCTATCCCCTCAGCCCTAAGATTCTGTGTCTATATGATCTTTCTTGAATCCCACACAACCTTGGCAGGTAGGCATTGTTACTCTAATTTTGAAGAGCAGAAACAAAAGCCAGAAAAGCAATTTTCACTTGCTCAGAGCCACCGAAGAAGTGAGTGATAGGGTAGAAGCTGAAGTTGAACTCAGGCTCCAAGGTTGCTGGGCCTGCACTGTTCCTTCTGGAGGTTGTGGCCAGCAGAGGTCAGAGTAGTTAGACAGGGCAGGGCTTCACGCAGAGAAGGGCGTGGGAAATGAGTAGGAGATGAGGCAGCAGAGGGGAGTGGGAAGCTCCTCTGGAAGGGCCGATGAAGCATCGTCTTCATTGTCTGGACTCTCAATGTCTACTTTTCTTAACTATTGAAATTTCTAAGGGTCACAAGCTTATCATAGCCTTTCCATGGAATACTTCTGCAGTTGCACACAAAGCTGAGGCCATGTAGAAGGAAAAGTGTTTAATTCATGCCAAAGGCAACAGTTTGGGAATTTAGAGAGATGAGCTGGAGTGCAAGTGTTTAGCAGTTGGGGCTGGAGATGAGTAACTGTTAGGGAATAGCTCCGCTATCAGAGGAAAAGGAAGTGATTCAAAGAGGGCTAAACAGATTGTCTAATCAGAAACTGAAGACACAGGTGAAGAAGTCAGTTGAATACCGGCAGGGGTGACTGAGGACCCAAAGGACTGGTTTACCCGGAGACAATTTTCATAAAAATCCACAAGTTACAACAGCACATTGCTGGAGGCAGTACATGTGAGGGGGAGGAATGGGGGTGTGAAGTGATCAGAAAGGCCTAAAGACAAGAAATACAAGTGCCGTGGCACAGGCTGAGATAACAAGCCAGAGATGCAAGACCGAGGCAAACTGTCAGAGATGCAGAGACAGGGATTGACAGTACTGGGACACAGGAGGCAGTGATGTGGATGATCACCGTGGAACCTAACTAGAGAACACAGGAAGAACTCTGGAGAGGGATGGCACACTCAGTTCTGGCCTCCTTAGCAGGATGGGTTGATGGCTTAGCCATGCTGATGCAGCCTGACCCCTCCATGCTTTTGCCTTAGTCTTAGTCCTTTGCACTGCTGTGGCACAATGCCTTGGACTGCGTAGTTTATAGATGGACCGCTTATGGCCCTGGATGTTGGGAAGCCCAAGAGCAGGGCACCAGCAGATCTGATGCCTAGTGAGGGTTCACTCTCTCCTCAAAGATGGAGTCTTCACACTGCATCCTCACAAGATAGAGGGGGCAAATCAGCTTCTTTGGAAGTCCTTTGGAAGTGTACCAGTCCCACCCAGAGATTGGATGGCCTCTTCATATTCCTGTGTTTGAGATGGCTTTTTTACCATATAAATTTTCTGAGGGGGGGACTAACATTCCGGCCACAGCCCCGGATGATGTGGAATCCTCTGGGTCAAAGGTCACTACAGGGAGACTCTGAAGTTCCCTTGTGGAAACTCTTCTTCAGAATACCCTTCTTTAGGCTGAGCTTCCTGCCTGTGCCAGCCTCAGTTTGTGAGTCATATATGAGGAAATCTCCCACTCCCTGCTGAGGGCTGTTACTCATTCAGCACACCCCAGAGCCTATTGAATTTGGGGGAAAATGAGGGGCAGGGGTCTGTCTGCTGATTGCTGTGGACACTTACATTAGGGATGTTGTCCCTAATGTAAGTGTCTTAACAAATAAAAGTTTATTTTTCATATCACACCGGGAACACCTGTTTTCCTGATCAGTAGATTTCTATTCTGGACCTTGGAGGCCTGGCCATGAAGTGATTATTCTCACTGATTGGGAAGTATGTAAGCAACTGCACATTGCCTTTTACTAACGTTCTCTGCTTCGTCTCATCATCTCATTCTCATTTGCCTGTGACTTCCTCCACTCCGACTCTCTGCTCCCTTTTACTGCACAGCTTTTTTAAAAAGAAAAATTTACATATTCTCTGTCTGTCTCTGTCTGTCTGTCTGTCTGTCTGTCTGTCTGTCTGTCTGTCTCGTTTTTGCACATAAGGCTGTCCTGACCTGTGTGAGCTCACATGGATAGGTCAGAAGTTGACTTTGGATATCTTTCTCTATTGATCTTCACTTTCCCTTCCTTCCTTCCTTCCTTCCTTCCTTCCTTCCTTCCTTCCTTCCTTCCTTCCTTCCTTCCTTCCTTCCTTCCTTCCTTCCTTCCTTTTCTTTTTTTGAGATAATCTATCACTGAATCTGTTGCTCACTGATTGCATGGAGTGGCTGGCCAGTGAACTCAACATGTCTCTGCTCTCCCGGGCCTGGGGCTACAGGCATGGACATTCAGCTTTTACCTAAGTTCTGGGGATCTAACTAGAGTCCTCGTTTGGTACAGCAGTCACTTCTCCCTAGCTACACTGCTTCTAAAACTCTTGGTTCCAACCCTACACAGGCTCAGGTAACTGAACTTGGCAGGGGGGTCATGAAAAATTTGCTAACAACACTGCAGCCTTGGTTCTGAACACGTGCACTTTGCACTGTGCACATCATCACAATGTGCAACTCCAGTGAGCCCTGCTTGAAGCAGCTCAGCCCAGACTCAGGCCTACTGTATGTGATGAATTACTGTGTCGTTGCTGTACTTGCCAAGGTGTTTTGCTTTTAGAAGCAGAACGACTTAATTATAGAAAACAGACATTCAATAATTTCCCTCCATCATTCTTCAGCTTGTAGGTATCAGATTGGTATTCTTTGGGTTATGCTGTATGTTTGACTTAAAAAAAAATCACCGTTAAAGATGCTGATGAGTTTCTTAAAAAAATTCATTAAATGAATTTGGCTCAGGATTAGGACAGAATTTTGGGCAACTTCTGAAGTGGCCCTAAATGTGCTTCTGCTATGCTGTACTATAAATTGTGTGAGCTGACCTTCTCAACATTGACAGTTGTAAAGTCAAAATGTCAGTCAACTTGGAAAAATGTTGGAGATGCTTTCCATCACACGGTGCCAAACATTCAGCTGAGATTTAATGATTTATGTGAAAATAAGCAAACACATCCATCTTGTCAGTAGGCAAACTTTCTTTCACCTTTAATAAATAGTAAAATTATAGGCACATCAAGGAATTGTTTTCACACAAATTATGTCTTACTGTGAGCAAATATTTGATTTATATACTTATATAAATACCTGGGGTTTCATTAAAATTTTGCAGACATTCATTGCAGGTGCCACTGTCCTCTATAGCTGCTTGCTCTCAACCATGACCAACCTCACCCTGTTTTCCTATATTTCTGCTGATGGCAGGCCTTTGGCTGTGTCTCTTCCTAGCTGTTTGTAAACAAATTCCAAAGGCAGCAGACAACTGTGGTGCTCTGAGTATCGAAGAGAAAAGAATTGCCTATAAGAGCTACTCCTTTCATAGAATCATTCCAGGATTCATATACCAGGGTGGCGACTTCACATGCTGTCATGTTACTGGCTACAAGTCCATCTCAGGAAGAATCTTGAGGCAGAAAACTTCATACTGAAGCTTGCAGGTCTCAATAACTTGTTCAGCGCAAGTGCTAGACCATACACAAATACTTCCTAGTTTTTCATCTCACTAACAAGCTTGAGTGGCTAGACGGCAAGTCTGTGATCTCCGGGAAAGTAAAAGATGACACGAGCATCACTAAAGCCTTGAACCCCTTTGAGTTCAGGAACAGCAAGACTAGCATGGAGATTGCCGTTGCCAACTGTGGACACCTTGGATACCTTTGACCTGCATGCGTCTTAACCACCGGTCTCTTTCTTCTGTCACTCAGGAGGGAGTCTCCCACCCTATCTGTTCTCAATTTCCCATAATCTTTTCGTTCTCAATTCCCCTCCCAAAGTCTAGCTGAGTGTATGACTAGTAATAAAAACTAAATAGCAATGGTTAAAAGTCCCTCCACTCCGTGGGCGAAAAAGGGTCACTGATGGAAACACATTGAGAAACCTTGTCTTACTGTAGTGTCCATTCTGTTGCCTGTTGCTTTAATAGTCTTTGAATGGGATGAACTTTAAATGCTATAATTGTGGGAAAGCCTTTCGGCCAACACAGGGTTGCAGCAGGAGAGAAGTGATCCCTTCCTTCTCTGAAAAGAAAAGTGGTGCTTCAGATTCAGGCTGGAAGATTTAAAGAACTGAAACCACTAGCGCTGGGGACCTTCAGATAGCTTTTGTTTACTCCATACTCAGCCCCCTTCAGTTGCCGTTTAACAACCCAGAGATTCACTTTAGCTGGGGAAGAAAGAACACTAGAAAACGCCTTCTGTAAGGTCTTCAGGGGGAATAGCTTCATGCAAATATCTCTGTCCCAGACGTCTGTCCATCCTGAGAAGGCAGCATGCAGAGTGGGTGTTTTTACTTTTGCTTTTCTATTTCCAAATATGAAACAGTCAAGATGTCAGGAGACCAGTCACAAACTTGCTGCGTGACCTCAAGCCATCAGCATACCCCCTCACCCATCTCCAGGAAAACAAGGGTTCTCATGTGGGCACGAAGAGAGTGGGCTGTTGTGGGGAAATGTGTTTCCTGGTGAGCTTGGCTGATTGTAGTGACACCAAGCCCGGTGTTTAGAAACTGGCTGTTTCCTATAAGCATGAATGTGGAGGCCCATACTGCGATCCTGCTGGTAGCAGTCTTGGTTAGTGGGTCAAACATATGACCTGGAGTGCTGCTCCTGGCTGTGTTCCTTACCTCCTTCAGGTATGTGACCTTCTGCTAACTGTCGATCCCTTCCATAGCTTCTATGTGTTCTCCTTGACAGCGACAAGGTGACAACAGTACAGTCACATGATGTGAAGACAAAAGGCAGCATGTTCATAAAGTACTGGGTGCACTGAACAATGCATGCCTTTCGTCTCTTCCTTTAATGGGGTCAGCCTTGGCTGACACAGCCTGAGTGTCCACACCCTGGCTACCACTGAAGGTCCCTTTTCTCCTTGTGTGAGGTCAGAGAATAATTACCCCCACCCAGTGTTTCAAAAAGGATGGCAGATAGGACATGGAAGCACCCTCCCAGCCGAGCCTCCAGATGGCTGTCTCTCAGCCTGCAGCATCCTCCTTCTCCATCCTGTCTCCATCCAAGACATAGCTCTTTCCACTCTCTAGTTTCCATATTCTCTTCTGTGAAACCAGTAAGTGAGATGAAATCATCTCTAACAGAACTGATTTCTGCCCCATCCTAGGTTAGATTTTCTGTGCTCAGTCAAAGCAGGATCTCTCAGTCTTACTATTATTGACTTTGTATAGTATCATGTATGTGTGCACCCATGTGTGCATAGGTACAAGTGCATGTGTGTACAACCACATGTGCATAGAAGCTAAGGGCTGACCTCGGGTGTTGTTCCTGAGGATACAGTTCACCTTGATTCTTTGAGGCAGGATCTCTCACTGTTACCTGGAACTTGCCAGTTTAGCTCTGCTTGCTTCCCATCAAGTCCCGGGGATCAGCCTGCCTCTAGCTTCCCAGTGCTGAGATTTCAAGGGCATATTACTATACCTGGCTTTTTTCTTATGTGGATTCTGGGGATACAACTCAGTCCCTCAGGCTATGTAACAAGGAACTCCCCTTGACTTTTCAGACCAGCAATTCTCTGTTGTCCCTTGTATAGAGACTATCTAGCAGTGTCCCTAGTCTCTTCCCCTTAGAACACCAATAACGTCCCTTTCTCAAGTTGTGACAACCAAAAGTGCCTCCAGATATTGCCATGTATCCCCTGGAGAACATCACTGACTTGGACGAGAAACACGTCTCAGGAGCACTAAACACCGTAATGTTGATAGCCTTTATCCAGCACTTCAGGCCACCACCGTGTAAGAGTTTCCCATGTGCTCATCTTAGTCAGGCCTCATGGTGTCCTTCTGAAGTGGGCTTGATAGCCTCCATTTTGCAGATGAGGGCTATGGGCTGCTAATAAACCATGAAGCTGGGATATAAACTCGAGTTTTCACCACTTCAGAGCCTGGTTACTTCACTACTTTAAATGTAATAGAGGAATAATCTTTTGCAGAGTAAGGCAATGGGGGCTTATTACTAAAAAGCACTGGATCTGAGGCCTGGCAGAGCTGATTCAGAGACCCAGGAGCTCATTTCTATCTCCAGAGTGATCTTATTTTTCCCATCATTTTAGTGGGGGAGATACTGGCCACACAGGTTGTGGGAAGATGGGCTGGCAGCAGAGTCATACCTGGAACCCACCGCTTCCATTCATGCCCTGCAGCCCTGGATGAGGCATCAGTGCTATGGGATGGACAGAAGTATTGCCTAATCCCAGGTCTCTCGCTCTCTTGGATTTCTAGGCCTTTCTTCTGCAATACAGTCCAGTATGAACAGTAGCCAGCTGGAAAACCTATACTTAACACATGGAGGACTGGAAGAACCACATTGACCCCGTCTGCAATTCCTCTTATGTCTCCTTTCTCAGAGGCTACCACAGTGGTCCCGGCACAAATCTAGTGGTCGTTCTTGGCTTCTCCAAGCTCCTTACTTTCTATAATCAAACAGTTCAGGCACTGGTCCTCCTAACTTGCCAAGCTCTCTCAGCATCTTTGATCCCTGATGCTTTTCCTTTAGGCTGGGCTGCCACACCTCTCACTTCCTCACTGACTTTTGACTTTCACCATATATCCTGCCCATCCATCCAGAAAGATCCTCCTTGCTGTGTCTCTGACGCGGCCTTGACTTCCTGTTCTAAGGATAAAGCCCAGCTTCCTAAGTAGCACACGAAGCTCTTTTCACTCAACCTTCAATCTTTCTTCACCCTCATATCTGTCCTCGCTCTTCCTTTTCTCCATGTTAGCCCCATGTGATGACTCAAGACTTCTCTGAAGGCACCATGCTCACGATTCTCTTTGGTCATCTGAATTTGTCTTTGCCTCATCTAGAACACCTCTTTATGACACTGAGTTTGGTTTAGGTGACTAGGACTTTCCCCTTGGGGACACTCTCTGATCCCTAAGCTTGTGTATGGCCACCCACTAGGGTTACCCCACATACTGCTCTGAGCTCACCTATCTCTTGATCTGTCTGTCTCCCTCACCATATTGCCATGTTTTCAAGGCATTTCATACTTCTTTCTAAAATATATAATCCCAAGTCAGGGAGATGGCTCAGTAGCTAACGATGCTTGCCTTCAAGCCTGAAGACCTGAGCTTCATCCTAGGATGGAAGTAGAGAACAAACTCCTGAGCATTGTCTTCTGGCTTCCTTC
This sequence comes from Neotoma lepida, assembly GCA_001675575.1. Taxonomy (NCBI): domain Eukaryota; kingdom Metazoa; phylum Chordata; class Mammalia; order Rodentia; family Cricetidae; genus Neotoma; species Neotoma lepida. The sequence continues at coordinate 6,340 of LZPO01087162.1, read as the reverse complement.
ATGTCTCCACAATGGAAACACAGCAAATAAGAAATAAAGAAATAAATAGATAATTCCTCGCACTCAGCACTGGCGTTTGTTACAATAAATGTTTGCAGCACACATGAATGGCAGCTGGTACTGTATGATGTAAAAGGTACTGTAGTAAGAATAGTGGAAACAAGGCAGCAGCTTGTTTTCAAGCTTGTCAGGATATAGCAAGTGAATGACTAAAGTCAAGTCTGGAAATGGCTCAGGTTTCCCTCTCCCCACCTGAAATCTTCAGTGACTTAACTGGAAGGTGATCCTATTCAGTAGAAATGTGACTCAGGTAACTACCGTTGATACTAAGATAGATAAGACACTGACTTTGCTACATGACAGGGAGACAGCATTTTCCCTCTGTGGCCTAAATGTCAACTTGGAGGGCTGAAGAACTAGGGGCCACATGACCTATGAGTCATGCTTGGTTTAGCCGTTAGCTTGGCAAACATGTTTGATGAAATAACTTGAAGAATAAGTGTTCAGAATGCTTTAGCGTAGGATTTCACAGAGCCGGCAACATGGCATCTGGTGTCAGACAATTCCCTGTGAGAGCTAGTCTATGCATGGGAGCATCTTCGGCTTCTACCTGTTAGATGCCAATTGTATCCTCTCTGCTCTAATAATAACAACCATGTGTATGTTCAGTCATATCCAGATGTCTTAACCGAGAGCCTCTGTCTTAGAGGTGATAGAAGTGAGACTCATCTGACAGAGCTGTAGGAGCACTGGGGGAAAGCTGGGCTGCCACTCCCTGAAGATTATTTTTAATAAGATCTATTTGAATTTGACTTTGATAAAAATAGCTCGGCACTCTCCCCTGTCCTCTCCCATGGATTGTAGCTTTCTTTCTTTAAGCAATAGAACAATGCAAGTCCAGAAGTATATGGGTTCTTCTAAGTTCAGCTTTGGTCTTAGGAGTCAGATGGAGGATGGGAAAACCCAGACCTTGGGTCAGGGACTAGTTATTTAGCAGTCGTGGTTGGGTGATAAGGGGATAAGGTTTGAGGCCCCTGCTTGCTTGGCCTGGCTTGTCTCTATAGACGGACATCACTGTCTCCCATGAGTTTAAGAGGTTCTTGAAAGGACTCTGTCTCATTCAATCTCTTATTAACTGTACTTTTCCCAGCCACTAAGACTCTTAGACCTGGAAAACAATTCAAGCCCTTTGTTACATTGGGGAAATTGAGGCTTAGGAAAGTGAGGAGATTTGGCTAAGGCCATAGAGTCTGTGGATCCTTGTTAACTTGTTTCTGGGATTCTTTCTCCTACCAGGACAGTCCACCCCATATCTACCAAAGCTTTGGCTGAACCCTCTTGTGGACTTCTGCTAGTGTTTCATCTTATTTCACTGAAGCTACTTCAGTTACACATTCTGCCCCTTGCTTTCTGTTTGCTGATAGGGAGCTTACACAAAATCAGGACCTTGATACATCAGCAAACGGTGTAATTCCCACTCCTAAAGCTCAGGGAACATTGTGGAAGACGGGGAGGAAAGATTGTAAGAGCCAGAGGAGGAAGGAGTCTGCTATGAGACTGTGTCTCCTAAGGATGTCAGAAACTACACCCATAAAGTCTCACCCAAACATGAGGTGAACAAGGATGACAGCAATAAACATGCCAGCATGGAAGAGAGAATGCTCACCTTACACAGAGAACCTCAGTCAACTGAGGAATGATGAAAGTAGGAGAAATAATGTTTCCCAAGGAATAGTATACTGATTGGTTATTCAATACTAATTGGTCAGCCCTGAAAGCATATACAGACTGAGTAGGTTGTACTTATGCATTTAAGAATACATATATGTATGTATGTGTGTATATATGTATATATATATATCTCATGTATATATACGTATGTATGTAACTGCAGTTAATGAGAAAGATGTCATGAATTTAAAAGACAGTGAGCAGGGGCTTATGAGAGGATTTAGGTAGAAGGGGGAAATGATATTATAATCTCAAAAGTAAAAGAAATAATTAAAAAAAGAAATGGTATGTTAATGTCACCTTTCAAATGACACTGTGTCTGTTGACTGAGATTTAGCCCAATGAAATAAAGCTAAAGGGAAGAATCTGAGGGACTGGGCTAGACCTAAAGAGACTTGTAGAGAAGCTAGAGCCTTTGGGAAACTCCCCTGGGTCTGGAGGACATGCCGTCCTCTACTGTGTAGGGTTGGGCACTGGGGCTGTTTCCATCATGTGACTTAGAGGAGTGAAACTGGGCTTTGGATTCAGGTTCAAAATCTAGCTCTCCTACTTCACATCTTTACCACTGAGGTAGCTCCATTTCTGAATGCTCCCTGTGGGCTGATCCTGCTGTCTAGATGATCAATCTTACAACTATGGCAAGAAGTGTGGGGGGCAATTTTTAGATGAGGAAACTGAATTACAGAGAGTTTAAGACACAACGGGACAATAAGGGACAGAATTGGAAGTCAAAGAGTCAGGGGCATCTGACTCCAGATTGGAGAGACCTAAATTGAGATTTTAATCAAATATTTAGGTGTGACTTAACATCTCTAAGCTTTAATTTCTTAGTCTATTGAGTTGGGCTGATGATACCTCCCTATAGGGGTTAATAATAATAAGTCTTCAGAAATATTTTGAAAATTTTAATTTTATGTATATGGGTATTTTAGCTACATGTATATCTGTGTACCATATGAGTGTCTGGTACCCATGGAGACCAGAAAAAGACATTGGATCCTGTGGAACTGGTGTTACAGATAGTTTCAAAACACCATGTGGGTGCTGGGAATTAAACCTTGGTCCTTTGGAAGAACAGCTAGTGTTCTTAACTACTGAGCCGTCTCTCCAGCCCCAGAGGCTAAAGATAATTCTTGGGTAGTATTTGGCACCTGTGAGTGTCCAGCACATACTCAATTTTCCTTCCTTCAACGTTGAGTTTAATATCAACTATGATGTCTTAAGTGCAATGTTGGTGTAGGCAAACTAATGGGTGGACATATAGATGTAGTTACATTTAATTTAGCATACAACTAAGCAATGTCAGTATTATTTCCATTTCCAGGGAGGAACTGGAGGCAGAGAGAAAATCAGTGATCTGCTCAAGTTCAAATATCAAAGACTTGCCGAGCCAGAATTTGCTTTCATCATAGTTGACTCTAAAGTGGCGCCCTGGTTCCCAGGCTGTTCTTTATCCTCTACGTACTGAAAGCCTGACTTGAGCTTTACAGTTTTTCAGATTCTCAAGTCATTCTCTGGACACGCTTTGCACCGTTACAAATAAAAATAAGCTGAGTGTTTATCTGACACAGACCTCTTTTTGCTTTAGAGGCTAGTTCTTTGAGGGCCATCTGAATTCTATTAAGCCTGGAGGACTCTAAAGCCAATTCTTTGTTATTCCTGGTGAATTTCTAATTTAGACTTACATCCATACCTCCGTTACCATGCCCCAGTATGACCTTAGGATTTCAGACTAATCTACGGTGAAAACAGAATAAAACCTTATTAAAGCCTTTCCTATGTGACCCCAAAGCACACAGCCAGCCCGTTTCCCTATGCCCTCCCCTCCATAAGTCCTTAATGACTCATAGCTTCTCCAATTTTCAGATTCCTTTCTTTAATCCACCAGGCTCCCATGTTTGGCATTTCTAGATCGGTCTTCACCCGATCCAAACATTTCCTCTCTCCAAGGCCATGTCTGCACTTGTGGGAAATGTGTGGCATCAGCTGTCAGGTTTTACAGGTCAAAACTTATGATACTGAAAGCCAATTCTCTTTGTATCTGAACCAGCCCAACATGGTGCCCAAAAAAGCAGGTGTGGCTTGTTGCCTAAGGAAAAATCAAGACATGCCATGTTACTTAAAAGCAGGTGCTTTGGAGATTCAGACTAGGTATGTCTCCCAGTATTTACAAACTTTGTGATCTTGGACAAATTACAGGGGAGTCTTCTGAGCTTCAGTTGTTGATGAACTGTGAAAAACAATGTGATTTTTGAAGGTTTACAGAGGTCCTTCCCACAAAAGCACCATGCTATCCCAGTGAGGTCCAGGCAGAGGCTGACTACATGCTGCTCTTCTTTGATCTTAATGACATTCTTGCTCTATCTCTTTAAGTCACTCAACACTTTTAGCTTGCCTATGATTCACACTGTGTGTATGTGTTCTCCGTGTGTGTCCTCCTGCCACTTGAGTGCTTGAAAAACAGAGGCTTCAGAAAAGACTCCAATGTTGAATTCCCAGAACATGTTTCATAGATGTGATTGGTAAGTTGCCATTTTGTGAATGAACAGAGCGGACAAGTTTAGGAGGGAGAAGACTTTATTGTGCTTCAAGCAGAAATATGTGGAAGTCAGCTTGTGAGGGCAGAGATTGGTTTTTCTCAATCTCGGTGGAGTCTCTATCATCACTTGGCAGAGCGACAGGTGAGAGCCAGTAGCCAACATATACCTACTAAAAACATGAATATGAACTCCAGAAATATTTAGCCTGGCAGAATACATAACTCCCAGCTGAGCTGACACCTACCCAGTCATAAAAAGAGAAACCACGGCTCTGGAAGGGAAAGAAATGTCTGGTTTCATGATGGTCAACAGTAGTATATTAGTTTTTTTTTTTCATGTAATCTAGAGCCTGATACCTGATACCTGATACCTATACAGTGCTTGGTTGACAAAGACTGACTCAATGTGGCATATCAGAACTGGGTTCAGCTCGACTCTCTTACTGTCTCGTGACTTTCAGGGCTGAGCTAATCAGAGTATGAAAGGGGAAGAAGGTTCAGGGTCAGTAGGCAAGCATAGTAACTGTATTAGTCATTTTTTTACATTGTTATGACAAGAAAATGGACAGCAACTTAAGAAGAAATTTCTTTTGGTTTATGGGAAAGCACAACACATCTGGACAGACTAGGAATCAAAGAACAGGGACTGGTGCACATCTGGCTTTCTTCCTTTTTTTCATTTTTGTTTAGTCAGGTAGCCCAGCTTATGGGATGGTGCTGTCTCCACTCAGGATGGGTATTCAAGCACCCTCACAGACATACTCAAATCCAGTTAAGTTGACAGTTGAAGACAGCCATCATAGTTAACTTCTCTGGATTACTGCTTCATCTGCAAAATAATGTGAGTGGGGTGACCAACTATAAAGAAGGTTGAAGACCAAAAAGGCATATGACAATACTTTCATCAATTTTCTTGGAGATATTTGTTTCTGGATACTAGTGGACTGTCAACTGGTAAGACCATATTGCTGAAGGTGCCTAAAGCATAGACCACAGAGAAACCTAGCTGGTACTCAGCTGGAAACTCCATTCCTTCTGTCTAGTAGTGTCCATAGTGCTGGAAGGCAATCATCACTCTCCCCCAGGTGTGAATCCTGCAAGCTACAATAATGACACTCCTGGTAAAATATGCTCACTGGGACAATAGTGACATGGACGTTATGGGAGTAACCAACCACTTAAAGATGAATTTAAGGCCTGCTTCATGACATGGAACACATAAAAAGCACTGGACTTTAAACTTTTCATCAAGGTAAATTCACCATTGTTGGGTGGCTGATGACTGATAGGGTTACAGATATGTGTGGTGGTCAAGATGGAGGGGTTTTCGAGAACTTTGCACTGAGACTAGTGATGTGTGCTTCAGTGATGTGGTAGATAACACCACTGTACACTGTCATGCACAGAGAGGCTACGAGAGAGTTGCTGGGGCAGTAGTCTTATTCTCGATGAACATCTTGGAAAGATTGCAAGTTGAAAATTTGGGCCAAAATTTTATTCACAAAAGGTAGGAAGTAAATGAGGAATGAAAGAATATTGGGGCTGAAGGCTTGTTACAACTAGCTTTTTACAAAAGAGTTTATAGGAACTGGTTAACCCTTGACTTCTTAGAGTTATATGATGCTGGACAAGATGTTACTATAAGAACCAAACACCGTTTCTGTCTCTCTGGGAAACAAAAATGGGTATAACACCATTTTCTATGTATAGGATTGTATTATTGGCATATAGGGATAATTTATTTTTCTTTACCATTTCCATGCTTTCCCCCCTTCTTTCTCTTATTCAGTTGCTCTTAATAAGACTTCTAGTACAATTTTGAACAAAAATAGTGATAGAGGACATTTTTGTTTTGTTTTAGATCTTAGATTAGTAGATTAGACATTACTATGGTGTTGGTTGTGTGTTTGTTAGATGGAATCTTGTTCACAAGTAGTACAAAATAAAATATCTAGGAATAAATTTAACCAAGGACATGAAGTTTTTCTATAATGAGAATTATAAAACTCAGATGGAAGAAATTGAAGAGGAACACAGACACAGACACACAGACACACAGACAGACAGACA
>LZPO01087161.1:659758-670186 GCA_001675575.1 Neotoma lepida | reverse complement strand
GTGTGTGTTTCTCCAGATTCTAAAGCACAAGAAATATAAATAGGACCAATAGGGCAGGGAAGAAGGAATAACATCGTTTGTGAGTACATGTTTTGTTGCTGGTTCATTAAATAAAATCTTTGTACCTCATCTAAGTCTCTTGGTAATGCTATGTTAGGTACCCATTTCAAAGGTGNAAAAGAAAAGCTTGGGATGATCAAGAAAGGCATAAAAGTTCCTGCTGTCATGAGCAGTAGAACCAAGGCTGAGTCCAAAGGCCATGAACCCTNAACCCCATTGTACTGTCCTTCCATGAGACTGATGCTCAAAGAGGGAGAATGAGAAGAACCCCAGGACAGGACGTCACTGGATAAGTCAAGGCTGTCCCACATAAGGAAGCATGGCTGCAGAGAAGATTCAAGACTGTTTACAGCACCTAGAAAAACTGACAGAGCCCTAAAGGGAGATGGNGTGTCATCTGCCCCTGTGCCAGCATGCTCTGCACTGTCCCTGCTCTAGGGAATGCCTCACCCACAGTCAGCCAGCGCTGTATTCCTGGCAGACTCTGAGCTGTGACTTGAAGCATCACTTCAGTCACATTTGAGAGCCTCTCGGTGTGGTTAATCGTCCCCATCTTTGCCTGGTCTCCCAGCTAAAGTCAGCTGGGAAAATAAGCTGACATCACCGCAAGCAGGCTTTCCTGATTTAGGCAACCGATTTCTCTATTCTGAGCCTATTTGGCTCTCTGAGCCAGAAGCCCATCTGGTTGAAGGGAGACCCTGCTGTTTACAGCCTCCTCTGGGACTCAAAGACAGGAGAAACCCTATCCATTTCTAACCCCCCTGTGTTTGCTCCATGAGGCTGAATTTTATTTAAGCACCACATTTGGAGAGGGAATGGAATTTCAGCCTCTGCTTTCCTGGTTATGTTCTCAGCAGCCTCACCATGACCAATAAATTAAAGCAGTCTTCAAACAGAATAAGTCAAGGCTCAAATCTCCCAGGCACCCTGCTTCCCAAGCCCAAACACGTCTTCCAGTGAGTGTTAGAAAGCTATAGAGTGGGAAGGGGCCCCAGGGACCCTTCTTAGAGGGGAAGAGGAAACTGAAGCTGAACGGAGTGGAGAGGCTTGGCCCATGCCATGCCACAGAAGGCTTTGACCTCACATACTTAGCTCATGAAGCTCACTTCAAGGAAAGACAAAGAAGGAGTGTGTCAGTGTGACCAGCACTCAGGGTCTAAGATGAGTGTTTTCAGGTTCTTGGCCTCTTATTCAAATAACTTAAAGTAAGGGCTCACCCAGATTTGCTAACATAGCAAGGAAACTTTATCCAAAGGCAAGTGACNTACAGATTAGGGAGGGATACACTGNCAAGATCAACAGTGGGCTATAGTGAAGATGTTCAAGGGTACCAATTATTGTTTGGGGCTTCTTTTAGGGAGCTCAAGAGGATGGGTTTGGTTACTAAGGGGCATAGTAAGGTCGTTCTCTGTTGTGATTGAAAGATTTGGTAATATAATCATTTTTCTGTTTTTTATGCCTTTTCCAATAATGCATCTGCTTTTAATCATATGCACACACGANTGTGCATAGGCATTTGATGGTAAACAGGTGANTCTCCCTAAAAGTTTACTTGGGGTCACAGTTTTACCTTACTGCACNTGCATCTAAAACTGATTCAGCCTGAAACGGCCGTTCTATTCTTCATAACTGGATACACTGAGAAAATATTGGNACATAAACTAAACTTGGCTATTGGTAGGAGGGGGGAAATGTATCCTGTTGTTCAGAGGGGGTGCACCTGTAGCCCTACACAGGTGGAAGTCAGGGGTTATTAGATGCACTGTTGGGGGAGGGATGTGTGCATCTTACATGCCAATAAAGGAGTTAGGCTGCAAAGTGCATAATTACAAGGACAGTGTGCATAATCCAAAACCCAATAGAGTCCCAGGTATACTGAATTGTTCCCTATGCTTGCCTGCTTCTGAAGGTAGGCCCTCTTGTGCCTGGGATAGAGTCAGTGCTGAGGAAAATGGTGCATGTGAAAGCTGCAGGCTCAGCCCCAGCTCTGAAGAAAAGTGGTCTTTACAACTTACCAGCCCACCTTTCTTAGCTGACGGATAGAAGGGTCATGGTATCACACAACTTCACAGGCTCAGCCCACACTGTTTTCAGAAAGGAAGAAAAGTGAGAGATTAACAAATATTCTTCTTCTAGTTCCCCTTNAACAGCAAAGCCCAAGGCATCCATTGATAACTGTCATATTTACTAACAAGAANAACCCTGAGACCCAGTTTTCAGAATTCGAAAGACTGAATCTGNAGAAGCATGCTGATGAGAAAGAGGTCTGATGGAGGTGTTCCACAGATGCTGACCAAGGTCCCAATAACATCAGCTGTGTGGCAGGCCTTGCTCTACGTGCCTCTCTGTCTCAGTCCCCACATCTCAGTGACCTGAGTACACCGTTTGCTCTCCTATTGCATCCGGGAAACTAAGGGACAAGGAACGAGCCAGTCACACAGCCAATAAGTGGCAAAGTATGATTGAGCGCAGCCTCCCAACACTGCATTTCTTGACTACTGACATCAGCCTCATTCAGGCGTCAAGTATTGGATAGTTTTTGCTCCTGAGAATCAGGAGCACTTGAGTCCGGCTCTGCTTCCTTCAGATAGGTGTAACTGGCACACATGAAGTTAGCAATAGGCTAACAGTGAAGAAGGGGTCTACTTGCAGGGATGGGTGGACCCTTCCAGGAAAGGTCGACCAAAAAGCCAAGCTCTGGGAAATCAGGAAACATTAAGAGCCTCGCTGGGGAACAGAGATCATCACAAGAGCTCTAGAGCTCCCCAGACATCACCGTGGGAGCTCACCTCTCCTTCTTCAGGACTGTAGACTGAGGAAAAGGGGGGAAATGCCATTAACCACTTTCATGAAGACTAGCAAATATATATATATAATGGCTTGAGACCTCCTTCATCCTCTGGGACGAAGAAGATATAGGTGCTAAGTTTAATTCAGCCCACTGTATCAATGTGAGCAATCTGCCTAATTTTCTCTGTGCCTCAGTTTCTCTATGTATACGAATAGAACCCACACCTACTTTGTATTTATATTGTGGGAATTAAACTGAANGACCAGCCAAGTGAGCTTACACTGCTTTCGGAGTGCTAGGAGACCAACAAATGACAGCCTTATTTCTTCCAGGACATAACAACAGGACTGTTGAGTATATTCTATTTATTGTTCTTCTTGACCTATATATAGGCTTTTCATTTCATTCAGGGGTGAATATCCCCAGATTTAAAAGGTCACCTTCCCAGGCTCCTTTGCAGCTTAGTGACCCTAGTTCAGTTCTGGAAAATAACATATAAGGAAAAGATTATGGGGTGGGGATGGAAGGGTTCCAAGAAACGTGTTGCTTCCCTAAAGTCATGGAGAACTATCTCAGTCAGCATTTTCCTTTGACCCCTGCCCTCTGCCCACACCTCTTCCCCTTATCTACAGGTATAGCCTCTANCTTTATTGCTGAAAGGACAAGGACACCAGAACAGAGGCCAACTCTCTATTTCAAGTAGCATCCTCTAGTTACTGACACCAACTCTGCATTTTCTACCTCCCAACAAAAATAAACTTCTATTGGATTTCCCACTGTTTGTAGCTCAACACACTCCTAACTGACAATTACCAACTCCCTTTTCATATGTTGTAATAAAAGTTTAGAACTGCTTGGACCTTTGTCCAAGACCATGTCATGAATTGATTGGTGGCACCCATAGGCCTTCTGAAAATCTGAGTCTTAAATGTCTAACCTGAATGCTTTCCTAATAGATGACATGAATTCACCTCCTTTTATAAATTTAAGTAGCCTGGTTTATTCTTGATAATAATGTATTTCATTCCATTTATGAAGGATCCTTTTCAGTTCAGGGACAAATCCCACACGAACATCTTCATCCTTCTACAAACAAAGCACATCTTTGGCATCCAGAAAACATCATGCTGTGGAATCACAAATACAGCTGTCACCTGATACCTAACCTAGAGNAGATCTTGAATTCAAAGGAAGATGCTTTGGAGCCACCGCTAAATATTTAATACCTTGAGCATTTAGGAGGTCGGGGCTGAATAACACTGTTTTATTCATATATTTTTCCCATGGCCAAATTGTTNAGGCTTAACCCTACTCTCCTTTGCAAGGCTAATGAAAACTATTATCTGGGCCCCAATAATGCATGTTATAAACAAATGCAGTTTATTTCTTGTTGAGTATTTTTATCCGTACCCATGATGCCGTTGTGAATTTGGTCCATCTTTGGCACTTGAGGATCCTTGGGAGAAGAGGTTCACTCCTTTGCATGGAAAGAGCTACTCCTTGGAACTGTCCAGGCAGGTATAGGTAGTGCTGCTTGGAATTAAACTCACCAACAGACAGGGGTAGTGGCTTCATACTGAGTCCCCAGTGGCCTTGGCTGTGCACCTGCCCCTGTTCCCCTGGCCAGACCTCAAGTGGCCTGATGGATGAGAGATACGAAGATCCATCACCAAGAGTATCCACCCCATAACTCCCCAACTCTCTGAAGTAGAACCACCCAGCTGACCAAACACAACCACCAAGNCACAGCAGACTCATTCAACCGGAAGAACCCTGCATCTGAACCAAGCCACATCTCCAATCATGCATTAAGAAGTAAAGGATGGAGCCGGGCATGGTGGCACTTATCTTTAACCCCAGCACTCAGAAGGCAGAGACAGGTAGATCTCTGTAAGTTTGAGACCAGCCTGGTTTACAGAGTGAGTTCCAGAACAACTAGAGCTGTTACACAGAGAAACCCTGTCTTGAAAAACCAAACAAAACAAGAAAATATAAAGGATGATTATTTTCAGTTACTTAATTCTTGGGGGTGGTTTTCTCCATTGTAAAAGTTAATTGATAACAATGTTCTGTAAGCCTCAGCTTCCCCAGTGGAAATAATGAAAATAGAAATTAAAAACAAACAAACAAGGGGCTGGAGAGATGGCTCAGTGGCTAAGAGTACTGGCTGCTCTTCCAGAGGACCCAGGTTCAATGCCTAGTACCCACATGGCAGCTCAGAACTGTCTGTAACTCCAGTTCCAGGGGATCAGATACCCTCACAGACATACATGCAGGCAAAACACCAACACACATGAAAATAAATAAATCTTAAAAAAAATAGTACTTCTTAAAACAAGTGTCAAGGGCCTGTGTGGCATCAAGCAGTGCACAGCTGTAAACTATCACAAACATTAAAATGCCAATACATTACTTTAAATTCTTTAAATACTTTGAATCTCTTCTGTAAACTTGATAATAATGATATTGAACAAGCAGTGTTGTAACAAGAAATTGAGAAAATATGTATGATGTGCTTAGTATGTCANATACAGGCAGAGCATCAACAAATGCTCATTGCTCATTTACTGTGTCAAATCTTACTATCCAAGTTTAGCTGCCTTCTCTTCCCCGGCCCTAGCATAAATCCACTCCATCCGAAGTCCTATATCCAGCCTGCAGAGTTTTTTGCCTTGAGAATCACCCTTGGCTCCAAACCTTCAGCCTCACCGGCACACTGTCACCCTGGACAGCTGTGATGGAGGAAGGCTTCAGAACCCCTGGCAGGAGGTAGGCCCNGAAACTCCACCCCTTTCAGTCCCTTGGTAAACTTTAGCCACTATGGGGCAGTCTCATCCCCTATCCCTGCAGAAAACTGGGCTTGTCCTGTCCTGTGGGGCCTGTTTCTCTGGATGGTTCTGCTCCCACCTTCTTGGTGAGCACAGAATTTGGAAGGCTTCCAGCCCCATTGACCCAGGCCTGTATCTCCACTGTGACTTCTCACCTGTTCACATGCCACCTGCCCCGCCTCCAGCAGAGCAACCCCTCCCCCAGCCACCTTGAGCAGACACCCTTAGCAACAATTTCCGAGCTCAGGGCAACCTCTCCACCTACGTGAATGGTTTCATAATTCAAGCCTGCCCATCAGTGGACAGATTTAGCCCACTGCCTGCTGAGTCTGGAAATACTAAATATTAAAATATCCCAGACGCTTACCCTTCTGACGCCCTAGATGCTCTCAGATTCATGTACAGTTGATTGTACAAACAATGGGCATCCCAGGGTGCCCATCAATTTGTCCATTAAGTGGGTTTTGAGAACCCATGTATGTGGCTTGTCAAAACAAGGGATGAAGTTGCATGTGTGACCTTGGGGAAGTCCTTGTCTTTTGGCTTCAAGATCGGGCCTTTTCTTCTACATCACGTGGTTGCTTTAACACTGCAGACCCTTTGTGTGGTGTTATTTGCAATAAAGGGGGTTGGGAATCATAGCTGGAGGACTTTATTGACCAAAATACAAAAAGAAATATTCTCAGCCCATTTAAGGCAACAGTAGAGAGACTCCCAGGAATAGAAACCTGCCATCAGTAAGTGAGAGGAAGCAAAGGGGCGCTTCATGGTGTGTGCTTCCTGTGTGTGTGTGCGTGTCACATCCCTTTGCCAAAAGTCTAGCTGATTTCTCTTATGTACATCAAAAACAGCCANGCATTTTCCATCTTTGCAGTTGAAGTATTGTTTTTTTTTTTTAACTTCAAGTCAAAGAACATTTAGACTAACACACACATCTTTAATAACTTCCACTATTGATCCATTTACAAAGTGGGTTTTGGATTTCTTGGAAAAGGGGGTACATCTCCAAGGATTCCAAACAAAGGGAGGGGTTCTTGACAGTCTGCCGAGCCCTCAAGCACTGCTAGACGAACTTAGAAGAGGATTTTCCTTCTCAGTGTGTATACCTTAATGAGTGATAAAGATAGTGGCCAGCGACACCCAACACGAATGCTCTTTTAACGTGAGAACTGTGGTGGGCCATAGAGACCAAGTCTCTACAGAGGGAAGCTGACATTCCTCCATCACCTTCAAGAGGAAAACACATCAGACCTGAGCATACAGCACAGAAGAGCCGGGCCAGGCATTCCGGATTCCAGCCTCACTCTGCTGTTCACTGTGGGGCTTTGTCTTCAGTTCCTCTGGGGCCTCATTTTCCTCAGCCGTGAAGTAGTGATGATGACTCCCACACAGAGGATTCATACAGGTATCTNTCCATCATGAGTATAAANTCCCTCATGCTTCACTTAGGGACTTCACCTGGGACCTACACAAGAGACTCTTCACTTGAGAACGAGTTAGTCACAGCCGACGCATACATTACTCATTGGGTTAGCAAGCAGCCACACTGAGCCGGATGACTCACTCCAAGCTGAGGTGGGCTTTGCCCACGCATCTCCCCTCCCTGAGGGGGGCACAGTGTTTGAGTTTCAGAGCAGCCCAGCCAGAAAGCTGGAGATATCCAGTGTCCTGGATCCCAATGCTGCTCTTCTGCATTGCCACAAATGAATCACTTAATGCACACATATATATTATCTCCTAACTCTGAGGTCAGAGACCATACTGGGTCTCGCTAGCCTAAATTAAGATGTTGGCAGAACTGAAATGTTCTGGAGACTCTAGGGGAAAACACGTTTCCTTTTCTCTCTTCAGCTTCTAGAAGCCCTAACATTTCTTCAGTTCCCTTTTTCCAACTTCACAACCAGCAAGACAAATTTTTTTTTTTAACTTTATTAGGACTGTGGGGATAATCCAGAATAATAACCCTAGTTTGTGTCAACTGATCAGCAAGCTTAACCCCACAGGTAAGTTTAATTCCCCTTCACCATGTGACCTAACATATCCATAGACTCTGGGGTCTAGGGAACCTCCGGTTGCTAGAGAGAGAGACCAGGCTGATGGAGATGAGTTGGCCCCTTCCCATCAGTGAGGACTGCTGAGCANCCNTGTGGAGTCTGGCCTNTGAGGTGAGAGTTTGGAGCCTGCCACCACTAATATTCCCTCAGGCAACAGACTCTNCATCAGCTCCACAGTCTGTGAAGTATAAATGACCCCTGCTGCTAGAGACTGTAATGACTCTGCTGGGTAGACATGGCTCACTGAAGGCCTCCTAAACACCAGCCAGTGTGAACCACCACAGTACCTACCCCTAAGGAACTCACACCCCAAGTTGTCACCACCTGGTCAGTAGTCATTACTGCTTTCCTCTCCAAACTCTTCGAATCTGTTTATAAATCATAGCCTCCCCATCAGCAGGAACTGTGGAACAGACCTCCAGCCTTTTAGACTGCAGTGTGCACATTCACGTGTATTTCGTCTGAATTTTCTCTAGGTTGCATTTCCCAAACATTTATTATCACTAAAACATCTTTACCAATTCAAATCTTCCTCACTCTAACCCTCTGGCTCTTTGTGATTCCGTTTTCTTTTAGGATAGCCTTGTGTTTATTGTACAACATACAGGATTTTTAAATTATTCTCATACATATTCCTCTACATAGTCACACATATAACAATGTGTTCAAGCACTTTCCCATGGAGTTACGCNTATTTCAGAACTATTCTTATTAATGATGACACAATTTTCCATCCAGCCAATGATACATAATCATTTCCAGGCTCATTGGATGACTTGGGTTTATATTTGCTCTTTGGTCCTTTTGCGGGGCTGTGTGTGTGTGTGTGTGTGTGTGTGTGTTGGAACAGAATAGGCTGCCATGAATATCTTCACACATTTATATTCTTGTCAAGTCTTTCTGCAGAACAGTTTCTCACAAAATAGAATTCCACTTGACCCTCACATAGTGCTGTGATGCACACAAAACAGAAATGAATCCTGTTCTATTGATGGAGACACCGAGACATGGAGAAGTAGAATTGTTTTCCCCACAGACACAAGCAGGTTGGTGCTAGGACTAGTGTGAAATTCCCACATCTTCTGGATGTTATAACAGGATTTTATAAACAGCCCTTCCACGGGACCTCCTCTCGAAACAGAAGTTACTAGATGTCTTTGTAGATCTCTATTTGTTACTTGTCTTTCCTGTTCCCACCCCCTCACTATAAACCTACTGACTTACACCCTCAAGACTTCCTCCCCTACAGCCCCACTCTTACAAGTTCAGGGGNNCATGNTGTGATATCCANAAATGCTTGAAACTGAACATGGAAAATGAGGCCTTAAGAAAGGGTGATTCTGCTGGGTGTCCTTCATAGCAAAGGCCAGCCTACTCCTGCTGCTGGATCTATGGCCATGTGTCCCGAGCCTATAAAAGGGAGGAGCGTTCATGCTCTTTCCGTGGATAAGGACATTGGGATTGGAATTCTGGATGCACACACTGACCCCCACCTCTGACTTACCACACAATCTTGGACAAATTGCAACTACTCAGGTATAGTATCCTGATCGGTAATCTGTAGGTGTCAGCAGCAGTAACATCTGTACAGCTGTAAAGATGAGATGAGCTAATTTCATGCCAGTCACAATGTCTGGTTTGTCCTGAAGGGTAAGTGACTAACCAGGACTAGTTATCATCCACCCACTGTGCCAATAGCCTAGGGTTAGGTTACCAAAAGAAATTAGCCATACACCTGGTGGCTAATGACAAAAATTTATTCTCTCACNGTCTGTGGCCAGAAGTTTGGGGTCAAGTGGCAGACCAAGCTTTGCTCACTCTGGCAGAAATTATCCAGTAGAGGACAATTCACCTCTTCTTCCAGCTTCCAGGGGATGCTGACATTCCTTGACTTGTAACAGTGTAATTGGTCTCTGCTCTACNTTCCCATGGCCCTCTTCCCACCCCTGTGCATATAGTTATCATATATAGTTATCAGTACATGCTCTTAACTACTTATCTCTTTATAAGGATACCCACATGGAATTGAGAGCCCACTCTAGTCCACCATGTCTCTTCTGCTCAATCCTTACCTGCATTATATCAGCAAGACCTATTTCTAAATATCTCAGTCCAAACAAGTTGCTATGATCAAATGCTCTACTTCTATTTATGAATCTGAGTGACTCATAAATAGTAGAAATTGGGCCTTCGGATGTGGTTCAATTGGTAAAGTGCTGCCTAGGATAAACGAAGCTCTGGCTCTGGCCTCAGCACTGCATAAACGGGGTATAGTAGCACATGACTACAGTCTCATTANCAGAAGGGTGGACACAAAAGGATCAGAAGTTCAAGGTTATCTTCAGCCATGTAACCACATCTAGGCCAGACTCTGCTACACTCTATCTTGAATAAATAATAACTAAGTGCTCACGGCTCTTAGGCTGAGAAGTTCAAGGNAGTCACCAAACTCACAGTGAAAGGGGGAGGGTTCTCGGCTTGCTGGAAAGATAGCAGCCTTATTTATGTCCTTGCATCGTGAAAGGGNACAAAAGGCTCNTCCCAGCTTTTCTTGTAAAGAAATCAATCCCACTCCCGGGGGCTCTGCACCCATTACCTAGTCGTGTTCCAAAGGCCTCACCTCTTTACACCAGTGCAGTGGTGATCAAATTTCACCACATTATTTTTATTAGTTTGTTAATTGTACAAAATGATG
>LZPO01087161.1:646976-659223 GCA_001675575.1 Neotoma lepida | reverse complement strand
AGCCGGCTCCTCGGTCACCCATATGAAAGCATCAGTTAAGAAGCCAGACTGTGGGACGGTGTTCTCTCTTTGTGAAAAAGTGAGCAGCTTTCCTCTCCCGTATNGTTCCACAATGATGTCCAAAGTCACTAAGCCGAGGGACGATGGACTGAAGACACNTTGAAACCATGAGCTGAGCCAAAATAAGTCTTCCCTCCTCTAAGCTGGTTTTCATTNGCATTTTGTCACAATGGAGACAAGCCAATACAGTCCCCAANATCTAATTGGTAGACAGTAATCACACTTTATAAAGCCAGACATNCTAATTACTCTCCGCAAGAGACCAGAGGAGTTGAGAATATTAGTCCTTGATGAAGAAACAAGCCAACTAGTGGCTTCCTGATTCCAACTNGACATTCCATCAGCAGCACCTTATCTACATTGCCTGACCACTAACACCAGATCCTCCTTNGGTAACCACCCACAGGTGTGGTTTATGACTGTATACATTTAGTTGCCCCTGCTTCCATTCCCAGAGTGTCCCATCAGATGGTAAATGGCACAAGCACATCTTAATACTCTTCACCACTGAGACCCTGCCTCTGCCCGGGTCCAGCCCTCACTGTGTCAAGCTGTGGGATGCAATCTGCTTTCTTCTGCTTCTATTTTCTTCCAAACATGACTTCATGACAAAGAATCGTGAAGCTGTGCCAAGACCAAAGATGATTTGTCNCATTCTTCAAGAAGCCACAAGTGTCCCCAAATCTCTCCATACCTATCTATCTTGGAGGATGGGGGGTAGGGTCCAAAGCCAAATATACAGGATCGGGAATCAGTTTTGCTCCCAAGGCATACACTGTGATGATATATTATGTCCCCCAATATACTGTGTCTCCCAATAAAATAAAGCCTGCCTGGAGATCAGAGGAAGGCCAGCCACTATAGTAAACACAAAAGTCATGCAATGTTAGCACATGCCCTTAATCTGTCTGGATCTCTGTGAGTTCAAGGTCACACTAGGGAATACAGCCAAGCATGGTGACACACGCCTTTAATCCCAGCATNAACCATAGAGTTCTGGAGGTCTGCACAGACAGATGGGAAGTGATGTAGCTTGGTGGAGAGAGGAAATGAGTTAGCAGAATAGAAAGATANATAAGTCTTTTTAGACAGGAAGTCGTTCTCTCTTTGGAAGCAGCGACGTTGGTAAGGTAAGGTTAGCTGGTGGCTGTTCCTAATTCCTCTGATCTCTGTCAGATTTTCACCCCTATTTCTGGCTCTGTGTTTTTATTTAATAAGACCCTTTAAAATTCTTCTTACAATACAGAATGCAGAAAGCTCTCAGTACCTCAGTANAAANTTCTGCCTGACCTCAGATAGTGCTTAAAAGNTTGCATGAGCANAAATCCCACGGCAGATGGCACAGAGTTTCACAGTAGCATCTCAGCATGAAGACCAGGTCAAGTGTAAAAAAAGGCAGGAACTTCATGGCAGGTAAATCGACATCAGTCAGATGTTTGAAAGAGTGGGGATTGGGGGTAGGATTTATATAATGGGATGCTTATTTTTGAAGGACATCTAGTAACATTTCAAAGTGATCTCTCTGTGGATTGCCATGGCTTGGCAAGGTAAAAAGACTAAGAGAACCCATGATCCTGAAGGATGTCTCAGTCAGTAAAGTGCTTGCCTTCCAAGCATGAGTTCAATCCCCAGAAGCCAAGTACAAGAAGCTGGTGGTCCACACGTGTAATCCTAGCACTGAAGTGGAGACAGGTGGGTCTCTGGGGTTCACTGGCCATGCCTTCTTCATGCACCTACACCGACACACATGTGCACATGGAAAGCGTAAGAGGACTCTGCCACTATAATCTCCATACACCCACTTTCTTTTCTTCTTGAGTTACCTATTTAAACTTGTATTGTGCAGTCCTCTTTTTGTTGGCTTGAGACAGGAAAGTAAGCTGAAGAAATGGTTTTGAGTGCCTGCATGAAGACTGAGCTAACAAGGTGTCCACAGAAGCTCTACTTCACAGCAATAAAAGCTCANCATTCCCCTCCCTGTCCAGCAATAGCCCATTGCCACATAGAAGAATGTGCCTCTGGCATTAAATGAGTTGGAAAATGAATAGTTGATACAAGAAAGCTGCTTGCTATATATTACATAGAAATAAGTCAAGATTTGTGANAATGTAGACTACAGTAACATTTTTCTCTTTTCCATTTATGTAGAACTATAATGATACTTTGATGATCTAGGGGGTGTGGCTGGTCTTTATTTTAAGCTAGAGTATTTGGATTTGTACACTTCTATCATAAACAGAAATGAAGAGAGTATCCAGGATGCCTGAGATACGAATTCCTCCCACTACCCAGAAAGCAGTTGGGCTCCTGTTTTACCTTGAGGGCAATTTCTGAACAGGTTTCATGAAGAGATTGGAATGGAAAAAATGGAAGACATGGGGTCTGCAAGCCTCTGCCTGCCAAGTCTGTTGACCACAGAGGGAAGTGAGTAAGGGGACAGAAATGTGGGCAGCCGCACCTGAGCCTGCCTGGAACACACAGGGTTTCCTACAGCTCTGGCCAGTGCCCTATGTTTTTCCTTTACACTTCTCCATCACTTGACGGAGGGGATTTCAAGAGTTAATATGACAAAGAGCTGGGCCCAGAGCCAGGCACACTGGGGGATGCCAATGGAGAAAAGCTACATCAAATACTGAAAGCAGCTTGGGATGAGATGTTTCCCTGGTATCTCCCATGAGCTGCCTCCCTGACACTCCACAATAATAGCCTGAGGCCTCATGATTACTCCATATTACAGAAGAGAAAACGGAGTTGGCACATCATCAGTCAGGCAATTCGTTCTTAGTCCTCATGCAACTGCTAAACTGCCTGCATCCAAGGACACTTGTTCCCACTCGGGACACTGTGTGCACAGGTGTTCTATGGAATTAGGGACATGGGGCTAACATGGGCTCTCTACGCAGTCACTGGCCACTCAGATTCAAGCAAGCTGTCGGGAGCCCTGGTATGTTGGCTGCGTGGAGCTCAAGAACAACACCCCTCAGGAAGAATCCATCTAGAAATTACATTTATATAGGTAATGCTGAGTCATGTTACTGCAGGCCTTTCTGCTTGGCAAGACATGCCATCTCACTTGATCCTGACAAGAAGGCTGCAAGGAGAGTAGAATAGGGTTATAAACTATATATATGTATATATATATATATATGTATATGTATATTACATTTTACTTATTTATCTTATTTATTTCTGTGAATAGGTGCACATGACATAGCATACATATAGAGGCCAGAGGACAACTTGCAAGAGTAGGTTCTCTCTGTCCACCATGTGGGTCCTAAGCCCAAACTCAGGTCCTCAGCCTTGGTAGCACTGCAAGCTCTTTTACGCACTGAGCTATCCCCCTGACTCCTAAGACAGGGGTTTTGTTTCTGATTTTCAGAGAGAAAAACTGACTTGCTATGTGACCTCNGGCTAGACACACTCCCATCTTATTATCTCAGCACCCTTTCATGTCATAAGAAGAGGTCAAACTGTAGCCAACCCAAGTTATTTTTCATGTCTGTGAGTTATGGAATTTATTACCAAATATAGAGAGATGTTAGAATAAACACAACTGAAAAGGGGGAGAGATTGGATGACAACTAACATTCTGTAAACATTATTTTTATAGTGCCAGGAACTTTAATAATATCAGTGACTCAGGTCTATCAGGCCTTCATGTGCCGGGCCTCATGCTGAATTTCTTATACGTGACAGGCCATTTAATCCTCACAACCTGTTCTGGCTGAATATGAGATGCCCTCACTGGCTCATGTGTTTGAACACTTGGTCTCCAGATGGGGGCGCTGTTCTGAGAGGTTATGGAGCCTTTTGTAGGTGGGGCCTAGCCACCAGACAAAGAGCTACAGGAGCTGGGTGGGCTTCCGGATTATAGGCAGCTGGCTTCAAGTCCAGCTCCCTGCTTCCTGACCTGCTGAGCTGTGTGCAAGCTGCCTTACATACCCACCACCACAGGCAGCTGTAGGTCCTGCCATCTTGCCTTCCCCATCATGATGGGCTGTACCCTCTCTAAACCATGGACCAAAATAAATCCTGCTAGGTATTTAATCACAGCAAAATAAGCAAACCCACACCACATGACTACCTTCCATCTTGTACATAAGAAATCTGATGTTTATAAAGAATCAATTAAAATATCGGAATTTTTGTGAGTGGGTGCTGTACAAAAACAAACACTACAATGGAAAATTTTTAAGACCAGGATGTTGTCACATTGAAAAATGTCATNCTGGGTTGGCACCATTTTTCTGAGGATGTTTATGAAGTTGCAAGCAAAAAAAAAAAAAATGGTAAGATGTATCCAGCTCCTTTCCCCTTATCTTTGAAACAGCAGCGTTTCTCATGTTGATACATTTTCTTTGGAAAATTCTTCTAAATGGATACAATTCTTTCATTTTTCATTTATGTGAATTCCAGCTTTAGCTTTATAAGTGAAAAAGAGCCAGGTTAGTAGTAGTGTCCTTTCCCCTCCCTTTTAGTTTATTTCTAAAACATACATTTCTAGAAGTACAACTACAGAAAACTGGCAATTAAGGCTTCTACAGTGCTTGAGAGATCTTCCTCAAAAGACTTTCCAAAAGTGTTGCAGGCCTGTCATTGCCACTGTCTGTTTAAGGGTGAACTGACTTCACTTGCATTTTCAGTAATGCAATTATATAAAATAAAACTTCACTATTAAGTTTACTCATTTCTTTGACAGCAGAGAAAGTTAAACACATGCTCATATTTACCTGCCAGTTACATAGTCTATGACAAGACCTTTTCATGCCTTTGCTAGTTTTACCCCNGTTAAGCCAGCTAATCACACATGCTCTGGCCTCCTTTGTCTTCTCTCTCTTCCTAGACTTACTCTATTGTCCTGGTCACT
Organism: Neotoma lepida; assembly: GCA_001675575.1. Classification (NCBI taxonomy): domain Eukaryota; kingdom Metazoa; phylum Chordata; class Mammalia; order Rodentia; family Cricetidae; genus Neotoma; species Neotoma lepida. The sequence continues at coordinate 654,293 of LZPO01087161.1, read as the reverse complement.
GATTCACACAAAAGCTCCTAAAGAAAAAGAAAACAAATACCCCAAGTCTTCCCTTCTATACCTGCCCTGGCTGGTACTGTTTCTGCTAGTGTCTGTGACTACTGAGCACTTGGAACGAGGCTGGACCAAAGGCTGGAGAGATGCCTTGATGGTTGTAAGAGCTAGCTGCTCTCCCAGGTCTGATGCCTACCACCCACATGGTGCCTCGCTACCGTCCATAACTCCAGTTCTGGGGTAGCCAGTGCCTCTCCTGGCCTCCACGGGCACCGAACACAAGTGCAGGCCGAACGTCCATACACATGAAGTAAAAACAAGTCTTTAATGTGGGTAGACCAAATCAAGTGTGTAATGCACATAGAGTTCTAAGAGTTGGGAAGAAAAATATAGGAAATCCTTCTCTAATCATGTTTACATGTTAAAACTATGTTTGATATGATGAAATAAAGTTCATTATAAGGTGAAATAAAGTTCATTATAAGGTAAAAGAAAAAAGAAAAATAATTTCCCTCCTTGTTTTTGCTATTAGAAATTGAAAAGTGTCACTGTGACCTCATGACACATGTCTATCAAGCAGAGCTGCCTGGTGTAGACACTAGTGTCTTTTTGGTTTTGGTTTTGGTTTTTGAGACAGGGTTTCTCTATGTAGCCCTGGCTGTCCTGGAATTCACTCTGTAGACCAGGATGGCTTCAAACTCAGAGGTCTACCTGCCTCTGCCTCCTGGGTGCTAGGATTAAAGGTGCGTGTCACCATCACCCNGCGACACCAATGTCTTCAGAAAGAACTCACTCAGGGCATGAGAATGAATATCCAAGCTCTTGAGTTCTTCCCTCTAATTTGATTGTGGNCNTTTGTTAAAAAATCAGCAACAGTGCCAGCAGCTCTGTGTCCTGGATCACACAGAATCTCAGGGCTTGGGAGACTGAGGCAGGACCATCTCTGAGAGTTTGAGCTACAGAATGAAGCGCTGTCTCAGAACAACAAAGGGGCCACTGAGATGGCTCAGTGAGTAAAGGTGCTTGCCACTAAGCCTGGTGACCTGAGTTCAATCCCAGGAACTGAGTGGTAGAAAGAAAGAACTGACTTCTACAAGTTGTCCTCTGACCTCACACATATACTAGAGCACAATGCCCCCCGCCTCACACACATACACACAAAAAACAAATAAATATATCAATAAATGTAATGAAAAATTAACAAACATGNACTACAAAAAATATCATCAGTAACCATTTTTTCATATGTATATTCCTTTTAATGATTTGTTTTCTCTGAAACTAGTTGAAACTTTTCATTTCAAGTCATCTATGATGACAGAAAGACAAGCATTNAATACTTATTCAGGGCCTGGAAAGATGGTTCAGTCAGTAAGGATGCTTGGTGTGCAAGCACGGGAACCTGCGTTCAGATCTCCAGCACCCATGTAAAAGCCATGGCATGGCAGAATACAAGTGTAATACTAGCACTGTGGAGGCAGAAAGGAGGATTGCAGGGGCTCATGGGATAGTCAGCCTACCTGAATCAGCAAGCTAGGATCAGTGAGAGTCTATGTCTCAAAAAAATTAAGGTTGTAGAGCAACTGGGGAAGACACTTGAAACTGACTACACACACACACACACACACACACACACACACACATACTATGTGCATATACACCTACATGTGGGCATGCACATGAACATGAACACAGATTTAAAAACCCAACAAAGACTTATGGAGCACACTTTCTAGAAACTTGTACTAATCAGATTGAATCAGCCTGTCCTTGAGGAGCTAAGATGCTGGGTGAAGGTGCAGAGGCAGAAACAGCAAGCCGATGGCATTACATATGAGAAATTGATAGAGTCTATGGTAAAGAGACGCCAAGAGGGCCAGGGAGGGGGGAAGCAAGCAGAAGCAGTTTGCACTGAGAAATTACGTCTCAGTAAGGCTCATGCAGAAGGAAAAGTATGAAGCAAACTCTTAAAGGGATCCAGACAGCCCNAGTGAGTCATTGGATAAATATGTTTAAGCAAAAGGAATNNCTAAGCAAGGGGCCTAAAGTGGGACCCTGTAATAATGAGTCAGTGTTCCCAGGACCTCATCTCCAGGCCTCAGTTTCCCCACATCATCCAAGCTTCCTCTTCNTAGATCCTGGCCAACTTGAGCACTGAAATCCACCACCACCATCCTCCAAAAACGTCAATACCCATCTCNACAGCAGCTGAGCTTCNCCCCNGCCCCTCACACCCACAGGGGCTTCGGGNCATCTCCCTGGCTGTCTACATTCNAGAAAAGGCTGCACCTGAAGCAGAGAGGAGATAGGGTAAATGGAGACAGACGGCTTATTTATAGATTGGGACAGTTTGTGGGCTGCTTGGCAAACTTGGCATATCTATAGGAAGAGCCGCCAGTCGCTGAGAAACATAATCCCTTGAGAGCAGTTTTGCTCACTTACCAGCCAGCCCAGATCCATNCCCACTGAAGAAGTGAACAGCATCGCAGGAAGGAGGCCAAGCACGCCATGATGACAAGCACCTCCTGGCTGGACCCCCACTCTCACCTCCGTCAGTGTGCTCCCTTCTCTGTTCTAGCATAAGGGTCTGAGCATGCCCTGTCTGTGCTCAACAGTACTCTATCCAGCCCAAATAAAGTTCCCAGCAGGCAAATGAACTGCACCCTAGCCTGGTCCCGGCCGAGCTCAGCAGCTTTCCGTGTCCTGCTATATAGACCCTTACCAGCACATACGCTCCCCTTCATCTGCCAGCCCCACTATTTCCCAGCATGCCTTTCGGTTCCTGCTCCTCCATCATCACCTGGCTGAAGCCCCACACTCTCCCCAAGAAAGGTCAGCCCAAATGTGTCCGTCTAAGGTACAGATTCCTTCTCCACTGCTTTCTATTACATGTCTGGGACNAGTTTAATGCCCTGTCTATGATTTGATTACCTCATCTTTAAGGAAAAATAATGAATACTACATGCCTTCCTGGTATTGTAAGTATGTTCATTCATCATGAAGAGCCCCTCTCATACCTGGTAGACAGTAAGTATTCAGTAAGTGATAATGCTCTTACTATAAATGTCATCATTCCATTATTACTTTAGCTGAGGTTTTTCAGTCCGTGGTGACAGGAGCTTGCAATCAGACTCTCCCCATCTCAGTAGATGGAAAGCAGAGAATAGACCGGAAGTGGTCCAGGCCATAACTTCAAGACTCACTTCCTCCTGTGAGGCCCCACCTCCCAAAGGTGCCACAAACTACTGAAACAGTGCCACCAGCTGGCCACCACTCATTCAAAACCATGAGTCTACAGGTAACATGCCAGCTCTAACAGGAATGCATTGAGAATCTGTCTGCTCAGACACAATTCAGGCCAAAGCAGGGAGCAGTAACAAAACTGCATCGAGAGTGACCTGTGCACAGAATGGAGATGAGGAAGTCAGATAGACAGCTAATTACTGCATCAGAGGCCATGCTGTCTATGGGAAGCTCCTGGAAGAATCCTCCAGTCAAAAACTGATGGGCTGCCAAGTGGAGCTATGGGGAAAGCAAGAGTGATGTATTGAAGAGGGGTCTCCCGTGCAGTTTCTGAGGAAGACTTGATCTCCTGATGGCATTATACGGCTTCTAATTTCAGTTGAAAAATCCCTTTGTAATGAAAATCAGAATTTTTTTAAATGTCCTGAATCACTTACAAGGACACAGACAGAGACAATAGGAGTTACCTGGTCTTGAGTGAGGAGTAGGATGTAGATGTGTGCCGAGAGGAGGGTACTGTTATTCCAGGAAATAATTCCGTTATGTTTCTGTTAAGTGTTGTCTCCACTTAACACCCTTTCTCAAATATATTTCATTTAGTTTCAAGTACCAGAGCCACTCAGGTAAGCTCAGAGAAAGGGACAGCATACAGTCTCAATATGGTTTGCCTCCTCCAAGACTCCACTGAAATTATGAGACAATGTGATACCATTATGATATGGTTAAGCCTCTACTCTTATTAATGGATTGATCTACTCATGACTACNGAAGTCATGGATTTATAGGCTATGGAGTTATCTCAAGGCTGGGTCTGCTATGGACTTAATTTACTTAAGTCTCCCATGCACTCACTTGTCAGGTGATGTCTGGCCCAGTCTCAGACTCTGACTGCAAGAAGGCCATTACCAGATGCAATTCTTCAATCTTAAGCCAGAACTGTAAGTGAAAACAAGCAGTGACCTCCTCCTCTCTTCTCTTCTTTTTCCTCTTCTGCCTCCACCTCTTTATCTTATTTTCATTCTTACCTTTGTGGAAGAGATAAGAAGGTGTCTTGCCAACCAACCTCAATTTCAAATACTTCCAAAAATTAACAGTCCTCAGAAATAGATCTGCTTGGCCCAACTTAACTTGCANGTTCCACCTCAGTCAATCAAACTTCAGAGAGTCTGTGTGCTATAGAACAAGCACAGCTGCTTTGCATAATTTTGGCTTTATAGTTAAGGATAGAAGAAACAAGTTATGGAATTTGTCTCCACACCTAAAGAAAGCCACTGAGGCCAGGTATGTGTCAAGGGTATCTCTGAATGGAGGCCTAGAAGAGAGGCCATTTGTGTGAAGCTGTGAAGTTGAAGCCTGGATTGCCTTGGAGAACCCAAGATGTTAGAAATGCCAGAGTGTGGGGTACCTGCCAAGGAGAGCTGCTAACAGNGAGTGGAACAGGCCCAGAGAAAGAAGTGTGTTGCAGTCAACAAAGCTGANCAGAGTTGGAGATCTGGAGAGTATTTTGACATCAGGCATGGAGATGCAGAGTTTGGNGTTTGCCCAGCTGGTTTTCAGTCTTGCTTTGGTCCAGTATTCCCTTGCTATGCTCCCTTCCCTGTGTTTTGGAATGGTAATGTATATCCTGTGTCATTATATGTTGAAAATATGTGATCTGCTTTTTGATTTTGATTTGATACAGGTGATTACAGTTAAGAGATTGTATGAATCTCAGAAGAGACATTGAACTTTGGACTTTAAAACATTGAGACTGTGATAGACTTTGGGAACTTTTGAAATTGGACTACTGNATTTTTCATTAAGATATTGTTANAAGCTTATGGGGGCCAGGGTGTGGAATGTGGTAGTTTGAATGTAATTGGNCCCCATAATNTCATATGGAATGGCACTATTAGGAGGTGTGGCTTTGTTGGAGTAGGTATGGCCTTGTTGGAGGAAGTGTATCACTGTAGGGGTGGGCTTTGAGATTTCCTATGCTCAGGATAACACCAAGTGTCTCAGTCAACTTTCTGTTGCCTGCAAGTTGTAGGACTCTCAGCTACAGCTGCAGCAACATGTCCGCTTGCATATCACCATGCTCCCTGCCATGATGATGATGGACTGAACTTCTGAAGCTTCCCCAATTAAATGTTTTCCTCATAAGAGTTGCCGAAGTCATGGTGTCTCTTCACAGCAACAGAAAACCTAACTAAGACACAAAATTATCAGAAAGGGAGGTCCGTATAAACTAGACTTTTATTCATGAAATGTGTGGTTCTTGCCATATGTGCAAGATTGGTAACATATCACCAAGGCTCCTTCTCCCACTGCAAAAGATTCAGCCAAAATCTGTGACCAATTAGAAATCATAGTTCTCTGTGGAAAGTACTATTGCCAGATTTGTTAAATAAAAATACAAGATAACCAATTAAGCTTTAGTATTNGTGAAATGATTGGCAAAAGTGTATTCTATGAGATGCTTGGGACAGACATTAAAATGTTTTGCATCGAATTCTATGGAGTTCGAGTTTAACTGGGCATCCTGCATCTTAACTGCCAACCTAGTGAGAAGGTGATGCTCTCACANGACTCCAGTTCCCTGACATTTCCAAAATAATGATCGTATCTCTGGGAATGTCAATGCTGGAGACAGCTGTAGGGGGTTTCAATATGCCAAATTGAGGACACTGTGATTGAAGCTGGCATCCTGAGAGCGCAGTGGATCTGCATAATTATCTGTGAATTAAATTGCTTTGTTGCAGAGAGTCAGCTTATTAAATATGCATTTCAATTTTGGAGTGGTTGGCTGAAGAATTTGAGTATCAACAGATGGGAACTCCCTCACTGCAGCAGTGACCTTTACCTGTCAGGCTGGCTCATGGGACCACATGCAGGAAGACATTACTATTCCTTCAAACACCATTCTCTGGTGACTTTGGATGGGAAGCCTTGGGCTTTGTCAGGACTGGGCTGTGCAGGTAAACAGCCATAACAGCCACTGAAATGGATACCTGGTGCTGAGGAGATGGCTCCGTGAATAAAGCCCTTGCTGTGCAAGCATAAGAACCTCAGGTCAGAGCCTTAGAATCCAGGGAAAGCCAGATACTATAATCCCAGTACTCTTACAGAGATATGGGAGGCAGAGACAAGAGACTCCCCTGGGGTTCACAGAACAGCAAGACTNGAGTATGTAGCCAAACCACACAGAGGCAAACAACCTGTTTCAAACAAAGTGGAAGGTGCAAACTGACACCCAAGGTTGTCCTCTGACCTGTACACATGCACCAAGCACAGCATGACATCACTCATAGGCAGACACCCTGGCCAACAGCACAGGAGGACCTAGATTTACTGAATCCATAGACTTACCAAAATCGCTACCTAAGGAATATGAGAACAATAGCTTTTCATCAGGTGAAATGAAGCTTAATTTTTATAACTTTTATTGAATTTGTTCTTTGACTACTTAATACTAGCATAAAGTGCATTCTGGGTACTGTCTCCCTCCTACTCTTAGTCCTCCCCCCTCACACATGAGTCTCTATGCCACAGTGTTGTCTTCTTTTTGAGACCCATGAATTTAACCAGAATTGTCTATGTGAGAAGTAAAGTCTGTTTTATCTACCAGAGAGCTACAGACTTGGACACATAGATTGTCCCTGANATCATAAATAATAAAAATTGCAAGAGCCAAAGGAAATGGAGAACACCAAGGAAACAGTGTCTTCCAGATNTAAGACTGACTCCCACATGAGCTCACAGAGACTGTGGCAGCANAGACATNGCCTGCTTAGGTCTAAGCCGTGTGGAGTCTCAGCACTGAGAGGNGAAAGTGGGCATGAGTTTCCATCCCTAACCCAGAAGCTAGAGCTAAATGACAACAACTTACAAAGGGAAAATTAATTTTCACNACCCGAGTCTCACTGAGTATATAAACCACACTTAAACCCTCAGCATTAGACAGCCAACACAAAATGAACTCAATNGTATTGTTGAAGATTTTTCTGTCTGGCATTGCCTTGTTTGGGTATTTTTTTTTTAATCTTATTGGTCTTTTGCTTGTATATTATGGTTTCCGATTTTGTGGTTTTATGGGTTTGG
>LZPO01087161.1:609270-630107 GCA_001675575.1 Neotoma lepida | reverse complement strand
AAGGAATACATAATAGAGGAATATTCAAATTGTTATGGCAAAAATTCAAAGTGTGACTAACATTGAGGTTGATTTTCTTAATATTTGCATCTATAGTTTCTGTTCATTGTCACAGTATTTATAATAAGCAAAATATGGATCAACCTGAATGACTATCAGCAAACAGGTGGAGAAAATGTGTATGTACACAATGAAATATGACTCATCCATTAAAAAAAGAATGAAATCCTATNATTTGTGACTATATGGATAAACAAGAAAACATTATGCTAAGTGAAATAAGCCAGGTACAAAACTATCACATGGTTTTCCTCATATATGAACTCTTAAAGGTTCATCTCACAGAAGTAGAGCCAAAGGCTGGTTACCAGAAGGTACAGTGATTGAGAAGAGGAAGCATGGGGAGGTCAAAGGACTTATAATTACAGCTAAGAGGAAAGTGTTCAAGAGATGTACTACACAGCACGGTAACTATAGTTAATTCTTTAAAAATGCAAAAGGAAGACCAAATGTAGCATCATATACCATAATACCAGACTTCTCAAGGCTGAGGCAGAAGGATTCTAAGTTCAAGACCAACTTGGCCTTACACAGTAGGACTCATACTCAGAAGAAAAAAGGAAAGGATTACAATTGTATACACACACACACATACACACACACACACACACAGATAATTGCTATGTTATCACATTTGTTATTTAGCTACATTTAACCATTCCACAGTTTATATGTACTTCAAAACATGTTTTGTATGATAGACATGCAATTCTATCCAATAATNTAAGAAATGCTGAGAGAATCCAGATAGGATTATTGTGTATGCACCAAAAAGCAGAGTAGCAAAAGACAACAGAATGGAAAGGTAACTGGACAAATCCATAATGATTATCTNAAGACTTCAACAGCATCTTTTCAACAATCATATTTTCAAAACTAACTATAGAAAAANCAACTCAATAACGTAATCTATAAACAGAATTGTATAGATATTTGTAGACTGTCTCAAACACACCAGGTTCACCTTTTTCAGTGTTCATGAAACATATAGTAACATATAGTAAGGTGAGCTACAAAAACAGACTTTAACCAAGTTAAAATAATGGAAATCATACACAATGTATTCCCCAGCCACAGTGGCAAACCTGAAACTATCACAGTAAGAGAACTAAATAACTGCTCAACACTTGAAAACTTAATGACATATTTTTCTACATACCCCATGGATCAAAGAGGAAGTTTAAAAAGAAATACAGATTAACATTTAAAGTACCAAATCTTTGAGACATATCTAAAGTAGTGCTGAAGGCAAGTTTATGACTTTGGATGCATAATTTAGAAAAAAAAAAGAAAGCATCAAATTAAAAACTTAAACACCTCAACCTAGTGCAATGGAAACTCCTAGCAAAGATTCCTATGGGCGACAGGGAGCCTGAACTGGCCATCTTCTGTAACCAGTCAAGGCCTCAAGTAGAGGGATTGGGACACCAACCCAGCCACAAAAACCTACAGTTTGTGCTGCCTGTAGAGTGTTCTAGGACCAGTGCCTAGCAGAATCATCATCAAAGAGACCGATGGGAGCAGATGCAGAGTCCCACAGCCAAACATTAGTAGGAACTCAGGGAGTCCTGTGGAGGAGGAAGTGGAAGGATCGGAGGAACAAGAGGAGTCAGGAAAAACAAAAGAACACGGCCCACAGAATCAACTGACCAGGACTCAAGGGTGCTCACAGAGATCAGGAGCCTGTAGGGGTCTGACCTAGGTTCTCTGCATATATGTTATGGCCAAGTAGCTTGGTATTTTTGTGGGATTCCTAACAGTGAGTCGCTGACCCTTTTGCCTACTTATGGGACCCTTTTCCTCCTACTGGGACCCTTTTCCTACTGGGTTGCCTCGCCCAGCCTTTATGTGATGGTATATGCCTGGTATTATTGTAGCATACTAGACTGTGTTTGGTTGGTGATCCTGGAAGGCTTGCTCTTCTCTGAGTGGAGACGGAGGGGGCATGGATCTGGGGGAGATGGGAGATGAGGAGAGACTGGGCGAAGGGGGAAACTGCAGTGAGATAGTCTGCTAATGNCTATACAATCCTGTTTGTCGATTATGTTATTGAGTTGCTTTTTCTATAGTTAGTTTTGAGAATATGTTGAAAAGATGCTGTTGAAGTCTTCAGATATCATTATGGATTTGTCCAGTTACTGCAGAAGGAGTGAAATATATGAGAGAAAAAAAACTTAAGCTCCTCCCGTATCAAAGCAAGAAGTAATTATATTTTAATGCAGAACCAGCAATTAATAAAATTCCAACCAAAAAGGCAAAAGAAAAAAATGGAACAAAAATTCTTTGAAATTATGAAAATAACAAACAAGATTAACAAAGAAGAAAAGAGAGAATACAAATTATCAGCATATCAGCAAGAGAAGAAAGTGACACTATGGAGTCAGAAAACATCCAAGTTACTATCATGAGCTCTACACACACGCATGTAGCAACTCGACTCAGTGAGTGAGTCCCTTTCAAAANACAAAGCCCTGTCGTTGGCTTCTTTATTCTTTGCTCTTTGCTCTTTTGAGACCAAACACCCAGCTCCCAAAGAAATACGTAGAGATTTATTTTTTCTTATAAATGCCCAGCCTTAGCTTGGCTTTTTTCTAGCCAGCTTTTCTTAACTTAAATTATCCCGTCTACCTTTTGCCTCTGGGCTTTTACCTTTCTCTATTTCTGTATACCTTTTCTTTCCTTCTTATTCTGTGTCTGGCTATGTGGCTGTGTGGCTGTGTGGCTGTGTGGCTGTGTGGCTGTGTGGCTGTGTGGCTGTGTGGCTGGGTGGCTGGGTGGCTGGGTGGCTGGGTGGCTGGGTGGCTGGGTGGCTGGGTGGCTGGGTGGCTGGGTGGCTGGGTGGCTGGGTGGCTGGGTGGCTGGGTGGCTGGGTGACTGGATGGCTGGCCCCTGGCATTCTCCTCTTCTTCTCTTTTTCTCCCTTCTCCCTCTCTTTATCTCCTTCTATTTATTCTCTCTGCCTGGCAGCCCTGCCTATTCCTCTCCTGCTTGTTATTGGCTGTTCAGATCTTTATTAGACCAAACAGGTGTTTTAGACAGGCAATGTAACAGTTTCACAGAGTTAAACAAATACAGCATAAAAGAATGCAACACATCTTTGCATCGTTAAACAAGTATTCCACAGCATAAACAAATGTAACACATCTATAACAAGCCACCACCATTCTTTTATTATGAAATATCTTGAATATCTCTATAGCTTCTAAGAAAATCAAATTAATAATTTTAAACTTTAAAAAAGGAGAAAAAATTGAATTTCCAGGTGTACAGGTTCTCACTGGAGAATCTACCAAATGCTTAAAGGGAAACTAGCACAATTCTGTATAATGTCTCTCTGAAAAGGAAAGATCACCCCCTATTTATTTGTTGAAGATTGCATTACTGTCATACCAACCCCAAACAGAGACCCTATTGAAGTTAAAAGACATAGGGTTATGGTTATGGCTAAGTTGGTAGAATTGCTTCTTGCCACACAAGTTTGATAACCTGAGTTCCATCCCTAAATCCCACAGCAGAAGGAAAGAACCAACTTCTCAAAGTTGTCCCCTGGCCTACACACTTGTGCCAAGTCATGCATACTCCTCCTGCACATTACCCTACAACAATAATAATTTTAAAGTAACTTGGTGAATAAAAAGATAGCATGTGGCATTTCAAACAAATTTCCACCCNGGATGGGGAAATAATCTCAGTGTAAATCTCAGACTTGAAAGAAAAATTAACTCAAAATAGATCACAGGCAAACACAAATTATCAGTGTCAAAATAAGGCATAAGAGAAAACTTTGGAGATCTAAGACTAGACAAGGAACTCAAAGACTCAATACCAAAGGTGACCCACAAAGACAAAACAATAAAAAAAATTGTGTCTCATCAAAATTAAAAACTTTGCTCTGGGAAATATCTNGTCAGGTATACAGAAAACTCAACAACAAAATGGGGCAGCATTAGCAGATGGCATGTCCAAGAGGAATAGTATCCAGAGTATATAAGCACCCCTAAAACTCAGAGGTATAAAATTAAACAACCCAGAAAGGAAATACAATTTTTNATGTATGGCCAATAAACACAGCAAGGGTGTTTAGTATCATTAGCAATTAGATAGATGCAAACCAAAGCCACANTGAACTATCACAGCACACCTATCAGAAAGGCTAAAATAAAAATGTTTTCATCAGTGTTCACTGTTCCTCTCTGTTGCCAGGATACAGCACTCTGACAAAAATCAACTTAGGGAAGAAAAGGTTAATTTCAGCTTAGACTTTGAAGTCACAGTCCACCACTGAATTCAGAGCAGAAATTTGAATCAGAAACCAGGGAGGAACCCTGTTCGATGGATCGCTCATTGCCTATGCCTTGCTAGCTTTCTTATATAGCCCAGAACCACTTACCCAGGGGATGGTGCTGCCCATGGCTGGCCCCTCCCACATCAATTAATAATCAAGACAGTCTGCCAAAGCCATGGCCACAGACCTGTCTGGCCTAGATAATTCTTCAAACCAGGCTTCCCTCTCAGACAACAAGGCTGTGTCAAGTTGATATTTAAAGCTAACCAAGACCAAAAACTAATTAGGATGCAGACAAGGTAGTCTACCCCCAAACATTGCTGTCTAGTTTGAAAAATGGTTGGGCACTTTCTTACAAAACCAAACATGAAGTTACTCTGTGAACAAGCCACTGCAGGAANAAACATTGCACTTTATCATAGAAAAATGTGTACACAAACATTTATCACCTTTTTATTCATAATATCCAAAAGAGGAAACCAACTCAGATCTCCACCAACATTAGATGTCTGTATCAAAGAACACTACTACCTATGAATNAAAAGAAATAAACCACTGGCCAATGGGACAGGTGATGAAACCACAGAGAGTGATTCTAGATGGAAAGGGTCAATCCCAGAAGGTCATAAATTGTACGANTCCATTTACAGATGATTCTTGAAATGATGAAATAAACAGAGATAGTTTCCAGGGGTTGAAAGAAGACATTGATGAAAGAGATGGGAGTTAGGTGTAAAGGGGCTACCCAAGGGACCCTCTGCTGTGACTCTACACTTATCTCAAAGACTAACTTTGAGAAACTACAAGAGGAATCGTTAGATTCCATAGACATAAAAAGTGCATGCAAAAACTGATAAAATCCAAATAAAGCTTGCATCAGTATTGTAGCAACACTAATTTGCAACTCTGTAAGCTGGTTGTCATCAGGGCCAATGGAGGAGGGTGCATGAGATCTCTAGGTGACTTCTTGTGAGCCAAATTCTTTCTGGATAAAAATTTGTAATTTTTGTGTCTCTGTGTGTATGAATATGTGTTTTGTGTATATGCACCTGTGTGTTTGGGTGCCCATGCCCTTGTGTGAATATGGAGGCCAGAGGAGAACATCAAACCTCTTCCCTCTGTCGTTTTCCACCTAATTGTTTGAGGCAGNGTCTGAACTGGAAGATTGCTGTTTCAGCTGGGCTAGCTGGCCAGCAAGCTCCCAGATCCATGTGCCTCTGCTTCCCAACACAGCAGCTGCAGACATAGGGTAGCTGTGTCAAGATTTCATGTGGGCGTGGGGATTTGAACTCAAACCTTCTTGCTTACATAGCAAGTGCTCTTACCTAATAAACCATCTCCCAGGTTCCAAATCTTGTAATTTTCTTTTTATTTATTTATTATTTTTTAACTTTCTTTTTACTTATTCTTTGTGTCTTTCACATCCTGCTTCTCGATCCCATTCATTTCCCATCCCTTCACACCCCCCAAAAAAATAAAAATAAAAATAAAATTTAGGAGAAAGAAAAAGAAAAAAAAGGAAAAAAATCTCATCTTGGAAGCTATAGTATGATATAGTGAATCACGGAGTAAACTCTTTTATCCATATATTTTTACATGCAATTGTTCCTTGCAAAGAGTCATCGGTCTAGTTCGAAGTCTCTGGTTTCTGCTACACTTATCAATGCTGGCCTCTCACTAGGACTCCTCTTGGATATCCCGTTGTTGCCCTGTGTCATAGAGATCCCGCAGCTTTGGATCTGCAGGACTGGCCCCTTCAGGTGCTCTATCAGATCATAGATGGGTGAATGTTGGGGTGAGCCAACTCATAACCCTGGTACTGGGCATGGGTAGTTGTCATCCCGCCATCTGTCCCCTGTCTTCACCTCCAGCGTGAACTCTCCAGCGTTGCCCTGGCTAGTTCACCCCTTGCAGAGATGAGCAAAGCATGGGGCTAGTTCTCCTGCTTTCTCATGCTCAGGGTCAGCTCTCTCACACCTACACCTTCAGTGCAAGCTCTACTGTGTTGCCCAGATAAGGTGTAGGGGCCACTCTCCTGAGTGCTGGAACTAATGAGGGCCGGGGACAGTGCTCCCACTCTTATGACCTCAGAGCCAGCTCTCCCACCTGCCACAGGCAGTGAGGGACAGGGAAGGGGGCATCTGTCCCTTGCCCACACCACCATATGGCAGAAGAGGGATGGGGCCAGATCACCCATGCTCACGTTTTCAGGGCGCTTCATTGGTTAATGGGGTCAGCCTCACTGTGCTGCCGAGGGGAGCTGCTGCTGAGGGGAGCTGCAGGGTCCACTTTCCCGAGTGCTGCAGCGGGTAAGGGGAAGGGTCAGCTTCCTTGCCCACCACAGGTAACAGGGGCAAGGGGGAGGGCATCTTTCCCTCACTCTCGCTACCACATAGCAGATGAGGGGGGTGTGGCCAGCTATCCCACTGTCACACCCTCAAGGCCCGCTCACCTTCGCCTCTGCCAACAGTCAGCTCTACTGTGCTGTGCTTCCCAGGCAAACTGCTGGGCCTGCTCTCCTGAGTGCTGAAGACGGTGCGGGCGGGGGTGGGGGTGGGGGGTAGCTCTCCTGCTCTTATGGCCTCAGGGCCAGCTCTCCCACCTGCCTCAGGCATTGAGAGGAAGGCATCTCCTCCCCCTCCCCCCGCCACCGATGCTATAGGCAGATGAGAGAGGTAGGGTCAGATCTCCCATACTTCCGTTCTTGGGTCTGGCTCACCTGTGCCCCCATAAACAGGGTCGGCTCCTTTATGCTTCCCAGATGAGGTGCAGGGGCCACTTCCCAATTGTTGCAACTGATAAAGGGGATGTTCTAGCTCTTGCCAGCTAGAGGTGGTAGGGGCAAGAAGGGGCATCTTTCCCTCACCCCCCACCACCACACTGCAGATGAGGGAGGCAGTACCAGCTATGCCCCATCTCACACCCTCAGGACTAGCCCACCTGCGCCCCTGTCTACAAGGTCAACACTACTGTGCTGCCCAGACGAAGCATTCTCCTGAGGGTGGCAACTGTTGAGGGGTTGGGTCAGGTCCCCCACCTGCTGCAAGTGCTGAGGGGTATTGTGGAATATTATTTTAACAAAAGATGTGTTACATTTGTTTATGCTGTGGAATATTACTTTAACTATGTGAAGGTGTGTTACATTTGTTTCTGCTGCCTTTGTTAACAATGTAAAGACGTGTTACATTTGTTTCCCCTTGCCTGCCTAAGGCATCTGATTGGTCTAATAAAAAGTTGACCTGCCAATAGCTAGGTAGGAGAGGGATAGGTGGAGCTGGCAGGCAGAAAGAATAAATAGGAGGAGGAATTTAGAAAAGAGAGAAGGAGAAGAGAAGGGGGGGAAGAAGAGAGAGACATGCCTGGGGCCAGAAACCAGGCAGCCACCAGTCAGCCAGACACAGGATAGAACATACAGAAAGAAAGAAAGGTAAAAAGCCCCAAGGCAAAATGTAGATGAAAAGAAACAGGATAATTTAAGTTAAAAGAGCTAGTGAGACAAGCATAAGATAAGGCTGAGCATTCATAACTAATATTAAGTCTCTGTGTCATGATTTGGGAACTTGGTGGTGGCCTAAAAGAAAGCCTGTTACAGAGGAGTGAGGAGAGGGGGGCATCTTTCCCTCACCCATGCCACCACATGGCAGATGAGAGGGGCCCTACCTGCTCTCCCATTCTCACTCCCTCAGGGCCAGCCCACCGATGTCTCTCCGAACAGAACAGGGTCAGCTCTATTGTGCTGCCCGAGTGAGGTGTAGGACCCTCTCTCCTGAGTGCTTCTGCCAGTGAGGGGAAGGATCAGTTCTCCCTAGTATTGCAGCCAGTGAGAGGCAGAGCCAACTCTGTATAGCCCTAGCCTCTTGGCCTTCCTGGGCCTTCGGTGGTATCACAAGCCTCGGACATCAACACAGACTGTGGCCACATCAGAGCCATGAACCCAGACATGGGCCTTGGCAGCAGCCCAGGCCCACACATCATCATGTCTCTGGGTAGTAATCAAGCCACCCACCTCAGCCTGCTTCTCACTGCTTTTACCTCTTCAGATGTGCCTCCGTCCACAGGAAATGAACCATTCTGCCTCTCCCTCTCCCATACCACATCGTACCTTTGCTCAACATAATAGTGTCCTGTCTGCTCNGAGTCACAAGGCACTGGGAGGGCCCGTGTTTTCTCCTCAAAGCCCAGGGAGGTCAGCCCCATGTCTGCTTGTGGGTCTTTGTCCTGCTCAGTCCGTTATGGTGCTGGGCAGGAACATGCTTCTTTCTCAGAGCCCAGGGCAATGCCTTGTAATTTTCAAAAAACATTTAATANTATTATTTTCTTACTATTAGTCAATTCTGCCCCTCTCCCCCTCTCTTTTTAANCAGGGTCTCAGGGAGCTCANATTGGTCTCCATCTGCATCTGCTTTCTGAGTGCTAGGATTACAGAAGGTGCCACCATGCCCGGCTACCTTCAACCAATTCTTAAATGATCGATGACAAATTTTTGTTCTTGTACCTGGGCTTCTAAGTAATTACCATGAAGCAACAGGCACCACACTTGGAAGAATGTATTCCACTAAGTGCATATCAGATAGGAATCAAAGTCTGTAACTCGGATGTGCAAGACTTATGATTTCATCAGTTTCTGTAACATAGTTCAATTCTGTACTTTGGGCTCCCATTCGGCCCACATGGGAGCAACAATCTTGGGTGGTTCAGCTTCCACCCTTCACTCCTTTCCCTCAGGAAACAGGACAAGTTTGGGAAACACATGTAGAGCCTGGATCAATGTGTGTTAAGAGGTAGAATAGACAGTGCCCTCTTTCCCTNAGCATCATCTGCCCTCACCACAGTCTCCTGGGGAGCCACCTCCTCTTTATCTCTCAGCCACGTATCCCCGCAGACCCTGAGTTGTGCCTGGGTTCCTCCTGCAAGGCCCCTTTACACTTGCCTCACCTCCTCGACACCATCTCATTTCCTACGGGTGCTGTAAGTCATCACCACAAGCTAGTGCCTCAAAATGACACAGAGTTTACTCTTCTCAGAGTTTAGATGTCTGCTATAGGTCTTCCAGGCCCACACCAAGGTTTTGGCAGGGCTGCCCTTTGATGGAAGCACCAGTGAAGGGTCTGATATCTCTCCTTTTCTTACTTCTAGAGGCTGTGGGCATCACTGCAATCTCTTAGCTCTGCTATCTCTAACCTTTTTAATCTCCTTATTAAAAAAAAATTATACAGGCATTAACTCACCCTGATGTTACAGGTTAATCTCCCATCTCAAGCTCTTAATCACATCTTTAAAGTCCCCTTTGTCCTGTACGGTGATGCTCACAGGTGCCAGGGATTAGGATGTAGACCTCCTTGTGGTGGGGGACATTATTCTGTCCCCATACCAGGAATGGCGTTTGGGATCATCCCACACTCCCCCTCCCATCACAGGTTCCTATTTGAACATAAACTACCATGTTGTCATGCCTATTAGGTTCTCTACAGAAGGAATAGAATGCAGGCACAACACAAGGGCATCCTTTGGATTGGTTCATGTGGTAGGAGATAGATAATCCAAGCAGCTGTTCAGTCTAAGAAGTTGGATCCAAGAAGCTGGTTGCCTCAGCAGTCCTCATCAGTGCTTACGTCCAGGAGCTCCCTGGAGAACTGCTTGCCCTGGATCCTCATGGAAAGGCTGATGAAGCTGGTGTCTGACAGTAGCTAATGATGGCAGCAGTGACAGGGGCAAAGAAAGGAGGCTTGCAGGCACTCACACACTGGCTTCATTTTCACCCAGGCTGCTGGTAGTAAAATGCCACCCACATTCAAGGCAGATTCCTCCACTCAGCCACTGTGAGACAAATCAGTTCTCTCTGAAAATGTCCCCAAAAATACACTAGCATCATTCACCATTCCAGGACATCTAGTCATCCAGTGGGGTTGGCAATCAAGACTAACCATCACACTCACTATCTCTTTGGCTCAGGAACTCCGGTAGGGATAGGATACAGTGGGGATGACTTGGCTCTGNCCTATAAAGGCTTCTCCACCCATCCGTTATTAAAACCCAGTACCCAGCAGTGACTCAGCAACTGAAGAACTCTANAATCAGCTGGATCCATCATCACTTCCAAGTCCAATCGTTGATGACANTTACAGGATGGGACCACAGCTGGGGCTGCTGACTCTTGCACCTGTTAGGAGCCGCCCCCTGCTTGCAGAAGTGACCTCACAGCATGGCAGCCTCCNGGGAGTCAGACTCCTTATACAGTGGCTGTGGACTCTAGACCCCAGTTGTCTCGGTGGATAAGCTGACTTTTTTTTTAAGTCTTGAAACTCACATAATTAGTTCTAAAATGCTGCACACTATTGGTCAAAGTGCTTGTACACTCATCCAGGTTCAGAACAGGAGGAATGGAAGGAGGGTGATCGCGTTACAGAATAGGCAGTGGGATAGGCATGGGTTCTAACTGTCTGTCGCGCTCACCAGCCACTTTTCTCTGGAGCTCTATGACCCATCCTCAGAACTCTACTCAAGGATGGCACCAGGCCCCCTGGTGTCTGATCACATATCTTCATGATCATCCAGACAGCAGGAACATGAGCATTGTGTGGCTTTCTCTGGGGAAATGTGACCAGAAATCTATTTGCCCTTGATAAGGCACCAATGACAAACCAAAGAAACCATTCCACTCAAGTCTAGTTGGATGAATCCGTGAATTTATCAGGGTTCCTTATAGGAGCATAGTGAGGGGNTAGTTAAAAAGTATAACTATTGTTACATAGCACATACATGCACATACTCCTAAATACATAAATACAGCCTGCTCAGCCTGTGTTACTTTCATGTGTACGATTTAAGGACTAATCACTGGTACTGAGTAACAAATTTTGAAACAACAATTAAAGAAATAGAGGCCATGAATTTGAGAGAGAGCAAGATGGGGTGCATAGGAATGGCTGGAGGGAGAAAGAGGGAAAAAAAAAAAAAAGATTAAGCATAACTGACCCCAAAATAGTTGTGTTACTGAAAAGCCCAAGCCCAGGGTGTGTGGTGACCCATAGAATTCACAGGCCAACTCGAAGGCAGCTCTGTGGAACTTAACTCAGAACCTATTGTTTATCTGTACTTGATAAATATTATCTGACAGCATTCCTCTGCTGGGGATCCAGACCTGTGTGTGACTCCTCAACCCAACTTTATCTGTTTGTTGAGAAACANCCAACNCAAGTAAGGGCTTGACTCGGGAGAGTAACCAGCCCAAGCAGCATCGAGCAAGAGGCCCTTTATCTCCTGGGCCGGATTTATCTGTGATCTCTGAACAGCACATTCTGGGGAGTTTGGCAAGGAGATTAATAGTATCCAGATCCATGTGTGTAGACAAAGATGCAGGGATAGTACCTCCCACTTCACAGATCTATTGCTGTAAAATGAGCCACCCAAAGACTTAGTAGGGTTAAATAGCTACCATCCTATCATNTCATGATCCTGTNGGTNGGGTGGGAGGTCACACAGGGAAGGGAAGATTGACAGAAGGCATCTTGAGAGACCATCATACTTACCAAGGCTTTCTCTTTTAAAATATTTTAAATTATACATTTGTTTGTGTATATGTGTATGTATGCACTCATCTATTTATGTGCACATGCTCACTAGTACAGGTGCACACNTGCAGGCATGACACAGTGTGCATGTAAAGGTCAGGCGACAAGTTGAAATAGCCACTGTGTGTCCCAGGGATCAAACTTAGGTCATCAGGTGAGATAACAGCTTCCTTGACTTGCTGAGCCATCTTGCCAGCCAGCTTTCCCTTTTTTCTACTAAAGAATTTTTACTCTTGAATTCATATGTATATTTCAACCAAACAAATATTTATCTAGGAATGTATCCTNTGAAAATAACTGTAATGATATTTTTAAATAGCACAATATTTTCCATTGTAAACAAGTCTAGTTACCTAATGCCCAATAGTAGAAGAACAATTAACCCCCACGTGGTTGAGGACTATTTTAGGAGCCTATGCCTAGGAACCACATAGTATTAAATTTAAATACTTCTATATCACTTAATAGCTAGATGATATTGAGCAACATACTTAAGCTAGTGAAATCTTAGTTTCTGTATCTACAAAATGAAGAGTTAGAAAAATATGGATTTCTGTGTTGATTCAATGAAATGNTGTGTGTAAAACCAACAGTTATGAACTGATGTCATTGATAGTGCCATTGTATTGGTGTCCACATTTCCATGNACATACCACTTCCATGAACACACGTGGCTAACTTTTCTATTAGTTCTGACCAATGAGTTGGAAGTAAAAATGACATAGGTCACTTCCTGGCCAAACATTTGTCTTTAAAAGCTCTTTTTCCTGTTGCACAACAATTGGCAAAGGTTTAGGAACTCTGTAACTGCTTTGTCAGTCTGAGCCCTTCAGTGCCTATGATGGTCCATCTCCTTGCTGATCCCTCATGGGCATACTGTTGTAAGGGCAAAAAGTAGGTCCCTGTGATTGTAAGTCGCTGAGATGTAAGGGCTATTCGTTACTGCAGCATAAACCAGCCTGTTGTGATGGAGGCGATGCTGTTGTTATTATTACNTCACTACTACNGACAGTATATAAAAATTATATAAGCCAGCTGNAAACCCAGTAGTTGGACAATTGTGGCAGAGGACACCAAGTTCAACACCATCCTGAGTGAGTAACATAGTGAATTTAAGGCCACCCTCTACCCCAACATAGCAAAATGCTTTCTCTGAAAAGACAGAATATAAATTTTTAATGACAAATCCCAGTTACTATATGGAGAATAATTTCATCATGGATAATTTCGTAACCTCACAGCCACTTGAAATATTCTTGCAGCTTCTACACATTGTCTTCATCACTCATTCAATTATCAGCTCAAGGTTGTATTTCTTCCAATCCTTTTACCCAGCTTTGCCAACCTTGTGTGCGTGAGTGGAGGGGTGAGTGAGTTTGGGAAAACGAACTGTGTATTGAATCTGTTCCAGGCATCCAGAGGTCATCTTGAGATTTACATCCCATGAATAAAGGGAGAGCTGCTATATTATATATTAACACATTATCTTGATCAAATAGTTTAAACTCTGCATCCCCAACCTGGAGAGCAATGTGGGAAACAAAGTAGGCACACACACACACACACACACACACACACACACAGAATTGGGGGGGCTGTTGAAGAGATGGCTCAGTGGTTAAGAGCATTTACTGTCTCCCAGAGAACCCAAGTTAAATTCCCAGCACTCACATGGCAGCTCATAACTGTCTGTAACTACAGTTCCAGGTNATTTAACACCCTCACAGAGACATACATGCAGGCAAAACACCAATGCACATAAAGATAATAATGAAAATATATAAATCATCTTTAAAAAGTTTGATCTAAACAGGCATTGTGGGAAATGTTTACAGTNCCTTCTGCTAAGTGGTGCAATTGCTTTATTTCTATCTATTATTTATCTAATTTATTTACTTTTGCTTATATATTATATGTATGATATACTATATGATATTATATTGTGCTATTAATAATTTAAATACCATAAATACATTTTACTCAGTTGTTGCCTTTATATTACATATTTATGTAATATATTATTCCTTCAACAAAAAATGGATGAATTTTTTCTAAATTTCAGCAATGAATATATATTAATACTTATATGATAAGTGAGAATAATAGGTTATATTTTCTGATCCCTCACAGTAGGTGGAGCATGAAGACTCAATAATTTACATTAATTATCTTAACATTCCTAGGAGTTGAGTGTTTATCACTGTCCCCACTTAGTATTCACAGCTAAGGATTCTAAAGTTCAGAGATGTGAACAATGAAGCAAAGATTAAAAACCCAGAGCTTCTGTGTCACAGCCTCAATATAACTAACTGGTCAATGGTACATCAGCGTATCATGATGCANACTTAAGTCCTTTTAAGAATGAAGAGGTACAGTCCTATGTAGTGTTACGGNGACGGCTCATGAACATCTCTCANGAAGCCAGCAGGCATCCTTTCCNAGTTTAAGGCAAAGTTGCAGACCCATCTGCNTCCATCAAGGCTCGGAGCAGGTGCTTCTTGCTTCCATAAGCCTTCCCCCCACAACATTCAGCCATGCTGAGCTATCTTAGCTCCTTTGCGTATCTACTGAAAANATAGTTCTGTTTCTGTATGGTAAGCTGCAGGTTCTGTTTGCAAGCAAATCTGTAGGGGTGTGAACACCAGGCAGAAGTTGGGAGGCTTGGGGTCTAGACTAGGCGTNATTACCGGGAACCTCAGTCTCTGAGTCTATAAAATGAGCTTGTTAGTGAGACAGAAACGGGTACAAAAGGACCAGTACAGAGCTATTGTTCTCAACCCAGGGAACCTGCTTACCTGTGCATTCCCTAACCAGACATGAAGCCCCCACAGTGCAGAAGCAGCAGCCTTTCCCTGGGAAGCAAAGCCCTTTGTGTCCATTCCAGAAGAGCAAGAGATACATAGTTGATGTATTTGTTTATGTTCTGGGAATCAAAGCCAGAGCCTCACCATGTGAGGCAAGCACTCTACCACTGNGCTNTATCTGCAGCCCCAGAAGCTGAATGCTCCTGAATAGCACTGGTTCTCTGTTACTGGTTGAGCCCTGACAAAAGATGCACTTCATTCATTCATTTAATGCATTCATTCATTCATTCAGCAGTTACTTGTGCATCTATGGCATGCCGAGCAAGTTGAGTTCTACTGTCACTTACACTGAACTAAACCAAGTTCCTGCCTGAATGAACCTTAGATTCTAGTAGGAATACAAATGAACAAAGGAATGAGTGAGTACNTATGAAATAGTATACAGTAGGAAGCCACTGTTCCTGGTGGTTATTGTATCCACACTTCTACTAAAAAAGAGTACAATGTCTCATAAAAGCTATACTTAGGGAAAAAAACAAATGACCACCTGGGTATGGTGGTGCATGACTGATCCAAAGACACAGAAAAAACTGAGACAAGAGGATGGCAAGTTCAAGGCCAGCTTCAGCTACATGGTGAGATCCTGTCCCCCACTCCCACCCCCCTCCACACACCCACACCCACACACATATGAGAAAGGGACATTTGACTTTCAATTACTTCGAGACTTGGGGTTGGGCCAACGAGATGACTCAGAGAGTCAAAACACTTACTGCACAAGACTGATTACCTGACCTCAGTCCCCAGAGCCCACATAAAAAGCTGGATGTGGTGGCATGCGTCTGTAAAATGGGAGGCAAAGACAGAAGAACAAGCCAGAAACTCACAGGTCAGCTAGTTTGGAGTGTTGTACAACAGCAGAAACAAAGAGGCCCTGCCTCTAAAGCAGGGTGGAAGGTGTGTGCTTGCACCTACATACACACACACACATCCACATGTACATATTAATAATGATCATAAAAATCATAATAATTTTTAAACGAAAGATTGGATTTTAATCATCATTCTCATTTAGTCTGTGAGTTTGANCTAACTACTATCATTATTTTTATCCTCTATCTAACTACTATCCTCCAACAGGCTNCTCTGTAACNTGAAAATGATCACNGCAGCTCTGCCCGCCTTGGAAGGTGGGTACAAGGACCAAGCCAGCCAGTGAAGCCGAATACATAATAATCTCTGATTTTCTCCACTTTGTAAACTTTTGGTTGTGCACTCTATGCAAGTTCAAGTTGCTACTAAGTCATCCTCATGCTATCAAGATGAAAACAGTGCCAGCTCCTACACCTGCAGAGCAACAGCATGGGATTCCTCTCAACAAATTAGAGAGCAGAAGTCATTCTTTCTCACTTAAGTATCTAGAGAAGCATGGTGGTCTTTCATTCTTGGCTCTGAAGCCACCAGAGAAANGTTGGAATTCAGGGTCTAATCGTGGCTGATTTTGGAGAAGTTTCTTTCCTTCTAAAGACTTATTTCTTTTTATTTTATGTGTATATGTGCTTTTTTTTCTACCCGTGTGTCTGTGTGCCATGTGTGCCTAGTGCCTGCAGAGGCCAGAAGAGGGCATTAAATCCCTGGAACTGGAGTTGCAGAGGCTTGTGAGCTACCATGTGGGTGCTGGGAATCAAACCTGGAACCTCTGGGAGAGCAACCAGTGTTCTCCAGGCCTCTGGAGACACTTCTTAACCTCCCTGAACCATAACCTATTGTCATCTATATACTGGAGTAATCATACTTGCAAGCAATGGGAGTCTAAGGATTTGATAAGATAATGCATATGAAAGCCAGATGCAATGCCTGGCACCTAGTAAGTCCTGTTTGATGTTAAGGGAAATAGTCCTGAAAAGTACTGAGGCTGCTCCTGCTGAGGTGGGCCTGGGCAGGATTAAGAACTCTTGGCTCTGGACTTCATGAAACTCGTGAAGCCTAATTTCTTCCACTTGCCTGTACAAGTTGTTACAGATCTCTGAGCTTCTTCATCTGTGAGGTGGGGACAGAGCACATAACTTATCAACAGTGCTTATAAAATGTGGTCAGAGATCCTGGAGGTCTTCCAGGATCCTTACATGAGGTCCTCAAAGTCAAAATTATTTTCATAAGAGGCTGAAATCTTGCTTTCCCTTTTGACTCTTTTTCTCTCACAGGTGTATAGCAGACAGTATGAAGTGTGTGTGTGTGTGTGTGTGTGTGTGTGTGTGTGTGTGTGATGTCACTATGAAACCTATTATTTTGTGCAATCAATGTGTAGCAATAAGACATGTTTAGAATTAATTTCAAATACGTTAACTGTCAGTATATATGTATAACCCACATAAATATAAGTTTGTGTGGGGGGGTCCTCAATGATTTTTTTTAAGGTCTAGAGGAAGCCTGAGACAAAACATCTTGAGCACAGGGTTGTTATAAGGATTAAGTAGTGATTAGCATACACATGCAAAGCACCNAGTAACATCGCCCTTATAATATTGGTTTCAACACTCCTGAAGTCTACCCATCCACATAGAAACAAAATAGGATTGTAGCATTTAACACAAAAGTCACCCTCCTTTTATTCTTTGGGGTGTGTGTGTGTGTGTGTCTGTGTCTGTGTGTCTGTGTCTGCATGTGTGTGTGTGTCTGTGTGTGTGTGTGTTCACACATCAGGGAACCTAAATGAGGGGAACAGATCTCCTGTAGTAGTTACAGGCAGTTGTCAACTGCCCTATGTGGGTGCTAAGAACTCAGTTCCGTCCTCTGTGTACTCTTAACNACTGATCCATCCTTCCAACCCCCTTTTGCTGTTTGTTTTTTTAATAGTGAGAGTCCACTGCATGTTAAATTTTGAGCCATCTAAAGACATTGCAGCACAGAAGCCTTCACCTTCTGATGTCTTTGAGATCTGCACCCTGAAGANACAGATCCTTCCAGGGTCACTGGCTTCCTCACCCTGGCCCTTCCCATGCTATATACAACCTGTTACCCAGCCAGAAACGGGTGGCAACGGAAGCCTGGCTTATAGAGACGCTTCCTAAGTAATTGCTCATGGAGAGGAAGTGGAGCCTCAGAATAGGAATTGCTTCCTTANGGTTTAGGCAATTCCCATGGAAACAGCCTGCAAAGTATACCTAATTTTAAAGGACTGGGGGTGTTGGTAAAGTGACCTGGAAGGGCATAACAAGACAAGNGATGTAAAAAAGTGTTGAGCTGGTGACAATTTTAATGTTTGTTTGTTTGTCCTTTCACTATTCTGGCACACCCTAATTTAAGGAGAAAAGCCAGTGTCCTAGTTACTGCTCTGGCTGTGGTAAGTGCCATGACCAAAAGCAATTGGAAGGATTAAAGAATCTGTTTGGCTTATAGGTTATAGTCCATCATCAAGGAAGGCAAGGCGGAAACTCAAGGCACCACACTGGGAACAGAAACTGAAGCAGAGGCNGTAAAGGAAGCTGCTTGCTGGCTGGCTCTGGATGGCTTGCTTGCTCAGCTTGCTCTCTTGTGGAGTCCAGGAGCACCAGACCAGGAGTCGCCCCTTACACAGCGGGCTGGGCCCTCCCNCATCCATCAAGATAATGCCCCATATGTGTGCCCACAGGCCAATCTGGTGGAGGTAATTCCTCAATTGAAATTCTCTCTTCTTAGGGGACCCTAGTTTGTGTCAAGTGGACAAAAACGACCCAGCTCAGACAACATCCCCAAATTCTGGTGTTGGATGTAAATTGACAGGACTCTTAGATCATAGNTATCAGATGAGTCTGAGAAAGACAGGGTGTGATCCGGATTATAGTTACCAACAAAGCTCCGAACGGAATCCTGTTAAGAACCAAGGGGATTTTGTCTCCTTAATGAGAGAGGGAGCAGGAAAGCCAGTCCGCAGCTAGGATCCCGGTTTGGGGGCTTTTTACTTAACAAGGAAGGAAAAAAAAGCAACCCCCCCTCTCCCACCGCCCCAGTCAGCAATAAGCCAACCAAAGCTGGCAAGCAAGTAAGAGATGTTTGCATGTGCGCTAATTTAATCTTAAATAGGGCAAACTACTGAAGAAACAAAGGTTACCAGAGAAATGGNAGCCCTGGGGGCGACCTTAATTTTTTTTTTAAACTACTTCCTTCTTTCCGGTCTACGAAAATAAAACGCCAAAAAAGGTTCCCCAGAGTCATGGCCACCCATCAGCCCCCAAAGCCAGCCTTCCACTCTAGACTGAGTCGTCGCCTTGGCTACCCCGCAGCACACCGCCACCTGTTGCTGTCCTGGCGCCCCGAGCGGAGTCGCAAGCGGCCGCTAGAGTTCGTTCTAATTCCCCGGAGCAGAGCTAGCTGGGAAGCCCCGACGCGACGCGCCTGCTAATCCGCAGGGTGGGAGGCGACTCTGCAGTCTCCAAGCCCCAGGACCTCTTTTTCCTCGAATAACTCTTAGTGTCAAATCTGGATTCACAGACCTCGGACTCCTTGCCCACGGTGGGCTCCAGAGCGCCCACACTCAAGAAATTCCGAAGCGCCCCAGAGCCTGCGAAAGGGACACCGGGTCCTGCAGGGCAGGAGTGCGCAGCGCAGGCAGGTTGCTGCGGGAGGTCCCTCGGCGTCCCTTAGATGCTCCCTTAAAGCGTTTTAACCCTGCACTGACGCCTCAACATAGCAACCGGGTCGCAAGTTCACGGTTCCCAAGGCTGCAGAGAAAGGGCACACACACACACACACACACACACGGGTGCTCTAAAGCTCAGGAGGAGGCCTCGTTTGGAGACCCCTCCTGCCGGGAACGCGGCTGTCCCAGCTCGAAAAGTGACCCGTCTCACTTCCGAAGGACTCCAGAGTGCGCGCCGCAGGCGTGTGCATTTTCTCTGAGTCTGAGAATCCCTGCGAACTTGGGTTAGACAAGTTTAAGTCAGCTCCCCCGGAGTCTGTTTATTTATGGGTTTGGAGGAAAAAAGTTTGAAGATCTTTAACCAGACTGAGCCCAGGCGCGAGCGGAAATCCCCAACAAAAGTGATCTGACTTGGAGTGGTTATGTAAGTGGGGGCGCCTTCTTCCCCGCCCTACTCCCAAGCTCTCTCATTACTATTCCGGGAGGAAAATGCATCTTGCTTTAAAAAAAAAAAAAGTTTTTAAGTATGTTATTTTCTGGAGCCGGAAGTCGGGCGAAAGAGCGGGCAGAGTCCAGGGCGCGTGAGGCCCCCACCCGCGTTCTGCCCCCACGCACTGCAGGAGTACGCGGAGTCCCGGGTGTTGCTGGCGCCAGGCAAGCCCTAGCGCCCTGCGGTCCCACGATCCGCCACTCCACGTGGTGAGGATCAACAGTTTGTTGAGCTCATCAGTGACACCTTGAACTTTTCATAAAGAAAATGGGTATTGCACCGGGAGGGTTTGGCCGCGGCCGCGCGCCGGGTTGTGCTCAATATTCAATGATCTCGCTTGCGCCTCCCCCCACCTCTTCCCGCAAAAATTCCATCGAGTCCGTTACTGGACTCGGACTTTTTAGTTCATTTACTGCACCCCCCCCCTCCCGTTTGGCCACTCATCAGAGCCTTTAGGGCTAGCTTCCCCCCACCCGCAGCTCCCTCCTAAAAATGACATTTTGCCGGCGTCTGCCGAGGGGCCTGAATTTCACTTTGTAACTTTCTGCGGAACCCGAGCCCGGGTGGCAGCTCCGGTGGTGGTATCGTATGCAAATACGCATGCTGACGTTACAGATCATGTGGGTTTTGGCGTAGATTCCCCACTGATCGAGGCATTTTTCCCCCTTTTTTTTCTTTTTTCTTTCTTTTTTTTTTCTTTTCTTTTTCTTTTTTTCCCTTTTAAAAATTTCGGCCAACCGTTCTCCGTACGGGGGCCTTTTCTGTCTGTCTGTCTGTCTGCCAGGCTGGCTTTCCCCACCACCACCACCTCTTTCCCACGGAGCCCGAGTCGGGCGCCGGGTGGGGAGTGGGGAGTGGGTGGGGGGAGCCAGCAGAGTTCCATTTTGGAACGCCCGTGCCTCGTCTCCGCGTTCCCAGCCCGGGTCCCCGCGTTCCCAACCCCGGCGCAGGTAAGAAACTTCGCCCCGGCGCAGAGCACCCGCAGCGGGCACCGCCAGCCCGGACCCCG
>LZPO01087161.1:538339-552662 GCA_001675575.1 Neotoma lepida | reverse complement strand
GGATGAGTATANGCTTATGTGGTATTGAGGAGCAAGCATCGACCTCACCAAGAGGGCAGAAGAACTCATGGAGGATGAGGTGGCACTGTGATCATCACTTAGCATCCACACCAGGACAAGATCCCAAACTGGTTCTTGAATAGACAGAAAGATGTAAGGATAGAAGATGCAGCCAAGTTCTCAGCAATGATCCAGACAGCAAACTCTGTGAAGACCTGGAGGGGCCAGACATGGTGGCACACACCCCTAATCCCAGCACTCAGGAGGCAGAGGCAGGAGG
The DNA here is from genome assembly GCA_001675575.1 of Neotoma lepida. Lineage (NCBI taxonomy): Eukaryota > Metazoa > Chordata > Mammalia > Rodentia > Cricetidae > Neotoma > Neotoma lepida. The sequence continues at coordinate 552,382 of LZPO01087161.1, read as the reverse complement.
ATCCCTTGCAAATTTGAGGCCAGTTTGTTCTACATAACAAGTTCCAGGCTAGCTAGGGCTANGTAGTGAGACGCCGTNTCAAAACAAAACTAAAATGAAGTGAACTAAAGACCTGGAGTGAAGCAGATTAGAGCCTACAGAAGGCTGAGCCTCTTCTGGGACATCACACCCAGACACCTGGCCATACCGTAGGCATGTCCAGGAAGAAATGAGTCTGTAGGTCTTTACTGTTAATAAATAGTATGTATGCCTATGGGGGGGGGAGATCCTAAGTCAAAGTCAGTCACCACCAGTCCTAAATCCTCCATGTGTTTCGTGTGTCATTTGGAGTAAAAGTTGAAGTCCTTCTGTTACTCCCCCACGCAAGGCTACCACAATCAACTACAATCATCCCTCTGCAGTAGCCCCCTGGCCTGTAACTGGTCCTGGAGTGTAGCACACCTGCCCTTGCCTTTACCTGCCTCTTTATCAACCTGAAACCTTCTTCTCCCCGCTATCTCTGNGGGCTTCTGCCTCCTGAATTCATGTTAAAAGATGTCCTTCATAGTTTACAGGCAGTCACTGGTTGCTAAGGGGAGAGGCTCTCACAGGGCCTCACCAGTCTCTGGGTTGCTGGGGATGGAGAGACATTTTCTTCAGTGGTGTAGACACTGGTGAGGTGCTCGTGTTCCTGGAAGTAACCCCTCACCTGTGCTCTTACAAGTAACTCTAANGAATNTCACTGGGTCACAGAAACAAAAACATGGAAATAGAAAGGGGGACTCTTTGGAAAGAGGTGGGAGATAATGGGGGAGGGGAATAAGAGGAAAATAAAAGATAATGGAATCAAAACACATTATATAGTTGTATAAAATGTTATAATTATGTTATTATATNTAATTAGTATAGGCTAATAAAAATAAAGTATGNAATAGAAAAGCAGCCCTTGCTGACCACTAGAGGGTCAGAGCTACTGAAGCCCCCATGAACCTCTTCCATTTGTCTTGACTTTCCTTCTGAGCACCCACCATAAGTGATGTTCCATGCTTATTTGCTTCTTGAATTACCTGCCTTTTCCATGTCTCTAAGACTCTACCAGGGGGAAGGAGTTTNTGTTGGTGGCTTGGGAGCCCCTTGCACATATTGGGATCACAGTAAATATTTCACCGCTGCAGGAATTATTAAGGGCCAGTTTCTGGCTTTGCATGAATTACCTCATATTTACCAATACTCTGATGATGTCAGTGCTGTGAGGGTCTCGTCTGTCAAGAGCTCAGAGAGCAAAAACATCTCCTCCAACTACCAACTAGTAAATGTTAGCAGCAGGTCCTGAATGCACTAGCATTCTTCTAGAACCNGCTTTTACCCATTGACTGCCAGGAGGCAGAAACAAAGGCGTGTACATGAAAGATTTGNAGACGGAAACACACCACANGCAAGTCTCAGGTGGAGGGCAGCTGTGCCCAGGACNCTAAGCAAATCTCCCTCACTCACTTCTGTCTCCTTCCTGCTTAGATTTTAAAACCTTGAAAATAATGTTTTTGTTGCCTTTCTGGAGGGTGCAGCTTGAGGTAGTGAAAAAGTCGTGAGGCAGCACTTCCTAGAGCACTCACCAGCAGACTTTGGTGGTCCAGGGTTAGGGTTAGGAAGCTACCTGAATGTGTCTTCTATTCCCAGAACAGACGAGTCCATCTCTGTGCCTGCACTGGCGTGTTGATTGAAATCAAATACTTCAACATCACGTGACACAGAGAGCGCTGGACTAGACAGTCACTCTTTCTTCACTCTATCACTAAAATAACCTGTGTCCGCAAATAATAGCAGTAACTCTTATTTCCTTAATCTTATCAGGCATCTGGAACGTTCCCAGCACTCTCTACTTATAACTGATTTAATTCCCCAAGCCCCTCCTGGGAGAAAGTACAGCTGTGAGCCCCGATTAATATTAGGCACAGAGGCATTCGAAAACTTTACCAAGCCACACAGCGACAGTCAGCTTGAGCTGGAGGGAGAAGTCAGGCCGTTGCCTGAGGACACATTGTAACCAGCTCTCATTGTGACTCTCAGCTTGGTGAATTGGGGGGGGGGTGTATTTGTTCATACTTCCCAGCCTGAAACGCCTATGCTTTTGGAGACTGAGAATGNGGTAGGAGGTTTGAGTCATTGGTGTGAGTGAAAAGGAAAGTAGAACGGAGTGAGCCCNGCGCGGCTGAGGATGCTAGGTGGAAAGGTCTGGGCTGCGACTCCCTTTGATCAAGTTCTTGCTTGGGTCTTGCTGTGCCACTGTTCCTTACTTTTCCTTCTCTCCATGGTTTGTTGAAATAAGAGCCCCAGCGCCTGCTTCGACTCTGAACACGGCTCTATAGGAGAAGGAAACTCCAAATGTCTTGATTTCCACCTCACATCTTTCCTTGGCTCATTCACAGAGACCATGTGTGCACAGCCAGGGTTGTTAGCACTGGCATGGAACCAGAGACAAGGAAACAGAGACCTGACTTGGAAAAGGTATTCTAAGGTCACACTTCTTCCTACCCTCTAGGATTACTTCCTGGGTCCATTCCCAGGCCTTTTTCTATGTCACTGTAATCATCTCAGCCTTCTAGTCTCCTTACCACCTCCCACTGTTGCCATACCTCCATGAGTATGAAGACACCATGACCGTCCTACACTGAGCACTAGTGTGTGCCAGGAACTCTGCTGAGGACTCCTCCCTCTTGATTTCCTTGTCCCCTCACAATACATATCCCTTTGGGATGCATAGCCTTCTGATGCCCACTTTATGCAGAGATACTTGAGGCCCCAAACCCTCACCCGTACAAAATCACACAGCTAAGAAGTAGCAAGACCAGATCCTGATGGCATCCCGTCTGGAGTTCTGGGTCCTGTAGGAGAATGTCCAGATTCCTTGGTGTGGCATTCACACCCTGTGTGCCCACTGCTTCTGCTGTGCTGAATGCCCTGGCTCCCCTATTTCCCCATCCTCTGTCAACCTTGCTGAGCATGCTCAACCACACCCTCCCTCTGTCCCCACTCCCTTGGACCACTGGCTCTCTCTGCTTTGCTGACACTTGGGTCCACTCATCTTCCATGTCCCAGGCAAACCCCACCCTCTCCACATAGCTTCTTTGACCCAACTTCTCCCCTAACCTTTATAATTTTGGCCTCTCACTCTGCCCAGGGCACCCTCTGTGGCTGTCAAACAGTGCCACAGGCAACTTAACATCTCATGTGTCTGAGAGACACAGGATAGTAGCATGGGGAAGGGCAGCTAAAGGCAAAATGACAGAAAACATGGCCCTTCCCAAGAGCCTTCTGATTCCTTTTTGCTTTCTGACACATGGTGCCAGGCCAGCAAAACATATTTGTCACTGAAATTTGAACCATGAGCAACTAGTTTAGGACTCCTGGGGGCTCCTTGGGGCCTCATGTGTTTCTCTGCCTTGCCAGTGCTTAAATGGGAAAGAGGACNCAAGCTCTTTACTGGCAATTTGTCTTGGCAGAAAGTGGCTTTTTTATCACTGGGTCCATGAAGAAAGTCTTAGCAATTCAAATCATGGGCTATCCTGTCAGATAAATTCAACTTTGATGGGCATCTCAGCCACTTATTTCCCAGAAGATCAGAGGGAACTACTGAGGTTCTGAGTTTTCAGAGTCTCACATTAAAATGGAGACAGTGATACCATTCACACAGGGTCCGTGTGTTTAGCCAGGTTAGTGCACACCCACAATGCCAGGCAACACCATTCAGAATAGCCAAGGAGCCTTCACCAAAAACACCAACCTGGACCTCTGGGGGGCTTCTGTAAATCCTGTGGTGATAATCTACAGCATTTTTCTTCCTCTTCCTCCTTCCTCCTCTTCCTCTTTGCTAGCTCTCACACAAAGCAATGGGTTTCACTAAGGCATTTTTCATACATTATACTTTGTTCTTGCTTGCCCACCCATGCTCTGCTCTCCCCAGCCCTTGCTCCCTCTTTGTTAACCCAGTTCTCCCCACTAATTATTCTCCACTCTGATTTCTTGTCGTCCATATTCTACTATCCTTCTCTTGCTCATCTCTCCCTTAAAAACTCTCTCTCCTCATAATCTCTACCTTCATCTCTTCTCTCTCTCTCCACACACACACACACACACACACACACACACACACACACACACACACGAATACATCTATATACACTTAAATCTAGATTCCCCCATATGAGAGAGAAAGCATGCAATATTTACTTTTCTTGGCCTGGCTTGTTTCACTTAGCATGATGACCTTCAGCACAATTGATTTCCCAGCAAATGAGATGATTGCATTCTTTGTAGCTGGGTAAAATTCATGTGTATGTGTGTATCGCATTCTCTTTATTCAGTCTCCTGTTGGTAAGCGTCTAGACTAGTTCCAAATTTTGAATTGTCAATAGTGTAGTCTTAAAAACCAGCGTGTAAGTGTAATTTATAATTTGAGTGGTATATCCAGGAGTAGTATAGCTGGATCATATAGTAGTTCTGTTTTTAGCTTTTTGAAGATCGCCACACTGATTTTCATAGTAACTTCACCAGTTTACATTCCCACCCGCAGAATGCAAAAGTTTCACATTCCCCACAGCCTCACCAAGATGTATTGCTTCTTTATATATATAACCATTCTGAATGATGTGAGGTAGAATTTCAAAGCATTTTGCATTTTGCTGATGGTTAGGGAGGTTGTTTTTGTTTTCTCAAATATTTATTAGCTATCTGCATTTCTTCTTTTGAGAGCTGCCTATTCAATTCAATAGCCCACTTATTGACTGGATGATTTGGATTATCCTTGGTGTTTAATATTTGGAGATAGTAATGCCCTAGATAGATCCTGGATATTAATGCCCTGTTGGATGTATAGCTGGCAAAGACTTTCTCCCATTCTGCATGTAGCTTGTCTCTTCACTCCTCTGATTGCTTCCTTTTCAGAGTTGCTATTCTCAGGCAACTATTGTCACTGGAGTGACAGATAACCAGCAAGCCACTATTTGGACAATGAACACATCAGTAGTTTGAGAAAAGACTATATATATATATATATATGACATAAGAAAATTAAACTGATAGTAAGACAAGGGTCCAGGGGAAGAAGGCAGAAGGAGAGGCCAGGAAGGCCTTGCTAGGGACATGACTTCGACCAGAAGTTAATGTCGATACAAGGCCTCAGGCAGAGAATTCCAGGTAAAGGGGAGAGTAAGTATGAGGGCCGGTGGTGGGCACACTTGGTATCAGNTACTGGTTGGTATCCATGTTTGCTGTGGTTAATACAAATGGCCTCCTCCTCTGAGACTGCCACCCTTGGGGGAAGGATTGCTGCACAGCTCTCCCGTCTGTAACAGGATTGAGATGCAAACCATGGCTGAATGAGATTTCAAAAGCAAGCAGCCGAGCAAGGACTGGAGGGCACTAGGGAGGCTTTTGGAGCAGAAATGATGGTGATGGGGAGGAGGGCTAGCCTTCCAGGGGAGGGAAATCTGGACGAAGAATCCGGTATGTGAGGGACACTGAAATCTCAGGGCAAGCCAGGCAAGGAGGCCCAAGCGCCATTTGGATGACATCAGTGTTGGCTGACAGAGGCAGCCTCCATTGTCCCTGCAGGGTGGGCAGGTTGTCAGTTTAAGAGAATGTTCTCTCCACTCAAGATGTACGGCCTTGGGCAGAAATCCAGTGTGTGAGTCACTACCAGATGTACATCTTGTCAGGGAAAGCTGTGGCCACAGAGAACTAGTCATGGGTTCCCAGAAACTTCCTGAGTATGGGGCAAGGGGTCCCTTTGGGGAAGATGTTCAGNAAGGGGTGGGTCCCAGAATGGAGACCTAATCTGCTACTCTCAGGGTCNATCACTTGCTAAGACCCTGAGGTAGGGACAGCTGCNANNACTGAACCAGTTGAGGCACACCTGCCTCATCTTCTCATGCCATGTCCNTAGCCTCCTGAACTTCTCAGAAGTCCACAGAGTGNATGAAAAGTGAGTGGGGNAAAGGAACTACNTGGGCCCTCATANCACAACTGTATTCAACTCCAAGGACTTCCCCAAATGAAGCCTCTGCGGCCCTGGATTCCTTCATCTACAGAAAAATTGGGAGCTCTCCAAGGTTCCACCCAGCTGGGACATCAATGCCCTTCCTTCATCTCCCTCCTTGTAGGAAAGAAAAAGTAAAGCCTTCCCTACAGGGATTTTCTCAGAGCCACACACAAGGCTGGAGCTCCCACCCTAACCAGGCCTGTCTCTCCGCTTCATTCTGATATCTCCCTCCTCTCTCCAACCTCTAGCTCTGAGATGCCTTCTTCCCCACTCCTCTGCCTGCACTTCTCTCCTGTTAGCCATGGAAGTTCAGTCACCGCAGGAATGACATTTCCACCTAAGGGAGAGTGGGTCCTAACTCAGAACCAAGATGGGAACCCCAAGAGGCAGTGCCAATAGGAAGCAAGACCTCCTCTAACCGCCTCCTGCTTGAATCCTGTGAGTCCTTTAATCTAGAATAAATGGTACCTCTACCGCAAAACACTTGTAGTCATCCTAGCTAGTGCTGTCCCCTTGGCAAGCCCTCCCTGCCATGCCATTTCATGGCCCCACTCTGGATGCTCTAATCTCCTTTATTTGTGCGTAGATTCTAGCTTCTCTATGCAATTTTAAACTCACTGAAAGCAAGAACCAAGCTCCCTCCAACCCCTCCACCCCCACCACTGCCTCAAGCCCTTCCCACATCCACCTCCAGCCTCCTCTTCCACACCTGATGCGGTGTTTGTACTTGAAGCATTGGAGAGATGTTTATGGAGTAAATCTTTCTTCTGTGCAGAACTCTGGCCTTTTAGAATAAATGGTGGGGTATGTAAGAGCATCTGTGAGTCTTAGCTCCACCCCTTGCACACTGTGGGACCTGAGCAAGTTATTAACACTTAGGTGCCTCAGTGTCCTCATTTGTAAATGAGGGATAATCATAGCACCTGCCTGAGCAGCTGTGAGGACTTAATGAGTCACACAGGCCAAGTGCTTCCATCAGTGGCCAGCATCTGCTTGACAACATCTGTAGAGGGCTGCTCAGTTTGGGTGGTCCCTGACACAGAATTGTATTGCCATTTTAAAAAATATACCACATTGCCTTCAAGTTCGAGTTTGGCATTGGTTTGCTGCCAAATCTTTTCCGGTCCTTGCATTCCCTACAGTTACTATGTGTATGCACTGGCCAGTGTGCAGTGTGGCCCTGGTTAACACTGCCAGGGAAATGGGGGGAGGGGAAGCCTTGAGTCTTCAGTTTAACTGCTCGACAGTTTGGAGCTAGGCACTACATTAAGCACTCTTTACTCAATTCATGTGACTGGATAAATTTGGACCGTGTTAAGGAGAGAGAGAGAAAGAGAGAGCGAGCTTTGCCAGCTATGAGTCAGCATATTTGTGCTCTCACACACACATTTTTAAAAAAAAAAATGAGTTTAGTGAGAATCATTTATGAGGGCAAAGTGAAAACTTCTGGCAATTTTATTTTGACCCTGAAGGCAAGTAATACTTAAGATATTTAATAAAGGTTTGGAAACAAAGTGCAGTTGGGGAAAAACCCGCTGATGGCAGCTTTTCCCTTCTTCCTACCCACTGTCATCCGTTCATAGGACAATAGAATTTCTGTGGGTTTATCTTACACCCCCTGGAAAGCCAGACTTTTGTTAAATGTGGCCAAACAATAAAGGATGTACCGAAGAAGGGAAGTAGAACCAGCCTTTATTAGGAGCTGTTGTGTACCAGAGTTCAAGCCCCAAGTTCAAGAGGTAGTTATGATGAGGAGAGGGTTAGAACACTTCTAAACACAAACCTAATTATAATATAATTTAATCTCCATCCTATTCAGTTTTGTAGATGACAAATAAAACATCTTGTCTCCAGCCACAAAGCTCTTGAATAGAAGACACCATCTGTCGGTCTCTAGCCAGGAACACACCACCTCAGTGGGCCAAAGAAATTAGGATCCACAGCCAGGAGGAGACAGGTGTACCCACTCAGAGGTGATGTCTGCAAGTCCTAACAGGTCATGACTTCCTTGGAGACCTGCACTCCATCTACCTCCATCACCCATATTTGACCCCTGCTTCTTGAAGATTATGGAAAATTTCCCAGTTGATGCTGTCTCAGTTGGAGTTTATTTATTAAAAGAAAGAAACCACTGCCCGCTCTGGGAGCTTGGGTTTGCAGCTCACCTTTGTGTCTCTTGTGAGGGTTCAGAGTTCGCATGGCTTCCCAGTCTCCAGCAGCTTTGGGAGCTGTAATCAGAGGTGTTTTCACACCCCCACCCACGCCACCTTCCCCACACACACACCTGGCAATGGGCTCAGTGGAGCCAGAACCCCCAGACCAGACAAAAAGAGGCTTGAGCAAGGAGAATTCCTCTCTACATAAATCAAACAGCACTGTGGTTTCTCTGTCTGGAGATTTCAGAATTCCGGGCAGAGCTTCTCAAATTATGGGGCACCTAGATAAAAAGGAGGCAGCTTTCCATTCACCAGACACTTCTGACAGACCCTGAGCCTGGACTCAGACACAGAATCCACGTCATTGGTGGCCTCCCTTCTCTCCGAGCTAACGATTCCACTTACTGAAAGGCTTTCAGGGAGTGCCCACCCTCTTTTGTGGCCTTCTCCACCACAGCCACTCTGGTTACCGTCCAGGCTCTGGGGTAGTCATGCCTCTCCCATGCTAAGTACACACTACCTCCTTTGCCAGCTTTTCCCCTCCCCATGCCCCGTCAGCTGCATGTCTCTCTCGGAACGCGCCTCAATCTCTGGTGGCCTCATGTGCCCTCCTTGCAATCTTGGCACCACCGTACTCTGCTAGGATCAGCACAATGACGGCTTTGATGTCTTTGTCCCCATTCTGGTAAAGCCAGGGTTCACCTTATCCACAGCTTGGCCTGTAGTCTAGGCCCCTGTAAAGAGGTGGTGAGAGAACAAAGAAACAGCTTGGAACAAAGACAGTTTTAGCCCTCCCTGGTGCGGGGCATATCAAGTGTTGACTGTACTTGACAACTCTGAAGGAAAAGTACTTTCTCCCTCTTTCGTTGTGGGTATGTGTGTATGTTTTTACAGGTACACATAGGCATGTGTGCATGCACATGTCTGTGGAGGCCGGAAGTCAACCTCTGGTATCGACTGTCCCACACTGCCTGCCTTGTTTTGTTTTGTGTTTAAGATAGGTGCTTTTCCTGGGTCTTGGGTCTCACTGGTTAAGCTAAGATGGCTGGCCAGTGAGACCCAATAATCCTTCTGTCTCCATCGCCCCAGTGTTCGGATCACAAACATGTGCACCACTATGCATGGCTTCCCCTACTTTTTTTTCCTCAGGTGTATGTATGTGATATGTGTACACATATGTGTTCCATGTATGTGGGTGCACATGTATGCATAGGTACTNGTGCATGCCTGTGTATGTGGAGGCCTGAAGCTGAGGTCTGGAATCTTTCCACCTTACTCATTGAGGCAGGGTCACTTGGTCAAACCTAGAGCTGGAACACTGCTTACCCCAGGGATCCTGTCTCCACCTGCTAAGGCTGGGATCACAGACAAGCCTCCATGGGCAGCCAGCATCTACTTGGGTTCTGGGGATCTCAACTCTGGTCCTCTTGTTTTTGAGATGAGCACTTTAACTACAGGGTCATCTGAACAGGTGGCTTTCTACGTAGGGGCTATGAATGGAACTCAGGTCCTCATGCTCACACGGCAGGCATCTTACCAGCTGATCTGTCTCTTGAGCTCCAAGGGAGATATTTTCAACAAATGCAAATCAATCCTGGAGTGCAATTCTGCTCTCATAAATGTTCAAGATGTCAAGCTGCATCCATGAACCTCAGGGTAGTTCTCAACTTAGCTCTCCTCTAGAGGATGTTAGTTGAAGAAGACACTTGGGTTGGTGGGAGAATGGCACAGTATTCCAGAAAACTTCAGCCACAGAATCAAAGTCAAAGAGAGAGTTACTGGGGAAGATGGCTAGGATCACTCAGTCAGGCCTGAACTCTAACTCAACTTCCAACTCTGAGTAGTTTAACTAATCTCAGACTTGACTTGCCATCCATTAGATGGGAATGTGAACAGCTCTTCATCAGAGTTCTGGGGAAGAGAGAAAACATGAGGCCTGGCTTGGCAGGCAGCATTCTCCATAGCGATGCTCTTTGGGATTGAAGGCTGGTGTTGTGTGTGAAGTGGGATAGCATCTGGAACAGGCCATTATGACCACACTTCCATCTTGTGGAATGATAACCAAGCTGAGGCTCCACAGAAGCAGTGTGTAGCTTTCTACCTTCTTTGACACCAAACTTCCTCTATGTTGGGTCCAGCCAGAGCCCAGAGCTCTCTCCTCTGTGCCATTCTTCTCCATATGGCGCTTTTGCCTCAGGGTGTAATAGCAGGTTTATCGGAGCAGGGTTTCTTACTGCAGGAGTTCATGTTTGCTGAATGAACATGGAATGAGCTACATTAGAGGAAGCCACCCCAGCAGAGGGTGTCTCTCTTCTACAAACCTTTAAAGTACCCCTTGTCTTGAAAGTGCCAGGCAGCTTGACTAGGCCCAAAGGCAAAATGGGGAGCCATGTGAGGAAAATTCTGTCTACAGATTTTTTTTTCCCCAGTAGCATTTTGCTCCGTAAGGCCAATGTGGCAGGAGTTGAGGCCAGGCAGGCAGGAAGTGTGCATATTTGAAGATCTGAGGACATTGCAGAGTCTTTCACTCATTCATAGTCTCCTGATGAGCTCTGCCATTCATACCCGGTCATCAGCACCACCACCCAACATCCCTCCCACACTGGCGGAGGAGGTGGGCTGTGTACATGGCCCTGCAAGGTGCACAGAGAGAAGTGATCATTGAAGACAACAGGGCCTGTGTAAGAGCGGCAGGGCTGGACTCGAGGCCAGTGCCTTCTGTCTCCAAACACCGTACCGTCTGCCATGCTGGTCAGAACCATTGTCTCTCCAGAAGGATGGTGTGAGGCTGAGTTCACAGATACACCAGAGCACAGAACTGATTCTGTGTGCCGCTCCTGCCTTGAGAGTCCCTGCCAGAGGGACCCCAGCCAAATCACTGTACTACTCTGTGCTCAAGTAGCTGCCTACTCGATTTTTAATAATAGCAGGTACTGTCAATAATAAGAGGTGCAGGCACATTGCTTACGCAGGTCCACGCAAGACCTCTATCAGACTTCAGGGTGAGATGGCAGTAATTAGTGTAAGGAGGGCAGAATGTGTTAGAGAGTGACCTAGCCCAGCCCAGCCACAGTGCTGCCCAGGGCATAGGAGCTGGAGCTGGAAGACATCATGAGACAGAGAACAGTGTGACAAGATAGGCTGGGGAGAGGAAAGCAGGNGGCCTTAGATCACAAGGTAGGGGTGTAACCTTTATCCAGACACTGGTGGAGTCTGGTGGCTGCTCTTACCTTGCACTGCCTCAGCGTGCTGGGACTTAGTCACAGTTGATTATTTGTCTTTCCCCCTTTTATACTTTTCCTTAAAAGTAAGAACTAAAGGTAGCTGAAGAGGTGCCTTAACCATTAAGAGCTCTTGCTGCCCTTCCAGAAGAGTTCAGTTCCCAGCACTCATGTCAGGTGCATTTACACACACACACACACACACACACACACACACACATACATGCACACACACACATGCACACACACAGACACCTTGCACGCACACATACACATACACACATATGCATACATTCTTTCTTAAAGCATTAAAAGAGGAATAGGAACTAGGTTTTATTGATGTCTATCTGGTGCTGAGCATAGAATCAGGCACGGACAGATATCAAAAATGTTCACTGGCCAAGTAAAATAGCATTTAATATCCCATGTTCAATTAATGCCTACAGTGTAACTTCCACAATTCAGGCAATTCTATATATTAAGAAAATAATGTGGACATTAGTAGACATTCTGCATTTTCAAAAACTAGAAACTCAGAGCTTTGGGGGACATCAGACTACTTACAACACATGCCAGTCTGTAACAAAGCATAGTTCAGGCAAGAATAACATAGTTCCAGTAAGAATAACAGCAGTTAATGTGGTGTGGTGGTGGTTCATTTTAAAATTGAAAACAAAGAAGAAATACAACAGTAACTTCAAAGCCCGAATCACCATGATGTTTTGAAAACCAAAAGAGGTGGTGTGTGTGGAATGACCCAACCCTCTGTGGATTTGTGTATGTTTGGTTTTTGAAACTGGATCTAATCCTGTAGCCCAGGCTGGCTTTGAACTCACTATGTAGCCCAGGCTGGCCTCAAACTCACAGTGGTCTTGCCAGTTCACCCTTCCAAGTGTGGGGATTGCAAAGATGAGCCACTACACTCTGCTCTAAGTGGGACACCCATGTCACACCCTCCCCTCAAAGCTCGGGGTTCATCTCGGCAAAGGGGGGCAGAACAATTACAAGAGCAGGAGGGAGGAGAAGTCTGCAGCAAAATAGTGTTTGCCAGACACGATATCGCAGTTGCAGACATGAACTCATAGTGGCCATGACCACATGCACAAGACCAACATAAGACCAAGCCAGCTAGAATTCTAGCATGGATGGGGGAGAAGCTCGTGAAGTTCCACACATATCTATCGAAGTATTGGCAACTGACAGCTGCTGGGGGAGGGGGGGGGGAAGTCAGTGTTCTTCGGAGATGTAGGACCTAAGAAGTGACCCATGCTCCATAGATGGCTCTGCCCATGCACATACAGGCAGTACTGAGTATATTCAGTGGCTTAAAAAAAAAATAAAGCACATGAAATTGAGAGAAGAGAGTGGTAGTGGAGAAAGGGGTATTGGAAGGAAATAAATGAGGGATGGATTTGACCAAAATATATCATATGCATATATGGAATTCTCAAACAATTTTTTGTAAAAGGGTAGAAGTTGAGGGAAGATAGCTGGAGAAGGGCTGAGCTGGGGGAAGGGCTGAGGTTGGCAGGTTGAAGAAATGTGGACAAGTCANAGGAAACTAGGTGGCAGAGCAGCTGTGGGCTTTGCCAAGTGGACAGTTTTGTACAGCTTTTGCATGGGGTTCAGGAAAACCTTCTGAAACTCCATGTGACCACAACGGAGTCAAGGAGGCACCGAGCTAGAGGCATGTGAGCATGCAGTGTAGTGTACTATGCTCAGTTGTCAGGGCACTTTGCATCCCACAGCTGGTGCTTGNTGGGGTAGAATATTTGTGTGAACTAAGGAAACATCTGNGTTTTATGGACACGGCTCCCTGTGTGCCTTAGAGGGAGGAGCAAATCCACCTAAGAAGCGTGTTCAGAAGAACAAATGGTGTGGTCAGCTCTCTATAGCTTTAGGTTCTGCACCTGCAGATTTGATGGGCCACAGATGCAAAATACTGGGGGATGGGGGGCGAGCATCATACCTATGCCAAATATGTATAGACCTTTTCTTGTCATTGTGCAATACATTACACCAACTAGTCACATCACATTATATCCTATTGAGCAGCATAAGTCATCTAGAATGATGGAAAGTATACAGAAGGATCTGGGAAGATTAAATGTAAATTCTATGCCATTTTATGTGACTTGAGCATCCAAGGACTTTAATATCCAGAGAGGGTCTTGAACNAATCCCTGGTGGGTGATATGCCTAACTTTTAATCAAGGATGCCAACTGGCTACTTGAGATTGAGAAAGGTAACAGTCATGACCCCTATGTGAGCTGTGAACTATCTTTGCCTTTACCCGTGAGTCCCATGAGAACCCACCTTATAATGAGAGTTTGGAAGAAAAACATATGATGAAGGATGTCACCAACCAAGAGGAGGGGAGAAAAAAGCCAACAATTATGTGTGACATCCTTCCTCCATCATGTCATGGCTAGCCAGATGCCTCTGATCATGTATCTGGACTTGGAATCAGAGAATAGCAGCCCACACCTGCCTGAAATAGCACTTCCCGAGTGTCACTGCTTGAACCCTAAGGCTACCTGGTCTCCTCAGGGAAGGGGAGGGCTCTTCTCAGGGATAGGTAATTCTGTGGACATTGGGCAAGAGATCAGAAGTCCTTAGACACTGTGATTCTGTGCACAAGTTTGTGTT
>LZPO01087161.1:492880-509218 GCA_001675575.1 Neotoma lepida | reverse complement strand
GTGTGCCCTGAGCCATGCTGTCTGGGCCAGGGGCCACTGTGCCTGCTCATGTACAGTGTGGGAAGGAAGGGTGAGCTATAGGAGAAACCCATGCAGCTGNGACACAGCGTAGGNGAAGACCAAGCCACCTGTCAGGAGTGGCAGTTGTGGCCAGTGGCTGNCAGGGAGTGCAAAGAAACTGCTGCTGGCTGTCACTGAGCTGCAGGACTAGTGGTGCATAACCAGCCAAAGACACCTGCTCACACAGCAGTNGGGCTGAGGGNAAATGGTTGCTAGTATATGGAGCAGACCAAAGGACAGAGCTGGCTGACAGTGGGGGTTGANGGCCAGCCCAGCTGTGGTGGCTTTGCTGCCTAGGTGTGATCTAAGGCCACAGATTGGATGCCANATATAACATTTGCCTAAATTATTCTANTATTAATAAAAACTCAGGAGTCAGAAATTGAGATTAAAAACCTGATAAANCCAAGGAATAGTGGAGGGGTGATTGATTGACCCTACTCTCCACATTTTCCCAATCCAAACNCCCCAGAAATCTCCCTTAGTCCCGCCTTCTCCCTTCTTGTCCCTCTCTATCTGACTTTCTCAGTTCTCCAACATCTCTATGGCTAATCCCAGTCAGCCAATTGCTGACTCTGTCCTTGGTTCAAGGTGGCTTTATTGGCACAGCAGATTGGCAGTGCGAACAATTACCCTGCAACAGCTTTGTGCCACCATTGCACTAGCGTATCTTGCAGGCAGGACATCATTGTTGATCTAAGNGTTCATGGCTGGGTTGGTGTTTATGTTTCTCTTTTGGTAAAGTACAGAGTACATTCCTGTACCCAAGACATTAGAACATAGGAATGAAGGTTCTATGTAGGCACCTGCTCGACTTCTTCATGTTCAATGAGTTACATAAGTGTTGTCTTCAGCAATAGGGCCTTGCAGTCCATTTGTGGAGAGCAACCTATTGTCTTGGNAACAGCCTGGGTATTTGGAGATTCCCATGGGACTCCATTGGCCAACATCTCAATTAGATATAACCCAATCCCAGCACTGGAAGCTTCATTTGGTGACAAGAGATGTCCAGTCGGGGCTCTGTTCCTCCATTACTTGGCAATTTCAGTTAGATCACCTTCATTTTATATATATATATTTTAAGAAGATTTTTTTTAAGAAGATTCTACTGTATTAGATTTCCAAACTACTNCACAAATGGCCTTTAATTTTAGCTGTCTCTCCCCTTATTCTCTCCCTTGTCCCTCTCTTTCCTTCCCTTCCCCACCTGACGCAGCCCCCGCATCCATCCATAACAATCTATTCTGTTTCCCTTTCCTGACNAGATCTGTATGCACCCTCTAGTCCCCTACTCTATACCTAACCTCTGTGGTTCTATGGATTGTAGCTTGGTTATCATTTACTTAACAGCTAATATCCACATACGCAAATACATGCCGTATTTCTCTTTCTGGGTCTGGGATACTTTACTCAGGATGATTTTTTATCTAGTTCCATTCATTTAGATTTGATGTTTACTTTTAATTACTAAGAGATAGCTCAATGGGTAAAGCACTTGCCTCATGATAATGAGGACCTGAGCTTGGATCCCCAGACCCACATAAAGTGTGAGCCTAGGAGCCCAGCACTCCTATGGTAAGATTCAAAGTTAAAGAGAAAAGAATTCCCAAAAGCTCACAGACCAGCTGGTCTGGCATACACAGTGCTAAACAAGAGAAACCCTGTCTCGAACAAGGTGGAAGATGAGGACCAAAACTCCAAGTTGGCCTCTGACCTCCACAGGCTCACCATGGTATGTGTGTACCCATTCTTATATGCACTTGTATACACATGCTCATACACAGACATATATATTACATACATAACACACACAGAGAAACAGACAGAGACAGAGAGGCAGAGAAACAGACAGAGACAGAGAGGCAGAGAAACAAACAAAGACAGAGAGGCAGAGAAACAGACAGAGACAGAGAGGCAGAGAAACAGAGACAGAGAGGCAGAGAAACAGACAGAGACAGAGAGGCAGAGAAACAGACAGAGACAGAGAGGCAGAGAAACAGACAGAGACAGAGAGGCAGAAAAACTTTAAGAGTGGCAGGGTTAGCGTCTGTTAACAAAGTTGGCTAAACCATGTACAGAGTTTTAGAGTGCATTTTAAAAACTAACACACCATAGCCAGAGGGCCTCACTATATCTCCTAACTTACCATCCTACTCTGGAAGACTTGAGGAAAATGCTAGTGCTGTGGAAATCACCTGAAGATCCCCACTTACTGCACCCAGGAAAGTCTGTTTCCGTGGGTTTGAGNGGAGGCCTGGGAGTCTTTATTTTAATAAGCTTCCCAGCTGGCTGTGTGGNAAGAGGGCTTAGACCTTCTCAAATCACTGTCGCAGAATGTGCTTCTGAAATAACAGGCCTTACNCTGACAAAGACTGTTCCTTTCCTTCTCTCCCCTATGACCTATGCTGCTCTCTGGGAATAAAATCTCGTAAAACCAAGTTTAATTGTTGAGTGGAGCTTCTTCTTTNAAACCANTGGTCCATGCCCGGTGGGGGCAANCTGGCTAGCCAAGGTCTCTCANCTCAGCGCTGCTGACTTTGTGGGCTAGCTGATACTTTATTGCGTGGATTATCACCACAGTGANTGTGGGAACAGCAGCAACATCCCTGGCCTTTTCTGACTAGANACTNACAGCACATACTCAGCCCCACCTTGTGACAATGAACATGTCTCCAGACACTGTGGCATGTTCCCCAAAGNGAGAAAACAACCCACCGCTGAGGACCACTGGCATAGGCCGATGACGTTATCCTCCTTGAATACAGCTTCCCTGTCAGGCCTGGTGATGAAAAGGGATTTGTTCCTGCCCATTCCTCCACCCCCTGCTGATGCTAACTGACCGGAAACTCAGGCCAGAGGTGAGAAGTATACTACACTAGAAATTATTCATGGCTCTCAGGCCGGATCGCTTGGCCTACATAGCAAAGAACAACAAGAGACCCTGTCTCAAACAAGCTGAAAGGCAAGGGCTGACAAACTGGCGAACCAGAAGCTGTCCTCTGATGGTCACATGCACACTGTGGCATGTTCACACCTCAATTCACACATACAGACAGACAAACACACACACACACACACACACACACACACACACACACTTCTTAAACAAAAGGGAGGGGCAGAAGTCTGTGTCCAACCAAAGGACCCAGCAACAGAGAAGATTTTTAGACTGCACCATTTTGTTCCAGACACCCCAGAGAAAACCACGGTCTAACCTCTGCTCCACCAGTAAAAGCTGAATGAAGGAGGAGGCCAGTCTTCCACCTTCACTGGACTGTAGCAAGCCCCCCTCCATCACCACCTGTCCTTTCCACCAGTGTGATGACAGAGAGAGTAAGGTAATGTAAAGTCAGGTAGGGAGTGGAGACTTACGATACCTCTCAGAAGGCTAGACCCGTTGGATGGGTACACAGAGAAGGCCTGAATAAGAATAAAAGCGTGACAGGCACAAATGCTCCAGACAGGGGCTTATCAGTGGAAACCACAGGACTACCCACCCCTTCTGAGTAACAAGGAGGCTGCCCGTTGACAGTCCATGAAGACCGTCTGAGGACCCCAAGCCTCGCTTGGGAGTAATGAGTTGGCCTTCTTGTTATAGAAGAGTGTCAAAGAAAGCCAGCTGAACCAAAGGTTTAAAGAAAATCCCGTATTTCNTAACAAGGCTTTGCTTTCAATGTAACTCACTAGGAACGAGTTAGAAAGAGACGATAGATGCAATCCTAGAACAATAGTGGAGTAAGAGCTGACAGAGGTTATGAAGTGGCCATTATAAAAATGCTTTAGTGAGAAATTATGAGCACACTTCCAGCAAGTGAAGAAATATAAAAATCTCATCAAATATATCGTAGAAAGAACCCTGTGGACATTTTAGAACTGAAAAACAAAACAAATAAGTCAAGAAAAAAAAAAANCAAAAAACCCTCACCAGATGAGCTCATCACCCGAACAGAGCGGACAGACAGAAACGACCACGCACTTGAAGGTGGAGCAATAGAGAGGATAGAATCTGAGAAAACAGATTGGGGGGACTAAGGGGACCTGTGGGGGCTGTCACAGAAGATTTGACAGTCCTGTCACCATTGTTTCAGGCAGACAGGAGAGAGATGATAGAGTGGAANAACCACTCAGAGAGCTATGGTAGTCTCTGCCCTTACCTGCCAGGATGAGTTCCAAGATCCCCTGTGCACCTGAAATCATGGATAATTCCCAACCCTGTACACCAGCAGCATAACACCATGATGTCAGTCTGCTTACTCTGATGATGACCACTAAGTGATTAATGGTACCTAGCAGATACAATGTGGTTTCTTCAAACTGAGATATCCCTTGAAACAGGTAGGCAAATCTCCAGGGAAGGTGCCCAACCAGCATGANATCAGGGCTGTCCCATTATTTNGTTTGGCTGTCCTGTGTTCTCAGAGTCTGCTTAGAGTAGGCCTTCTCATCTAGAAAACAGTAGCANGCCCCATGATGTGCCCTGAGGACCAAATGAGATAAAAGATTNATCGAAGTCTGGTTCGTAAGTACTGTATCAGAAGGGCTAGTGGTGGCCACATCNGGAGGGTAGAGCCCAGCTACAGGCTGATGTAAACACTGCGAATGTGGGCAGATTGTTTTTATTTGTTTATCTCAACCAAACTGATTTTAATGCCCTGTGCTGCATTTCTGTATGATCCCCAGATAGTTTAGGAGTTTGCCTTGGATGTCATAATAGAACTGAAGGACAGATGGCAAGAGACCCAAGAGCTGGGGCTGGAGAGATGGCTCAGTGGTTAAGAGCACTCACTGCTCTTCCAGAGGACTTGGGTTCAANTCCCACCACCCACATGGCAGCTCACAGCTGTCTGTAACTCCAGTTTCAGGGGACCNAATGCCCATGGCAAAATATNAATGCACATAAAGTAAAAATAAATGAATTTTAAAAGAGAGGGAGATGCAAGAGCTGCCTGTACCCTTGCCTGGCCTTGCCTGGCCTGTGGCTGTAAATCACTTCAGAGGCCCAGAAGTTCTGCCTGTGTATGAGTCAGCTTTCTGATGCTGACAAGACACCCCAAGAAATCAATTTCAAAGGAAAAAAGATGTTTGGCTTCTGAATTCATAAGTTTCAGGCCCCAGTCACTGGGCTTCGTTGTTTATGGGCCCATGGTGAGGCTGAGTATTCTGCTGGAGATTGTGGTGGAAGAGAGCGGTCACCTCTCAGAGCAAACAGGAAGAAGGGGTCAGTGACCTAACTTCCTCCAACAAGGCTCCAGCCTCCTAAAGACTGTACTACCTCCCGTTAGCACCACAGACTGGCCACTAAGCCTAATTTAACACATGGCCTTTGGGGAACATTTCCCAACCATAGTGACACAAAGGACTCCTCAGCTGGCAGCTGTAGACACACACCAGGGGGATGGGAGAGTCCTGTGTATCCCTGGGAAGCACTTCCGAGTAGTCCTGAAAGTTGTCCAGAGGGGAAGCCCTGGCTATCATTAATTTCCTTTCAGTTTGGCCGGAAGCTGTAGTGAATGTTTCCCACGCCCTCCCTGCCCCCAAGGCATCAGAGATTGAGGTTCCAGAAGTAATTTTTAAGAGTCCTCTGATCAGAAGACTGGCTCACACCTTCCAAAACTGAAGGTGGTTCTTGGTGTTGTTTCCAAGTATATCTGGCTCCACTCCAAGTATACTTCCCAGGCCTCCCTGAACTCTGTGGGCAGCTGGGAACTTGCCTGGCCTGGCTGAGCTGGAAGATGAATTACAGTCTCAAATTTCCTGTATGGCTCCCTCCCTTCCACAGCCCACTTAGTTCTAACTTGTTCTATAATTTAAAACNTCTTCCCTGGGGTTCCAGAAATCAGTGGCCCTGAGCCAATGGGGGCTTAGAACTTACCTACGAGGTGGCTTAAATAAAGCTCATCCAATTTGAGCTCGGTAACCAAAGGGACTAAATTTAGTTGAAAACAACAGAAAACGGGGGCAGTTTTGTGAATACTCATTACTGTTTACAGGTTTGTATACTTCGGAGTTTCTAAAAGTAATTCTAATATTTATCATACTTAATCTCCAGGAGCTTTCCCTTGTCCCTGTCTCTCCCTCTTTCCCTTGCCCCACCCACCCCAACCTGATTTTCCTCCTGGTTCCCTCTCTCACCCAAGGCCAAAGGCTGGGAGGTACCCAGGTGTGATGCATTCTTACCTCCCNCACCCCTGCACTGTCACTGTGTAATACAAGCCATCAGATATATCTGCCAGGAGTTTTTCATTTCTGTCTTCCATATCTCCTCTTCCTGTGGCCAGGGGGATCTTTAAAGACATGGGTCCTGTCTTGCCTAAATTCTCCTCACTGCCCTGGGAGCACCCCACGTCTACCACAATTGCACACTCTAAAAACATCTGCCTTCCCTCCCCTGCAACATACCAGCCTCGAGCCCTTTGTTGTCTGATACCTTCTGTNCCTCTCTGCCATGGAGAGAACCTCTCCTCATCACAATGGGGAAAAGCAGTNCCCAGGGAAAGGCACANTGCTCTAGCAATGATCACCATTCCGAGCTCTGTCCTGGGCATTCCGTGTGGCCTTCAGTCCCCATCAAAGGATGTCCTAGTGTTACCCTGGTTCTACAGATGAAGACCCAGAAGATGAGAGTTCAGTGAGCTATCTCAGANCACACAGGATGTACTGTAGAATTGGGATGGAAAACTCAATCTCCCCTATNGTTTGCGTGTTTCTCAGCTCAGCATCCTGCTGACTGGTGCCCTGGGTGTTTTTCCTAAGTGTGAACATAGCNCATATGGAGGCCACAGGTTAACTCAGGAGTCAGCCCTCAGGAGTCAGCCTTCTTGTATTTTGACACAGAGTCTGACACCAGCCTGGAACTCAATAGGTAAGCTAGGCTTCCTGGTCAATAAGCCTGGAAGATGCCCCAATCTCTACTTCCCCAGGACTGGGATTATTGGCCAGTGCCACCATGGCCCTCTTTTCACACAAGTTCAGGGATTGAACTCTGGTTTTCATGATGCTCAGAAAACACTTTGCTGGTCATCTCCTCAGCCCTTGATGCTGTGTTTTCTAAAGCCAATTAGAATCTTTAGTGAGCTGTGGAGTCTGCTAGCGGGTAAGGCCAGCTCTGTAGTGTGAGGACTCAGAGCAAAGTGAGAAGGCAGAGAAGATGCCTCTTCTTTTCCCAGTGACCACAGAGCTTCTAATCCACACAGGACCTGTTCTGAGTGCAGGTCCAGGACACTGNATTGGTTGCAGCTTCCTAGTCTTAAATCAGGACAAGAAGTTTTATCAAAATGGTATAAAGCCAATAGAAGATATTAGAACATGCTATAGATGCTACAGGGTGAAGATGAGCTTTATTTTGCTCACTTTGAGCACACACACACACACACACACACACACACACACTTCACACTCAAGTATACCGCCCTCTCCCATCCTCCACCTCCACTTCTCACAGCAGAAGTCTGGCCCATGAAGAGATCCCCAAATCCTCTCTCAAAATGCTGCTTTGGTTCCTTGGTGGGGCAGGACCAAAGAGGAAGCAGCCATCATCCAGCAAGAGCAGGACACTATGAAGATGGGCAGACCATTCTACTGAAGAAATATTTAATAAAAGTCAATCAGGGGGACTGGAGAGAAGATTCAGTGGTTAAGCGCATGCACTGCTCTTCCAGAGGACCTGGGTTCAGTTCCCAGCAACCACATCTGGTGGTTCACAATTGCCTGTAACCCCAGCTCTTAGAAGATCCAGCCCTTGGCCTCTACGGGCACCTGCAGTCATGTGCACATACCTATACATAATGAAAAATAATAAAGCAAGATAAATATTTAAAAATAAAAGAGAAAGTTACCCACTTCTGCTGGGGCAATGAAAACAAACACAAAAACTAAAAACAAAATAAAAACCAAAGTTAAAAAACAAAAAGGTCAGTCAAGTGTCAGGCTGCATGCTAAGCCCTGGACACAGCAGGAAATACAAAGTACCAGGATCTCTCCTGGGGATTCCAGGATGAAGAAACCGGTGATTCGCCAAGAAGTCATAAGTACACCATTATAATTATGAGAAAAGATGGCTGTGAGCCCATACATCGGGGACTTCACCTCAACTTGAGCAGATGAGAGAGTCTTCCNTGAAAAAGAGGCAATTCTGCTGCTGCTTTGGGTGGTCTGGAAGAACAGGGGCAAGTCTTCCAGAAGAAGGGAACNGATCCAAAAGGCCCCTAAAGACTAAAAGAGCCAGGTGACCACATAANCCCTAGGCACAGGGTACTATTTTATAGAAGTAGAANGTGANGTTTTAAATGGCCACATTTGGGGGTCTTGGGGGTGTAACTCAGTGGNTGGAGTGCTTGCCTAGCATGAACAAGGTCCTTGGTTCACTCCCCAGCACTGCCTAAACCAAGTATGATGGNAAAGCCTGTAGTTCTAGCACTCTGGGGGTGAAGACAGAAGAATCAGAAGGTCATCCTTGGCTAATGTCAAGTTCGAAGGCATCCTGAGATATATGAGAGACGTNGAGAAAAGCAACATTTTCGGTTCTTAGCAAATGTTCTGTTACCTGCTACCCATCAAGACCATCAGAACACAACGGTGAGCAAAATGAAGGGACCCTTACTAGAGGACCAAGAAATGGTAGAAACTCAGATTTTCAGAACTATAACACCTTTATGAAATATATTGATAGTACACATCCATATCGTAAAAATCCATCCACTGAAGATGTGCTGTGAGCAAACTTTAATATGCGCAGAGTTGTGTGACCACCATCCTAATTTTAGAAGATTTTATCACTCCAGAAAAAAATCTCTGTCCTCATTAACATCACAACCTGGTTCCTCCCACACCCACTGCTGCAACCAGCTCCTGGAGGCCAATGATCTCCCTGCCTGTGTAGGCCTGCCCATCCTGGATGTCACAGAAATGGAATCAGGTTGTATGGAATCTTTCGTGACTGGCTTATTCCACTTATCACAGCATTCTAAAGATCTGTATGCCTTATTGCATGCATTGANGCTTTGATCCTTTTGCCAAAGACAACAGCTCTCTGTGTGTGTAGACCTTGCTTGGTTTAGCTATATACTGGCAGACACTTTTTGACTATTAAGAACAATGCAGCCAGGAACATTGTATACAGAGATTTGTGTAGCAGGGACTTATATTTGAACCTATTTCTTCCAAAGCCTACTCCAGGCACTTCTTAACAGCTCCCATGCCACAAGTGATAGTTCTACGGAAGCCTGCCTGCCTGGTAAAGATGTGAGGGAAAGAGTTCATAGGCTTGTATCCTGCCCTAGAGGCTTCCTGGCAGCTCTAGCTGTCTCTAAGGCTAAGTGTGANTAAGCGGAGGATGAGCTCCAGCACTTCTGCTGTTCTTCATGCGTGAGCATACAGAGAGAGAAGGCCCAGGTCTTCGGACCTCAGCAGACCCAAACCCAGTGGTTTCTGAGATACACATAAAAGTCTGGGCAGCATCTGCCGTGAGAGCTTAAGTAGGACCATCTTCAGTCTTAGACTTGACCACAGGGCTTCTACTTCAGGTCACTCATGGCTCCTTCCTGAAGCAGATGCCTCCTTCCCTGATTCTCTCANGACAAAGACAGTGTTGTGCCACCACCAGCTGTTGCTAGAGAACTAGATATATACACAGAACCCAGCAGGCCCGTGAGCTGTCAGTTCTACGCATCAGCTGGCTCCTCTAGGAACGAGCCCCATGGGATGCTCCATCCTCGAATAGCTGAATAATACTTCCTCCTGCCTACTTTCACAGAACTCAAACTGATGCCTCTTCTCTTGTCTGTGTTCTTATCACCCTTCTACTTGAATTCGGGAGAAGAGCCTGCCTGTTGGTGCATTCCAAGTAAGGTCCTTGGCACCACTGAGGTGCTCAGAGAAGGGGGTAGCAGGAAGCAGGCAGGCAGCCAGCAGCACAGGGAGCCGCTGTTTTCACCTGGTTGCCTGGTCCTGGCAGTGAGTTCCCTGCCAGGCTGGCAGGGCGGAGATGGCAGCATACGCTAAGCCAGAGGGGACAGAAAACCACTCAGAGCACTTGAGTCCCACAAGCCGAGGTCACTGTAACAAATGGTGAAGCGGGGAGAGAACTTGACAGTCAGCGACAGCTGGAGCAGATGGCATTTGTCCCCAGCTCACAAAGCACAGGGGCTTGCCAGTTATTTCTCAGCCACGCCTTCAGCCCTGCTCGGCCTTGGCCTCATTTCAGCCTCATTGCAAGCTGCTGCCATTTACAGGAGCAAAACACGGGTGTCCTGGGTTACTGGGTTTGTCCCTCTCCAGCCCTTTACCCCACATTTGTCACCTCCAAGATTCACACTTAACCAAACTCCGGCTAATTAAAGCTTACAATGGCTTCCTTTCCTGGNACAATGGGTTTCTACCCAGCAGTAGATTTCCAGCTAATTCTGACATTTCCACCAGAAGAGGTCTTCTCTGTCACTCTGTCATCCTAGGTCTTTTCATCTCTATGATTAAGTCATTCCTGGAGAAACTGCTCTGGGGTGGCACATCTCCCTCTAAGACTTACTGCTGCATTAAGTAATTCGGTGTTTTCTCAACCGGGACTATCCTGTCTTCTTTCTTTGCTTTCTCCAAATCTNAATCTTGACTGGATCAGTCCAGTCTGGTTCTCTACAGCCATGTGGAGGCATCCAGGAACTCTCTGCTCTTCCCACTGGCTCTGAGAGGCTCTGAAGATTATGTTCACCTGCCTCTAAATCAATGGTTCTCAATCTGTGGCTTGAGACCCCATCTGGGGGTCAAACAACTTTTCCACATGGGTCGAGTATCAGATATCCTGCATATCAGATATTTACACTATGATTCCTAACAGTAGCAAAATTACAGTTTTGAAGTTGCAACAAAATAATTTTATGGCTGGGGGAGTGGGGTCACCACAACATGAGGAACTGTATTAAAGGGTTGCAGCATTAGGAAGGTTGAGAACTATTGCTCTAAACGTCCNTAAGCATCTCGGAGTCCTATATAGATAGCAGATGTTGAAACCTGCTATGTTTTGAGTATGTCTCACAGAGGCCNAGGATCCTGGCTTCGACCCTGATACAGTGATTTGAGGCAGTAGAACCTTTAAGGAGTGGAGGCCTCGTATGAAGTAACTAGGTTGTAGGTCTCTACCCTCATAAAGAGTTAATGCAGGCCCTGCAGGGCACATTACTTCTCACAAAAACATTTATAAAACTAAGTCCACCAGCTAGACCCCTTCTACATGCAGCCATTTTCCTCATTCTCTTCAGCCATGTTGTNATGCAGCCAGAGAGACCCTCGCCAGAGGCCCAACAGGTATGACAACTTGATCTTGGATCTTCTGGCTCTAAACCTGTGAGGTAAATAAACCCCCTTTCTTTATAAAGTACCCAGCCTTGGGTATTTTGTTTTAACAACAGAAAATGAACTAAGACACCATCTAATTAGACCTCAGGTCCAAATCTGGTCAGGCCTGCCCTGTGCAGTCCTTAAGTAGGTACCAGGAGCAGTATTTGGGGTTTCTAGTTCCTTTTGATGGCATGCCTCCCTGTGTGGATGCCTTTCCAGAAATAAGACAGAAAAGCAAAAGCCTGCAATCCTGCAGGCATGGTTGGGCCGTGCCATGAGAATGAATGACAGCCCTTAGCTGTTTCCCACTTCCCTCTGTCTCCTGGATTTGCTTACCATCTTGGTGTTTCACCACCCAAAGGAACAGCTTGCTCTCTTTGCCCTTGGAGAGCTCCCGAGGTCTCTACCTGGACTGTTTTTGGGGAAAGCAGTAAATAGATCATAAGGAATCTGTTAGAATCCTCTTCTGATCATTTGGGAATTGTGCTGAGAAAATCATCTGTTCATTTGTTCCTCTGATTTCTTGGGTTCATACCATAGGACAGATTTTCCCTCCTAGTGCAGGTGACAAGCAAGACACATCCCCCGCTGGGGTCCTGTAGCATTGTACAATGAATGTCTCAGGCGGCAAATAAAAGCCGAAGAGGCTTTGTTCCCATCAGATTGGAAATGGACCCATTTTCTTGATTCTGGTGGGATCTCACTTTGTGAGGGCAGTGGGAAAGGCTGGCTGGCTGCACTGGCTAGTGTACACACCATACAGTCATCTCAAAGACCAAAGATGCTGATAAACAATAAATATTACCGCCACAGACAGGAAAAGGGTTCATGGAGCCTGAGGTCTCTGACTCTTACCTAAAGCAGGTTCCAAATCCCCAGGATTTCATGGTCTTCTCCTTGCTATCCACCAGCAACCAGTGGGTTATGCTAGTACTGCTGCCCAGAACCTTGCTGACCAGGTCCAGACACCTGGGGAAGGGCAGACAGGCCTCTTGCTGCAGTGACTTTCACACTGCCTGCCTTGAAGTGTAAAGGCAGGTGCCGGCTGCCAGCCTTTCAGAGCATCGCCTGACTCTTTTATGAGATTACAGGCCCTTTCATCTTGGCTTTGGCCCCGTTTTCCTCCTTCCTAGCAAGGCTCCAAAGACAAGAACAAGGAGGGGATACTCATTCATAGCGGAGTCCCCGCTGGGCACGGCGACCTGGCCTATGAATCTTCCAGCCATGTGCTTTTGAGCAGAGCAAGCTGGGAAGGAGCGCGGAGGACAGGGTTAAGAGGGGTCCTTTCCCTAGCACCAGGAGGAAGTTGCATTGCATCCTGGGAATGCTCTGATCATGCCTTTGCTTTGTGTCTTCCACTTCAATCCAGTGGAAGGCGGCTTTGGGGCCTTTTCTTTCTCTTTTTCTTCCTTCCCTAGAAGGGCTCTTTTAAGACCGCGACTGAGAACACAACGCACCTCTTGGGCTCCTGCTTTCTGAGTGCGTGAACGCGCACCGCCTTAGTTCTTTGCTGTGTTTGTTCATCGTCTAGCTTTGCAAGCTTGCTTGCCTTCAAAAAGCACAAACGGGGTTTCCCTCCTATGTTGCTCTCAATGAAACACCGGGAGCTCTGCCCTCTCTGAAATCCCAATTCACGCCTTCCACCTGTCTGGCCTGTCTTTTAGCAGTTTTCCGGGCAGCGTCCCTCTGCCGGCATGCAGTTCTAGCTACTAGAAACAGAACGGGACGGTGACAAAACAGAATCTCTGCTCTTGGCACTCATACTTTTCTTCCTGACACTTTTTGGACACACACCCCCAGCTCCATCTCCANCACTGTCCCCTTGGTCCCATCTTCCCCAGTCTGTGCACCCCAGGCCAGCAGTTGCTTTCACGTNTCTCTGCTTTAGCCGCAGCACTTCAAGGGCGGCCTTTCAGGATCTACCACTTCATGTGGCTCACCCTTCACCTCTATGCAGCCTCTGCCTCTGTATCTACTGGCCAGAAATAGCCCTAGGTCTGCACTAAGAGCATGTGTATTGAGGAACTATCTTCTAGGAATCTCCAGCCTCAGGCTCCAAGTTGGGTCACTGTACATGGAACTTGTCCCCACTCACTGGATGAAACCTCCAGGCTCTGATCATCCCTAGCCTTTATTTCTGGAAGTCCTTAGGGAACTCTCCAGGTGTTCCTCATTCTACAGAGCACCAAATAACCACCTCCTAATCTGTCCAAANTAAGGGCACTTGGACTCCTGTCACCACCCCAGAAGCCATACACCATCTACACCATGCTCTGACACAGCCCATAACACTCGGCCTATCTGAGCTCAGGAGACTCTAACGTAGTGTGGAGACGGTTTCTGTCTTAGTCTTATCCCATCCATTTCTACCATGAGACTCTGGAGTTCTGTTGAGACAGCTGCCTATCCTACTTTCTCTCTTCACAGAAGCAGAAGTGGATCCCTGGGACCTGGGCCAAAGGGTGATTGATAAAGGTCAGGCAACAGGCTATGGTCAGAACTGTGTTTCCATCTGATGACTAAAAATCCAGTGTTCTCAAGTCAGATTATTGTCTCCCCTAAGGATATGTCACTTCCCCCAGACAACCCCTCAGGGCCATCAATATCACAAAATTAGAGTTCTGCCTATCCTGCCACAATTCCCAAGATGTCCTGATGTGTCTGAATCCTGAAACAAGCATAACATAGACCAAGAAGGCACACAAACACACACCACTGTCCTTTCTTTGCCCAGAGCAGACATCAATAATCAATCATAGTACAGGTTCTGCCTAGCAAAGCCAAGGAATCCACACAACATAGACTTTACCTCCACTATGAGACCTTCCAGATCCCCAGAGGAAATGACTAGTTTTTTGTTGGTGGTGNTGGTAATTTTGTTTGTTTTTTCGTTTGTTTGTTTTTCTTGTTTCATGGCTCTTGGTACTCAGCTATTCCTGCCTGAGCTCATCTATCTTGTAATAATAAACTCATAGCCAAGATTTAAGCTCTGGTCTTACTTGACCCAGGACTTCTTCTGTGTTTCTTATTAAGCTCATTTACTCCCTGAAGTCATGTGACCATCATTGTCCTCATGTGACAAATGAGGAAATTGAGACACAGGAATTATTGTTCTCATGTTAGAGACTGTATCTTACCTTTGTTGTCTCAGTCAAGGGGGGACCATTTTTATTAGCTGCCCTTCTCCAGCTGTTTGTTGACAACTGCCGTGGACCCTGGGATGAAAGCAGAATCTAGCACAGTGCTTGAGATAGCCATTATGAGAGAATCTGTTTTGAGGGCCATTTTCATGGAAAGACGGAAGAATAGAACCTAACTGAACAATGGGGTGTTGCACTGGAGATTGCAGGAATGCATGAACAGGGAAGGAGAAAAGAAAGCTGAAAAACGAGTGATCCTTTCCTCCTGGGCCTGTAGGACCTTCCTCCCTCCCCATTCCTGTGCTCAGCTGACAGGATCAGAGTTTGTCAAAAGAGTCAAAAGTCTCCTGGACTGTGGCACCCAGGCCCCACCACAAAGGTCCTGGCAGGGAGGGCTTTCACCACCAGGTTCTCCTGATTCTCGGGGTCCCTGCTTGAGACAGCCTCCCCCAGCCTTGCAAGGAGTATTGAAGTTACTGCAGGCNTGGTTTTACATATGTTTGTCTTTCAACTTGATGAATGTCAGGTTGTGGGGCTTACATGTATACATACAAGCCCTCCACAGCCTTGGGGCCTATGTCTATGGGTTCAACTAACCACAGATCCAAGAATATACAAAAACGAACATGCTTTGTACTGACTATATGCTAATCTATTTTCCTCATCATTCCCCAAACATACATTATGAAACA
Organism: Neotoma lepida; assembly: GCA_001675575.1. Lineage (NCBI taxonomy): Eukaryota > Metazoa > Chordata > Mammalia > Rodentia > Cricetidae > Neotoma > Neotoma lepida. Next base: position 493,998 of record LZPO01087161.1, on the reverse strand, counting down.
TTTTACCTAATATTTATNGAGCATGTGGTTTTAATAAGTAATATAGATATAATTTTAAAGTAATAGGAGGGTAGTATTGTTGGTTCTATGTAAATACAGTTTTATATAAGGGACTGAAATATTGACACTCTATTCTATTATAGAGTGTCTAATATAGACACTCTATTCTAGAGTGTCTAGAGTGGGATTCTAGAACCAATTATCCACAAAGACCAACAATTCTGTCAGTTGTCTTTCAATAACTCCTTTTATAAAAGCTGGAATCCTATGTGTTTGAATATGTATGTGCACATGTGTATATACCTATGGTATGTAGCTGCAGGTTTTTTCTTTAAAATGTGGTTGCAGACAATAAAATGCACGCTTTTTCAATTCTATGAATTTAAACAAATCATGTTACTGAGGACTCACTACCAGAATCAAGATGCAGTACTACTGACTCTTGTCATTCCGCCCCCTGCGTCCCCTTGTTCTACTTTGCAGTCTGTTCTGACCCTTGGCCTCCAGAAACCACTGACTTTTGTCTCTGCNATGTGCCTTTCTCTCGGGCATGGAAGTGGGATCACAGTGTGCTGCAGCCTCAGTTCTCACTTGACATTATGTGCATATGTCCGTGTGTCATTACATATNCTTCAAAGGTATTACTTTTTAATGACTGCCTGCCTCTCTCCACACTGCATGCCCTGCAGCTCCCCACAGCCGTGTCTCTCTCGGAGAATAGAAATGAGAGGCAGGAGGTCGTGTTGGAAAGAACAAGGGCAGGTTTGATCTGATTACTGCTCATCACCTTTGGTGGGAGGTCCTGGCTTTTCTGCCTCCAGCCAAGGTAGATGAGCAACACAGAGGCCAAGGAGACAATAATGAACTCAGCGTGACACCGACCTGTCCCAGTGTCGTGTTATTGGAGCCCCAGCTGACATGCAGCACCTTCTAGACCCATGGGTGAGGTTCAGATTCTTGTTAAGGAGATGGAGGAGTGTTGCTCCTCCTCGCCTTCAGACCCCTGTGAGGATGACAGGAGATGGCTGAGAGAGCCGACCACAGGGCCAGACACAGGGGTCATTTTCTTTCTCCTATTCCCCCACCCCTGACCACCACCTTCTGGTGTCTAGAACCAC
>LZPO01087161.1:480717-492620 GCA_001675575.1 Neotoma lepida | reverse complement strand
AAAAAAACTCCGTGATAGGCTGGGCTTTGAGAACTTTCTCCCATGGATATAAAAGGCATATATGCCCAGTACGTAACGTAATAGAAGCAGGGAATTGGGGTAACAGCAGCTGTTCCTCTTAAAATTGTCCAAGGCCTNTTCTGCATTAATTGAGGGCACTGAAGTTGGAGAAACCTTCCCCAGCGGCCACCCATCATTGTCTTCTCCCTCCNCCCTGGTCTCAGAATTCTCCCAATAAAGCAGTGTCGGTATCCTAGTGTGTTGCTATGGGAAGAATGGCAACATCACTTGGGAGTTGGTGAAAAAAAGAGGGGGGTGGAGGTGAAGGAAAGGGAAAAGAAGAAAAAAACTAAGATAGGCAGGGTTTCTTTCTAAGTGTTACTGAAGTGGAAGAAAAATGAAAACTTATCCCCCGCTACATATACCTCTGTCCAAAGTCAGCTGGTGTTAGGGCTCGTCTCTGTCCGCAGGACCGTCTTCATGGAGCATTTTGGTACCCATTGCTCCCATACGATTCTGAGATGCTGTTAGATTTTCAGGGCGTGTGTTTGCTAAATGAATCATGCAGTGGCCATCTTGAGAAATGGGTTCCTGCTCCCCATCTCTTTTTTTTTATTTGTTCTAAGACAGGGCCCACATAGCCCAGGCTACCCTCAAATTCACTGGGTAGCCAAAGGTGACTTTGAACTTCTGTCTCTCTTGCNCTTCCTGAGTGATGGGTTTTCAACTATATTCCTCCACTCAGTCTATGCAGTGCTAGGGATCAAGCCCAGTGACTATTGCATGCTGGACAAGCTCCTGAGGGTACCTTCAAATAAGCAGATCCATCTCCTCTTGTACTCTTTCCTATTTCTTACATTGGTTTACCCAACTTCAACACCTATGGGTCGCTTTAGGAAGTACAGCTCAGAACCCANCTTCAAACACCAGTCAGCCTTGCCTAGCTCTGGTCCTCTGTGGAAATTAGTAGATATTTCTAAGCTTCAGTTGGCATCACCTACTTTCAAAGGCTGTGGAGTTCGAGGATGACATGTGATCTGTGTAGCATAGTGGCCTGCACAGAGCTTAGCTGTGCTTAGTGACTATGACGGTCACTCTGTCTTTCACCCCACAGATAACGCCAACCAGGTAGCCCCTCCAGATATGGACTCAGCCTCAGCCATTCCTCAGCATCTGTTAGGGGTTGAGTGTGAAATGCTTCCTCTGANCCATGTGTTTTAATTGTCTGTCCCTGGTGTTTGGAGCACGGTTTTGAGAGGTTTGGAACCTCTAGGGTAGGAGACATGGCTGCTGTCGGTAGATCACTAAAGGGGTGTCTTGGGCTCTGTTTCAGTTCCCATCTCTGCTTTCTGGTTATGAGAAATCAACACTACAAGCTTCTGCAGCCACAAACAGCTGCCCCAGCCACCATGCCTCCCATGCCATGATGGACTAGATCCTCTGAACTGTAGGNCCAAATAAACCCTTCCTCCATTGTCACAACAATGGGAACAGTGGCTAATGCAGCATCTCTTGGGCCTTGACAGTCTCCAAGTCCAGATGTAGCACATTTTCCATGCTCCTGGCTCTGCCTCTGCTCACATTAACTATTGCTGCTCGATAACCTAACACCACAACTTAATGTTGAGGAGCTGGAGAGATGGCTCAGTGGTTAAGAACACACTCTGTTCTGGCAGAGGACCTGCGGTCTGTTCCCAGCACGCACATCAGGCTGCTCACAACCACCTGTAATTCCAGTTCCAGGTTATCTCTTCTNCAGGACTCCACAGGCATCTGTGTTGATGTGCACATGCCCACACAGAGATACACATACACATATAATTATAGTTACTCTAAAAATAATCCTTATTATTTTAAGTTGGATGCTGTAGATTGAAATGTATTGTTATATCTTGAGGTTCTTCTGTGAGAAACTTCAAGGTGCCGTGACTCATCTACACTCCAGAAGGCCAGGAGAGCGATGCTCCACACAGGTAGCTTGGGCTTCCTAGCCCAACCTGACAGTGGGTGGTCAGGTTTCTGACCTCACCAAGGAGACTCAGAGGAGGTAGATGATTTCCCTAGGGCCACCAATACAAAGTGCCACAAAGTAGGTGGCTTAGAAGAAATGTATGGTTTCCNGATTCTGAAGGCAAGAAGTTTGTAGGTCCATAGTCTCTCTGACAGTTCCATGGCAAAACCCCAGCTTCTGGTGGCCTCAGCCTGCATTGGCTTATAGATGGCCGTCTTCCTCATGTCTCCTCACCACTTTTGTCTTCTCTGTGTGTCTTTCTTCACATCCAAATTCCCCTTTGTAAAAGAACACCAGTCATATAAGATTAGAGCACACCCCAAATGAACTTCATTTAACAATTTTGAAAACCTTATTTTCAAATATACCCAAATTCTGAGGGACTGGGGGTTAGGACTTCATCATTTAGTCCTTTTAATGTTAGCTTTGTTCTTTGACAGTTTCATCCATGCATGTAATGTATTTTGATTACTCTATCTCTGATACCCTATCTTATCTTCCCCCTCATCCCTACCAAACCCATCCCTCATCAATACCAGTCACTTTTCCAGACTCATGACTTTTAATTTTGTTTTGAAACCCATTTACTTTAACTCTGGCCATTTGTCTGCTTTTCTTTTTGAGAAGACACAGTTCAACCAATAAAACGTGGTGAACAAATCCTGATCTGCCATCACAGCTGTCTCTAGGGTCATGTCCTAAGCCTGAGTGAGAGCAAAGGTCCTCTCAAGCCCCAGGCAGTAGCTCAGTGCCCAAAACTGTGCAGAAATGGATTCAACCTTGGATATTAATACGTATTTCTTGAGTGAATGAACCTGCCAGTTAACCTGTCAATAAACAGCCAGTGACCAGAGTAGGAGCTCCAACATAGNCTGTCTTAGGGTTTCTATTGCTGTGAAGAGACACCATGATCACGGCAACTCTTATAAAGGAAAACATTTCATTGGGGATGGCTTATAGTTCAGAGGTTTAGTCCATTATCATCATGGTGGGAAGCATGGTGGCATGCAGGCAGACATGATGCTGGAGAGGTAGCTGAGAGTTTTACATCCAGATCAGCAGGCAGCAGGAAGAGACTGTGAACCACTAGGTCTGCCTTGAGCTTCTGAAACCTCAAAGCCTACCCTCCTAGTGACACACTTCCTCCAACAAAGCTGCACCTACTCCATCAAGACCACACCTCCAATAATGCCTATCAGTCTATGGGGTCCATTTCCATTCAGACCTATGGCACAGGCAGAAGTAGCCACATAGTGGCAGGTCTTTGGGTTGTAGTCTCAGTTAAGTCTGTGTTTATTCTACTGCTGATGATACAGGAGGATCAGCAGGACTTGCCCCCTCCTTTNAAAGGGAGTCCACAACTTCCTNCTATTNACAACAATATTATGGAGACCGTGTGAGACGTACTCTGCCATCAGACATAACAAGAACTCCTAGGGAAAGAAGAAGGGGCCCTGTCAAAAGCCTCCAAGTTAGCCACGTAAAGGCAGTTGCTGTGTCTGTCTGACTTCTCAGTACTGGCCTTCTAGGCATTCACTAAAAGGGAACTTTAGGGTAAGTTGGACAAAGTTGGATGGAGCATGGTTTTATCCCTTATGAAATCTGAGAATTGCCAAACAAATTCTTACTGGGCCCTGTCTTCTGTAAACTGTGTTAGACACCCAGGAGATACACTAGGTAGAGGATGCACTGATGACCTGTGGTTGATCCTCACCAAGTGTTCCCTGGGCACCTGCTGAGCAGGCCACTGCGCTCACTTGGGGTTAGGGAAGGTATGGGGGTGAAAAAGCAGGGACTGTGCCCACTGGGAAAGAAACACCATTACAGGTGACTCTGATNGGCCTCTGAAANTTTAAGTCAAATTCTTCCGGNGTAAGGGAAGAATTCCCAAACAGTCAGGCAGAGTGAATCTAAGCAGATTGTCGTGGGAGAAAGGATATGAGTGAGGTAGTACNGGGTAGATNGGCCTTTGGTAGGAAGACTTGGAGGGGAGACCACTCCAGACAGAGGCAGCCGCTGGAATAAGTCTTGAAGGTGGGAGGTGGGGGGTGGCAAAGCAGGTTCAGAAAGGAACTCTGAGAGCTTGTTAGAGGGTTCAAACAAGGGGGTGCAGCTACCTGTACACCCTTGGCTGAAGGTCNGCCCTCCGTTATCAGGAAAGGTGGACCTGGCACTCAGCTTCGGGAAGAACACAGTGGAGTGGTACAGGAACTTCTAGCAAGCCAACCAGACCATCTCACTAAACTCTGGCAATTAATNAGATAACAGATGCCATAGCCAGATTGGCCTTATACTATAAAGAATGCATAGACTCCTGTTCCTAACACACACATACACTCCTCTGCCCCGTCGTATCCAATGGCTTCCGTCATGCTCAAAATGAAGCCCATCAAAGCCCTTGAAGCTCTCAGCTGTCCTTTAACCCCTTNCCTCGGGTGGTCGGCACCTCCAGAATGTTCTTTTTCCTTCACTACTCCAAGAGCCTAGCTAGCTCTAAACCCGGCTGCTGCTCCCTCCTTCNCCCTCNTCCACCAGGAGAAAGCTGGCATTCAGTGGCAGTTCCGATATCTGTGAAAGGGACTCCTCAGTGATGGTGGCTACACGTCAGATAGTCTTGCCTTTGAGAATCTGGATTTATCAGAGGAAACTTCTCTGCTTTGTTCCCTGCCTTGTCTGTGGTAGCTAGCCTGGCTGTAAGTCATCAAAAGTGTCAGACAATGAGGAGAAAGGTGCAGAGAGGCTACAAAGGAAGACAGTGTGAGGTTTGGTAAGAGCCCTGGAATTGTGGTCTTCAGAGTTGGAGGGTCCAAGAGAAGGATAGGAATGGGATTCAGAGAAGAATAAGGAGCCACCACTAGTCATTACCAAAAAAAGGGAGGGGAGGGGATGGAGACTTGGAGAAGAGGTATGTGGTGACAGGCACAAGACAGCCAGCATAGAAAAGCCTGTTATATGATGTAGATACAAGGTCATAAATTGGAATTACATCTCCCTTGTGGGTTTTAATCTGACTGTGGACTTTAGAGGTGGGCTATGGAGAGTGATTAGATTGGAAAGGTCATTAGGGCAGAATCCTTAGGCTTAGATCCTGGTGGGTTTATAAGAGTGTGAGAGGGGGCTGGAGAGATGGCTCAGAGGTTAAGAGCACTGGCTGCTCTTTTAGAGGTCCTGAGTTCAATTCCCAGCAACCAGATGGTGGCTCACAACCATCTNTAATGAGATCTGGTGCCCTCTTCTGGCATGCAGGCATACATGCAGACAGAACACTGTGTACATAGTAAATCAATAAATCTTAAAAAAAAAAAAAAAAGAGTGTGAGAGACCAGAACCACACACCATCCATNCATGCACTCCACGCATCTTTGGATACTTTGCCATGTGATACTCTGCATCACTTCAGGACTCGGCCAGCAAGAAGGTCATCGCTATAGCTGGGCATGGTGGTGCATACTTGTAATCCTGGCACTTGGGAGGTAGAGGCAGGAAAGTCAGGAGTTCAAGGCCAATGTTAGCTACACAGTGACATAAGTTCAAAGCCAGCTCAAGTTATATAAGACCCTCTCTCAAACCACATAGAGAGAACGGAAGGAAGGCAGGGAGGGAGGGAGGGAGGGGAGAAGGAAGGAAGAGAAGGTGAGAGAAAGGGAGAAGGGAAAGGTGGGGGAAGGAAAACGCTGTCACCAAATGTGGCCCCTTGACCTTTGATCCCCAGAACTGTGACCCAAAATCTCTTTTCTTTAGAAAGCACTATGTCTTGGGTATTTTGTCATGGCAGTAAAAACCAGACTAATCCACCATGAAAGGAAGCAATGTCATTCTATCCCTGGAATCCAGCAAGATGTGAGGACGGCTTGACCTCACGTGGAGCCATCTAGAAGGTTATGAACAAATAACAGAGCACAGGAGGGAATGTTCCAAGTGACTTTGCNTTGTCATCCTAAGTGATAGCGTTTGGGGTCCNCAAGAAAAGGAACTCAGGTGATTATTTTACTCAGAATAAATACNAGGCTTGTCCTAAAGATAGGACACTTCTTTATTGTCTTANGTCAGGTTATATCATGTGCTTTGTCTCCATCAGCCACATTGACTCCCAAAGCTATCTTGTGAGTGTTCATTTCTTGTTCCCCTCCTGAAGCAGATAAGAAAACTCGATATCCTTTTGTCCTTAGACTTCTCTTNTTCTCCAACAAGCTAGCTGTCATGATGCTTTTCTAACTTCTCTCCTATGACTGACACAGTGACAGAAGATCTCTCCCCATCTGTGTGCTGTCTTCAGCCCATGCCCTGGGCCATTTTGCCTTGCCTGTTCTATCAGGCAGGGCCTGGCTTCGGTCTCTGCTCCAATTCAGCAGGTGGGCTCAGCACTGTGTCTCCTGTGCAAGAGGATGGAAACAGCCTTCCTGTTTGCTGCTTGCGCAAGCGGGTGTGAAGAAGCTCTGAGATGAATCATGGCAGAAATCCACTTCAGCCTCCCTCGGGGGCCTTGTGAGAAAAACAGAGGTTCCAGCATTTCCTGCTGTGTGCAGCAGGGTCCTGGGCCTTTATGCAAATGGATATGTGTGAATATGTTCTGTGACAGATAATGCAGCAGAGGCCTGGGGGACGCCTCTTCTGTCAGCATCATTGTTAGTGTTGGTGCAGAGGAATGAGAGCCACGGGCCCAAAGGAACAGGAAATTTTCCACAGGAGAGCAGTGGCTCTCAAAACTGCTCAGAGATACAAAAAGAGAATTATGCAGGAGTGGACTGCCTGGGGGTTCTTCTCCAAGTTTATATGCAAAGCGTTCCTTTCTAGCATGCTTCCACACTGGCCAGGCAGGGGAAGAATTCTGATGAAGGTGATCATAAAAAGGGCTTTTCCTCCCTCCTTTCTGCTGNATCTGAGCATGTTGCTGAAACCCCTCATCAGTTTGGGAACAGAGANGATGTGGGANCTGTGGGAGNATTCCNATGGGAAAGCATGCAGATACCCTCACTCCCCAGGCCTTGGTGCACCTCCAGGCTTGGTCCATTCACCAAGACAGCCATTCANCAAAGTCCACTAATGCCAGTCCGCTAATTACACCCTCCCAGCCCAAAGCAAGGTNTAATCATAGATATCTCCACTGCTTGCCGTCCTGATAGCTGCTTTTGGTTGGGTCGGCCCAACTCAACCTTTCCATAAGATGCCAGAGGCCACCTGCCAAAAGCCTCTTGGCCTGTGTACCTTTGAGTGGGCTGTGACATCTCAGAGGCTCTAGTCTACTCATTTAAAATGGCCTCTGAGTCAAGTCAACCGTGCCTCATAAAAAAAAAATAAAAAAGTGAGTGGTGCCAGAGGAATGACCTCTGGCCTCTACACACATGCAAAAGTAAAGGTGTTTAAACGTAAAAATGGGAGTTGAAGAAGGAATAAAGAGAAGGAGGGAGGGAAGGAGTGGGCAGGGGAGGCAGGCAGCACCACTGCACCCAGTATTTCATTCCTTCCTCTCCAAAGTCCTGAGACAGAAGAGAAATAGTTGTCGGGTCAGCACAGAAGAAGATCAGGTTCTAACGCCTCCAAGCAAGATCCTCCATTTCCCAGAGCAGGCATCTAACCCAGGGTTATAGTACACCCCAGACATTGATTTTCTGTTAAACCATGGGAAGTCAGGGGTTCCCATCCCAGCTGCCATATACATCTCCTGAGGAGCCCCAAAGACAAAGTCTAATCCTGAACCCGAGATTCTGCTGATGGATGTAGAATGTTCTGAGCAAGGGGGTATGCCCCAGATGTGATTCCCAATTCCCAAAGATCTTCCTGGGGAATCCATGAATGGGAGAGGATGGGGTGTAAGTCAGAGCCCAAGATGGCTGAGGCAGAAAGTCCAGAGGAAAGATACCAGCAGCGTGGAAGGCAGCAGGCCTGGGGAAAGAGATGGAAATGAGTCACGAGACTGGCTTGGAGATTGAGGGAACAGGACAAGCGAGGGCACATCTCTGTGAAGACTGTCTTCCTAAAATATGGAGCAGAGGCATCCACTGTCCTTCCTGGGGCAGTGCACAGAGGCTGAAAGTGACAGTCCTTGGCTCTGTGGTTCTGGTCAAGCAGGGTTGGGAATGCCAGTTCCTTGCTCAATCTTATGAAGCAATGGCTGTGTCACCATGGCTGGTGGGAGCCTGGCCTCTGCTCTGCTCTNCTCTCCTCTCCTCTGCTCTACTCTGCTCTTCCTAGAGGCTGGGGAAGGTGGACAAGGCTGCAAGAACATCACAGGCTGTTGGCCAAGCTCAGCATACCCTTGGATTCATTTCTGTGGCCACCAAAAAAAATCCTCATAAGTGCAGTGGTTCAAACCCTTCTGGGAGTCAAGGGTTAAAGGTCAGGTTCCCTAGACTCACATCAAGGTGAGGCTTCTGAGGGCCAGGAGGGAATTCTTCCTGCCTCTTCCAGCTACTAGTGACCATCTTGTATTCCTTAGCTTGTGACAGCAGTTTCAAACCATAGGAACATAACTTGCTCCCATGGCCGCTTTTCCTTCCTCTCCTCCCTTCCTAGGCCCTTCTCACTCACTGTTACTGTACCTCCCTCTGTCCTTCTCAGAAGGACACTTGTGGCCACATGCAAGACCTACCTAGGTGGTCCAGAATAGCCGGTCCGTATCAAGAACCTAAGTCACACAGTCAAAGTACCTTTTTCCGTACAAGGTGAGATTCCCAGGTTCCAGAATTTAGAACCTATGTATCTTTGGGGGCCATTTTCAGCCTCCCACCCCTGTGGGTCCTTGGCAAAGAAATACGAAAACACAGCTTGTGGATGCAGTTTGAATCTGTGTAGTTATTTTGTGTGAGCGTTACTATTGAGTGAATAGCTTTGTGGAGAACATTCAATCCAAGAATAAGTGTAAACTCTCAGCCTTGATCCTGAGTCTTTGAGATGAAGGGGAAGATGAAAGTGTTCAGGAGAAAGCCGTGGGTTTGGGAATGCAGAGGATCAGCTGGAGGGGCCTGGGGTGGGAGGGAGAGAGAGATCTGACAGACAGAATCCAACAGCTGCTGAAAAGCCCTGTCTCACCCTGACACGTGCCTGGGGAGCAGAGAAAGCACACGGCTCTGGGGCTCCGGGAAGATGGAGTGTGTGCAGATCCCCCACAAGGAGGGAAATGAAAAGGTTACACAGGGATTGTCAATATAACAAATCCCAGGAGCGTCTCGGCCTCTCTAAATGTTTTGATAGCAGAATTTGATGGGTTGTAAATCAGAGCAGGCCCATCTTAAACATTTGATGGTGCCTTATTTATTTATGTATGTGACACATAAAACTAGGATTGATTCCCTCTTCTTTCAGTCTCAGAGAATTTTTTTTTCCTCTGCTTTAGAAACATGTCACTCCTCTCTCGGCCCTGAGGGTGGAGGGGTCTTGGACACACTGGTAACTGCTAGGATTCTTTCTACACATTAGCTTTGCCTGGGAGGGGGGTGCGGGGGGGGGAATGATCAGGAATTGACTGTTTCAAAAATATGTCTTCATCTTTGTGTGGTTTTTTTTTTAATTAGATTATTACTCAGAGAAAATGGGAGAGTAAAGGGGGTCCATGTAGAGGAGTAGCAGATACACAAAACGATTTCCTTTGACTGTGGAATCAAAGGCCACCTTGACCTCTCCCCAGGGATTCGGGTTGACCTTGCCTTTGTCATTCCGTTCAGCAGACGTAACAGATTGCATTTGTTTCTTCGGTATCCCTGACAACTTCAGAGCATCTCCGGCATGACTCTCCCTCTCCCATGCATTAGACCTCCTTAGGGCAGGGACCTTGGGTCTCATTCCTGATGTCTGAAGCAGACACATAGTGCATGTGACAAAGAACAAGAGACTGAGGGGAATGAATGAGCTGTGAGCTCTTTTCCAAGGACCCGTGTGTGTGTGTGTGTGTGTGTGTGTGTGTGTGTGTGTGTGTGTGCATGTAGATGTCAAGGGTCAATGCTGGGTATCTTTCTGCGTCTCTCTCCATCTTATTTTTTGAGAATCTAGAACTCATCAGTGGGCTAGATTGGCTGGTCAGGGAGCCCCAGAGATCTTTCTGTCTCTGCACCCCCAGAGCTGGGATTACAGGCATGCTCTAATATGTGGGTGCTGGGGATCCCGGCTCAGGTCCTCGTGCTTCACAGCAAGCACCTTACTGGCCAAGCCATCTCCACAGTCCCAGGCTATTGCTTTAAGACAAGCTTGAGCTTTAAGACGAGCTCAACCGTGATGTTTCATCCTGTCATCCAACACGCAGCATTCTGTCTTCTATTCTTTTGTGAGATCATTATGTCATTCTTTCCCTGTTTCTGCATCCTCCTCCCAACTGCCAATCACTCCCCTCCATAGTACCACATTCCACCATAGTGTCATCTCAGGGAGCTTAACCGACTTCTAGGCTCAACTGCACCAAAGAACATCACTTTTCCACAGGACAGAGTTGGCTTCTATCCAAACAGCAGATGTCAAGTAATGTCCTATTGCCATGGCTTTCAACATGACCGGTGTTTAGGAACACAGGTTCTTCAGCCATGCTCCCAAATGTTTGTGGTTGATAAGCTTGGGCTAGGTCTCAAGAACTGATGGTGTTTCAGAACCCCCAGGTGCTGTGTGATGGTATAACAGCCATTTTGCTGACCTACCCATACATTTCAAATTTAGACTTGAGGTAGACTGGAAAGAAGTCAGAAAACTTAGAAATGAGCTCAGAGNCGCCATTGGCCTACTAAAAGCAATTCCTATCATGCAGATGAGAGAAATGGTAATAAAGACAGAGACAGATGAGTGAGTTGGTAACTGGAGCTTCAAAACAAATCCAGGACCACTGATGTCTACATCAAATTCCTCCCCTCCACATACCAGCATCGTGTCACCCAAGACCCCTCCCAGTCCAAAAGCCTTGAGATAGATAGTCATATTGCAACTTTAGAACACAGAGGAGCAATGTCTGCTCCCTCTGGAGTGATCTGCCCTTGATGAACTGTAGCCCAATCTGCTAACAGCTCTGTCAGAAAACCCAGCAAAGCTAAAAGCATCCTTCTAGACTTTGATGTCTTGAGATGCTCCAGTCAAAGCTCCCAGACAGCCCTGTTATTTCCTTTGACAGCCTCAGTGTGAAGTCCTGAAATGAGAGGTGGCTCCCATGAAGGCCCCAGGTATGATTTCCTTGAGTTCTCTCCCTGGCCTCCGAGCACTGATGCCCCAGGCGAGGCTTTTTCAGAGCCTCCAGCCTCTGCCTGAGTCTCCCATACCAGAAACCTGCAGAGAGGAGCCTCCAGCAGGGATTTCTCACTCCCTCAGGTGCCTTCCTTCGGAGTCAAGAACCTAGACATGACTCTCAAGCTGACATCCAGGCTTCATGTCAGCCATGGAGAGAGCAGTCTCCAGGGCTGATCTGGTGCTTTGCCCACTTTTTCTTCCTTACAAACTTCAGGACACAAATAGAGAAAAGTCGGGAAATGCCACCACCTCGACTCGAGACAGGAGAGTGGGGAAGAGGAAGAGCCAGATAACAGTGGGAATGTACCAGCCCAGGGAGTCATGGAGAGCCTCGCTACTGGAGATGAGACTTGACTTAGTGGCAGCGTTATCACCAGCTAGCCCTTAGTAAATACAGAATCACAAGGTCTGGTCCAGGTTCACTGACCATAACCTGCCCTTGGAAAGATCCTCACACAGTTTATAGATAAAGTTTGTGTGTCCCAGTTCTACTGTTTCACACTCCTCAACACTGACCATGACCTAATCTCTGTGAGCTTTAGTGCCCACAAAAAGTTTAGAGCAGTGAAACTCGGTCTTGGGCCTATACTAATACTGTAACAAACATCGACTGTCCTGGCTGGGAAATGAGTATGTAAGACTCTAGTGACGCCTGCATAGGAAGACCACACTGAATGGGAGAAAGTTCTAAATG
>LZPO01087161.1:449996-463836 GCA_001675575.1 Neotoma lepida | reverse complement strand
GAATGAATGAATGGTGAATGAATGAATGGTGAATGAATGAAAATACTCTAATCATTAGTTTGCATGTCTCTCTTCCCCACCAGACCTTTGAAGTCAGGGACCCCACCTTATCAGTCTCTGATTTCCCAGGGTACAATTAGAGGAGATGCTCAGTCATGGTTTTCTCTATTTGCTATTGCTGATAACACAGGCCAGATGGCTTTGAAAGAAAAGGGGTGGATTTTGGCTACGCTTTCAGAGGTCCATGGTTGAATGACCATCTGGTGATGGCCTTCTTGCTGGTAGAATCCCAAAACAGTTCAGAGGCAGGAAGCATGAAGAATGTGTGTGTGTGTGTGTGTGTGTGTGTTTTCATTATAATTATTAAAATGTGTTATTTGTACACGTGTATGGTTTCTTTATGGCGTCTCTGTTTGTGCCTTGGTTATGTCCATTCTCACTCTCTCTCATTTCCCCAGGTCTCCTCTTTACTCCCTAATAGTCACTCTTCCACTTCTAGTGGAAGTCTAGTGTTGCATTGTTTTGTTCTGTTTTCTCTTGTTTCTGCATACAAGAGAAAATATGTGATGTTTGTCTTCCTGTGTCTGGCTTATTTCTCTTAACACAGTGAGCTCCAGACCCATCTTGACAAGATCCCATTCTCCTTTATGATGAAACACCCTTTTGTGTTGTATACACAATGCTAGATTCTGCCTGTTTGTCTTTTGACAGGCATCTAGATTTATTGCATGTCTTGGCTCTTNTGAGCCGTGCTGCAGTAAACATGGCTATGCAGACATCTCTAGTACATACTCCCTTTAGGTCCTTTGGCTATACAGCTAGATCAGATGGTAGTTCTATTTTTAGCTTTTTTGTTTGCTTGAGGTTTTAGTTGAGGGGGTTGGAGCTGTTGTTGTTGCTTGTTTGATTCTTGACTATTTCTGAGGAACTTCCATACTTANGACATAACACTGTTGCATACCGTAACAGTTACCTTGCTTGTTATAACCAAATACCTGGTTGCTTACAATTGAAACAGATACTTCTTATCACCATGGGAAAAGCATGGTGGCAGGCACAAGACGCCAGCTGGTCACTTGCGTGAGCAGTCAGGAAGCCAAGAGAGACTGGAATGGACCATGACATANAACATCAAGACACAGACCCAGCCACTCACCTCTCCAACAAAACTCTACCTAACAAAGCTTCCACAGCCTTACAAAACAACATTGCTAGTACTCCTTGGTTTACAGAAGGCCACCTTCTCACCCCATCCTCACGTGGACTCTATGTGTTCACACCCCCAGTATCTTTTTCTCTGCTTACTCAGTCCTAGTAGATTAGGACTTAACTGTTCTACACTTGCTTACCTATTTAAAGATCTTATCTGCAAACAAGGGGCTACAATATACACATAGAGTTCACTGTGGAACACTTAAAGAGCTGTCTGTTGTTGGTGGTGGTGTTGTTGGTGTTGTTGTTGTTGTTGGAATTAAATGAGATAATAAATGAGCACACACACACACACCCCAGGTGCTGACGTTATCGGCACCTGTTCCAATAGAGATGCCTGTGAACCTTTTTCTGCCTCTCCATATGGTGAACTTGGCTGATTACTTCCTACCTTCCCAAACTGACATTTTCTGTTGGCCTCTGCTTGTGCAAGCTCATGCCATTCATTCACTGTATAACAAGAGGGGTGTGCGTGAGAGGCCTGTGGCAGCAACATGGGCTGACATTTGCTGAGTACTTAGCATGCCAGGAATTGCTCAAGCAACTCACATGTGCTCATTCATCCTCATAGTAACTCTGTAATCAGCATGAGTTTCTTCGTGTATGGCCCATAGAAAAGACACAAAGAAAGATGACTTACCCAAGGTCATCCAAGTAGAAAGTAGTGAAGCTGGGATTCAAACCCAGACCTTGTTAGCTTTAACTATCAACTTAACACAGCCTATTGTCAGTCATCCAGCTGAGAACCTGAATTGAGTAATTGTGTAGATCAAATTGGCATGTCTTGATTGTTAATTGATATAGGAGGACCCAACCCACTATAGCGGTGCATCCCTCAGCAAGTGGTCCCAACTGTATAAGAAAGCTAACTGACTATAAACCAGCCTAGGAACCAGAAGCCAGAATTTGTATTTCCTTGGCTGTGAAGTGAGTTCCTTGNTCAGAGGCAATGCTGTATGGAATAACAAGTAGGGCTAGCTTTTAAGTTCCTGCCTTGAGCCTCTGCCTTGACTTCCCTCAGTGATGGACTAGTGTAGTTCATCATAGACTAGCAAGCTAAAACAAACCCTTCCTCCCCTAAGGGAGTTTCATCACAGCAACAGAAATGAAACCAGAACACCAAGAGTCTCCCCAGCCAGGCAGTGGTGGCACATGCCTTTAATCCCAGTACTCAGGAGGCAGGTGGATCTCTGTGAGTTCGAGGCCAGCCTGGTCTACAGAGCTAGTTCCAATACAGCTAGGGCTGTTACACAGAGAAACCCTGTCTATAAAAAACAAAAAACAACAACAACAAAAAGTCTCCCTGATTGGGGCTGGAGAGATGGCTCAGCAGTTAAGGGCACTGACTGTTCTTCTAGTGGACCCAGGTTCAATTCCCAGTACCTACATGACAGCTCACAACTGTAACTCCAAGATCTGGCACCCTCATATAGACATACCACCAGGCAAAACACCGATGCACATAAAATAAAAATAAATTAAGAAGTCCCCCTGATAGGACTGAGATAGGATTCCACTGGAATTAGATTAACTTGAACTCCACTGGACACTGCCCACCAGTGGAAGGGAGAAGAAGGAGCCCCATGGCCCTCAGATGGCAAGTGCACTTGAGCCCCCTCATCAGTCTGGGCGTGAGATTTACCCAGCCTGTAGGCCTCAGCAAGTTCTCCTCCCCCAGAAGCTTCTCAATCCATCACAAAGATGGAGAGCTTTAGCCAGCTGAGCCAAAGTGGACCCAGGTCTGTCTGGAGTCAACTCGGAATGAGAGTTTTCCTGTCCCCTGGGAAGTTGCCTAATGCCCCTCCCTGTCAACTCAGTTCTCTTTCTCAATTCCAACTCAGGTCAGACCATGCCCTCGACTCCAAATAAGGCTGTTGCCCTTCTCTTTGCCTGTCCACGGCTATTAAAAACTCTTCTAACATTCCCTTATTCCCCAGGAANCTATCTCTGTATCCTCTTGAATCCACCCCATCCAAAACCTAAGCATTGCCTACAAAGGAACTACAGTTAAACTGAAAGCAGGCTTCTTCCCAACAGTACCAGAGACCAGCTGACAATGGGGTCAAAGGTTAGCAGAGAACCAGCCCTCAATGAGTAAGTGCTATACTTGCTTAGCCTAGCTACACAAAAAATTTCCAGGCGAAAGATAAAAGCCAGGCTCCAGGGCCCCATGCTGCTGGAATCAGGGTGTGTGGTACATCTGTGTGACAGGCATTTTAACATGCCCCCCTACGAATCTGACACACTTTCCACTTTATGAACCCTGGGTGTGTTGGATTAACCTCATTGGTGAAACGGAGTCCCATTCTACATAGCTGCATGGCCCTAAGATATTTGTCCTTTAGAATCTAAGAGATGTAACTCTCAGCTTCAGATAAGAGCACAGTGATTGTATGTCCTCTCTACCCACCCAATGAAAGCATCTTGCCTTAACAAATGTATTGAGATGGGGTTGCCACTGGGTTGGATGATGCTTAGGGTTTCTATTGCTGTGAAGAGACACCATGACCACAGCAACTCTTATAAAGGAAAACATTTAATTGGGGCTGCCATACAGTTCAGAGGTTTAGTCCATTATCAGTATGGTGGGAAGCATGGAGGCATGCAGGTGGACATGGTGCTGGAGAAGGCNCTGAGAGTTCTACATCTGGATTGGCAGGTAGCAGGAAGAGCAAGTGAGTAACTGGGTCTGGCTTGAGCTTCTAAAATCTCAAAGCCTACCCCCAGTGACATACTTCCTCCAACAAGGCCACACCTACTCCAACAAGGTCACACCTCCTAATAGTGCCACTCCCTATGAGCCTAAGGGGGCCATTTTAATTCAGACCACCACATTCCACTCCCTGGCCCCCATAGGCTTGTAGCCATACTATAATGCAAAAATGCATTCAGTCTAACTTCAAAATCTCCATAGTCTATAACAGTCTCAAACTTGTTTAAAAGTCCTAGGTCCAAAGTCTCTTCTGAGACTCATGGAAATCTCTTAACTGTAATGCCCTATAAATCAAAATGAAAAAGAAGATCACATACTTCCAACATATAATGGCACAGGATATATCTTACTGTTCCAAAAGGAAGAAAGTGAGGNAATACTGGACCAAAGCAAGTCCAAAAACCATCTGGGCAAACTCCAAATTCTGCATCTCCATGTCTGATGTCAAAGTGCTCTTCAGATCTCCAACTCCTTTCAGCTTTGACTACAACACANTTCTNTCTCTTGGGCTGGTTCCACTCCCTGTTAGCAGCTCTCCTCAGCAGGATCACTCTGGCATCTCCAACATCTTGGGGTCTCTAAGGCAATCCAGGCTTCAGCTTCACAGCTTCACACAATGGCCTCCCTAGGCCTCATGCAGGGACACCTCTGCCATATGCCTGGCCACATACCTGGCCTCAGCAGCTTTCCTTAGTTGCAGAGGGAGGTTCCACAACCCCTTCTACTATCCAGAACCACACAGCCAAAGCTGCCAAGTTCTGATGCTTGCTGGGGCTGCAGTATGACCCTCTTGTTTAATGACATCTTCACCAGCTTTCTGGTTTTGCTGGTTTCTTTCACTGCCTAAGCTGAGCTGTCCTAGAACTCATTCTGTAGACCAGGCTGACCTTGAACTCAGAGATTTGCTTGCCTCTGTTTCTGAATGCTGGGATTAAAGGCGTGTACCACCATGCCTGGACCTAAACTGTTCTTTGATTCCTTTTCACAAATTAGAAGCTTAGCTGGGTGAGGTCTTGCCCTGAGGTTCCCACTTGCTTTATTCCACTTAGCATCAGGCTTTTCTTTCAACTTTTTCCTGGTGCTCCTTTTCTCCTCAAACTGTGTATTTTGTAATTTTTCTTGCTCAGCTTGCTCCTATTCATTATAGATCTGCAGAATACTGGCCACTAATAAGCAAGCAACACAATCAATGCTGGGTTGTTTTGAAACATCCTCTGCCAAAACAGTTAATCCGTAACTCTTCAACTTAGCCTTGGGCAGATTTTTTGAACAAGGGCAGAAAGCAACCATGCCCTTTGCCAAAATATCACAAGAACAGTCTCTAGGCCACATATTAATATTCTTCTCCTCTGAAACCTCTTGAACCGGGCTCCCACAGTTCAAATCACCCTCAGCACCACTGTCTTCCTTGTTTCCTACTACTATGGCCCATTAAGCTGCCCTTAAAGCCTTCAACTGTTTTCCTAACCCAGAGTCCCAAAGTCCACATTCCTCCAAATAAAAACATGGCCTAGCCTATCACAGTAATACCTAAGTCCCTAGTACCAACTTCTGTCTTAGTTAGGGTTTCTATTGCTGTGAAGAGACACCATGACCACCACAACTCTTATAAAGGAAAACATTTTAATTGGGGGGTGGCTTATGGTTCAGAGGTTTAGTCCATTTTCATCATGGTGGGAAGCATAGAGGTATGAAGGCAGACATGGTGCTGGAGAGGTAGCTGAGAGTTCTACATCTGGCAGCAGGAAGGGCAAGTGAGCCACTGGGCCTGGCTTGAGCTTCTGAAAACTCAAAGCCCACCCGCCCCAACAAGGCCACACCTACTCCAACAAGGCCACACCTCCTAACAGTGCCACTCTCTGTGGGCCTAAGGGGGCCACTTTCATTCGAAAAATGGATGTCCCAAAGCATTCATGTAGAACTCAGCACTGTTCAGAGAAAGCTGGACCTAGTGATGGAAAGGACTTTGAGAAGAAACAGAACCAGATTCAGGAGAGCTTTCATACCCTCTTCCAACAGCTCCTCAGGCCCTCCTTGGAATATGATGAAAAAGATGAGCCATAAATGGACATTTATAAAGCAGAAACAACAGAGAACAAGGAACTTTACCTTCAACCTCACAGTGTCACAGTACCCAGTTCTCACTGAAGTAAAGGAGTAGGGTAATGGGAGAGAGAGTCAGAGAGAATAAGAGAATATGTTATGGGAAGATATTCACCATCTCTCTCATGTAGTGCAGAGTTAATCTCTCCAAGTCCTCAGGGGCCTGAGAGAAAGTCCTAATGGGAAGATAGAAAAAACAAAACAAAACAGGGGGCTGTCACGTGGCTCTATTTGTTTTTTCATGTTTCACCAACATATAGAGTACTAGGGAGGCAGATTTTACCAGAATTAGTATTTTCAACATGGCGAATTGTCTTCAAAGCAGATGTGAGAGGTGGGATGGCTTCCTGTCCCTGGAAGGTGTTTCTATTGAGGTTGGACATCCTAAAGGTAAAACCTTCTCAATGGAGGCCATAAGAAAATGTGCCTAAAGCCGGACGTGGTGGCGCACGCCTTTAGTCCCAGCACTCGGGAGGCAGAGGCAGA
Organism: Neotoma lepida; assembly: GCA_001675575.1. Taxonomy (NCBI): domain Eukaryota; kingdom Metazoa; phylum Chordata; class Mammalia; order Rodentia; family Cricetidae; genus Neotoma; species Neotoma lepida. The sequence continues at coordinate 457,322 of LZPO01087161.1, read as the reverse complement.
TGGATCTCTGTGAATTTGAGGCCAGCCTGGTCTACAGAGTGAGTTCCAGGACAGGCTCCAAAGCTACACAGAGAAACCCTGTCTCAGAAAAAAAAAGAAAATGTGTCCAATGGCCTTGCAGCTTCCTCCAAAGCTCTAGGGTGAGGTGACCCACTGGGCATGCATGTTATCTGACCAAGTGATAAGACTCCCTAGGGAATTAGCTAGGGGCCACACAGACAAAGCACAGTGATAGGGTATAAAGAAAACAACCAANACTCAAANGTGGACTTTATCACTGCCCTTTACAACAGCCACCACTGTAACAGCTCTGCACTCAGCCCTCCCTTTCCACTCACTAACAAATGCTTGTTGAGTATCCCATGTGGGCCAGACACTACAGGGAGCTGGTGGCTGGGGCCAGCAAGGAACACTGTGGGTACTATCCATGGCCATGGTACTACCTCAAACCTACAAAGAGAACCAGACAAGTGAAGGCAGTACGTGACAGCCATGCTAGAAGGTGTCTTGGCTATGTCATTGTGAGATAACTCCATGTGTGATAGGGTCGGAGACCGGAAGCATTGTGAACAGGTACAATGGAGGAGAAAAGCCAGAGAAAATATTCCCCAGCTAAGTCAGAACTCATTCCTGCAGGGCCTGAGGCATGATGAAGACTGAGCCTTGTTCCCAGGGCAGCTAGTAAAGGCAAGAAAGGGAGTAAAAGCATGGTGGCTTAAAACTGTCACACTGTGACATGGAAGCAGGGCCACGCCCGATGTGCCAGGGCCTCTGATCAGGAACCTGACACTAGAATATGCCCAGGGACAAATGACTGCAGCAGACGGCAAAAGAGAGCATGGGTCAGAGCTTGCAGCCTGCTCCCTTCAATCTGAACACAGTAGGACTATGAGAAACATAGGCACGGCCATCTTCCAGACACTGCCCACTGTCACTTTATGCCTAGCAGGACCCTAGCACTGGAGAGAAAATTAGACTAGTCTGAGGAGCTTGCTGACTGGCTGGTCTTCAGGTTTGGGCCATGAGCAGACACCCCTGAAGAGGGGCCCCATTTCCAGCATCACTTTGAGAGTTCTGCCTGCTCCCATAGCCTGAACCTTGACCATAGTCACATACTCCAGGAAGGGTAGAGGAGAGTCAGAGTCCAAGAGAGCTGAAGAATGCTTCCAGGGCCTGGAGCCACGCTAGTGTATTTGGGATAACTGCAAAAGGACAATGGGTGGGGGGCGGCGGGGGAGGAGATAAGCTTTGTCTACCTTTTTCTGGGTCTGACTTTTTGCTTGACAATCTGTAATCATCATCATCGTCGTTATTACAAATGGTTGAAGGATCATATATGTTTATACCNATGTTTAAAATCTATATTAAGAAGGTTGGTAAGATGTTCCAGTTGGTAAAGGTGATTGTCAAGCCTGAGTTTGATTCCTGGAACACACACAGGATAGAAAGAGAGAAATGACTCCTCCAAGTTGTCCTATGACCTCCACATGTGCATCCCCCCTCCTCTCTCTCCCCTCTCTCCTCTCTCTCTCTCACCTTGTCAGCCTACATCCACATCCAAAGCAAGGCAGTATTTCTTGAGTCCCTGTAAGTCAGACTTTCATGAATATAGTGAAATACCTGACAAGAATGACTTAGCTGGAGTTGTTTGTTTTGGCTCACAATTCAGAGCAGTTCAGGCCATGGTGACTTGGAGCTGTATTACTGGGTCTGGGGTGTGGCAGAACATGATGGCAGTGAGAGCCTGTGACTGACAGAAAGCAGAAAGNACAGGAAGCAACCAGGGATACTATATCCCCAAAACCCTCTCCTGATGTCCTAATTCTTTCCATTGGATTCCCTCTCCCAAAGTATCCATAGCTTCCCACAACAGCACCACAGCTGGGGATCAAGGACTCAAACACAGGTGGGCCTGTGGGGGGTATTTCAGATTCAGACAAAGCCCCAACTTGAAGGTCATCTATCCCTCCTTCAAACCCACGATGGCTTTGGAAGGAGTCCCCAAGCTGCAGGAGGACTAGGAAGAGGCCTTCCACCCCAAGAAATGACAGTCCTCCCTCTGACATCTCTTTGGTTTGTGTCATCCCTCTAGGGCACTTGGTCTGAACTTCTGCACAGACAAAGGGGATACNCTGTCTTTGAAGAAGGAGGAAAGCCCNCCCCAGTNGCTGTGGGCCATCTCACCAGCGACTCAGAGTGGAAGTGCTTTAGTGGCGTGCCTGGAGACCGCGGAAACTTCGGAGCTCTTAGCACCCCTCCCAGAGGCCGGGTGGGAATTGTTCATAGTGCCAAAGTCCTACTGCTGCGTTTTCAATGGGTCCCTGTATATAGTCTCCGCCTCTGCCCCAGCCCCACCTCTTGCTATACTGGAACCGATTTATACAATGTGGGAATTTTGTTACCTTTTTAATCGAGGGCAACTTCCTTTTTCCAGCACTTCCATGGTAAGGTGTTTGCTTTTTTTTTTCTCCCCCAGGAAGGAGGGCTAACCACATTGCTTTTCTTCTTTTTCTTTTCACTTTATTAATGAGGGGGAGGGAGCTTTGGTATTAGTGCCACTGTATCTACTGGATTTTAGGTAGGAAGAATTTCTTTCCTTTTTTTTTCCTTTTTTTTTAAGGTAGTTTGACATTTGGGAGATGTCTTTGTGGGAAGGGCTGAGGTTGGTCCTCTAGCTCAGCATTGGATGGGTTCACAANTAGCAGGCCTTCCAAATCAAGCCCATTCCCAGTTCCCCCAGCTGCCTTTTGGAGACCCTGCCTCAGCCCAATGGCAAGAGGTGGGTCTGGCTTCTCAACTGCTTGGATAATTGGGGAACGGGTGTCTGCCCTCTTTACAAATCTTTTTTAAATACCAGCAGAAAGGGCTCCCACACTTGAAGATGCCATCATGACTCTTAGGAAATTAAAAGAGTGGTCTTTTGGCCCAGCTCGTACAAAGGTGAACATCTCTGGGTTTCTTTGCTCTTCCTCACTGCCTTTTCTTGGTGTGGCATTTGACAAGATTTCAGCTCTAAGCCTCACTATCAGTTGATTTTTTGTTGTTGTTGTTCGTGTGTGTGTGTGTGTGTGTGTGTGTGTGTTTGGGCCAATTTTAGATACCTGAGTGCACTTTTTTTTAGTTAGTCCTAACTTTTAAAGAAGGAAAGCCAAGAGATCTATCTCGTATAAACGTCTCCACGTGGACTCTGTTTGCTGTCCTTAACCCTCCTCTTCCTCCCTAGCCCCTTGACCCCACTTAAGTACACTGCACAAATAAAAAACTAGGGAGTTTGAATAAAAGCAGTTTTTCTAACTTGTTGCTCATTTGTTGTAACTCAATAAAGCAAAGACTAAACATTTTTATAACCTTCCCTCTGCTCCTTGCTCGTCATTGCTATCTGACTCCTAAGGCCTCAGCCTGTACTCCTGACTTGGCCACCTCCCATTGCCAATTCATTATGGCCTTATTTTTTTAAAGTTTAGTGTGTGTGTGTGTGTGTGTGTGTGTGTGTGTGTGTGTGTGTGTGTAAGTCATGAAACAGAAATTATTCCTTTTCTTCATATCCCTGTGACCCAAATTCTAGTCATGGTAACACCTGGATGTCAGGAAGGCTGGCCACGTGGCCCAGAGCCAGCAGTGGAGGAGTCCTACCCATAAGAGGAAAGTGGAGTGGCCATCATGGTCAGACAATCAACCACAAGATTTAGATACATCTGACCTCAAGGCCACCTCCCTCCCTAGCTCTGTGAATCCCTGCCAGCTGCTTTTCATTGCATCTGGGTTAATCCAAGAATCATGACCAATGTCATCCTGAACTTAGAATTGATTCAAGACTTTCCAAGGTCAGAGCCTACTCTTACCCACTGTGTAAGATGTCTCTAGTGTCTTGAAGGTCACTTAGCCCATCAGTTTCTGTCATGTACACAGTTGTGGTTTCTGTCATTACTGGGGCGTTCTCCGACAAAAGATGAACCACTCCAGAGATGGTTTCAGGGAATAGTGTCTGCTTTACTGTACACAAGCAACCATTTATATAGCGGAATCCTATCGACTATGATTGGTTAGCACATTACCTCAGATTGGATAGTGAGTGTTCATACCACCTCTCTATTCGGAAGAAGCACATTAGAGGAGTGCAGATTCGTCCTCAGGCTAGCTACCGCTACTCACACTACTTCAGAATCCACTGTTCTCACTTCAGACATGGTGTGTCAAGCTTTTTATTTAGAAGTGCAGTGTTCCAGATAGGCTGGTTGCCAGGTCATGCCTGCAAAATGCCTCCTACGTGTGGTGGTGACAAGTCAAGCTTGGTGAGGCCAAAGGCTCTGGTGGCTGATAAGAGGGGAGGCTCTTGAGAAAGGAAACAGGAAGGGGCAATGAGANTCACACTTAAGGAGGGGTTCCTCTGAGTGTCCGCCCAGCCTAATAAGAGGATAGACAATCTAGAACAGGAACTACAGGCTCAGGTCCAGCCATAAGGAAGGGAACAGGTGAGCAGGGCTGGTCTATATGCATCTTTCTTCCTCCTGAGTTCCAGGGGTGTAAAGAGGTGAAGGGGAGTTGGTTATGGTGCTTAAGGGCACACTCTGAAGGTCAGAACGCCTGAAATCAACCCTCTGTTCTGCTACTGTCTGAGTTGGTTTTCTATTGGTGTATAAAGCACCATGACCAAGGCAACTTATGATAGCATTTAAGAGATGGGGGAGGGAGGGAGAGATTTAGCACTGGCAGACATAGCTGACTCACTCTGGTCCCTGCACTGCCCTTCTCCCTGTGTTCCCAGCACCTGGCTCCTCATCACCCCCATGCTGTCCTGTCCTTCCCATTAATGAGTGTCTCCAGCCCATCTCCACAGGTGGCTGCACTTCCCTCCTGCTATTTACCACCCTTGCAGTTAGGCTTTGCCACTCGGAAGCAATTTAAACGAATCCTTCAAGCAAGTCAGTGGGAGCTACCATCAAATGCCTAATGTCTGTAGAAACCAAAGGAAAAAGGCCCTGATAACGGGCAGGAATGAGAAACACAGAAGATGGCTGTGTCCTTTTAACCACCCAGCAAAATGTGTCAAGCTGTGTTTCTCNGGTGGGAATGACTGAAGAGTGGCAGGCCTAGGAGAGAGAGTCTGTGGGGCAGGCAAGTTTCTTGAAGAGGTGGATGAGAGCGGCAGGTAGAGTGGCCTGTGCCTGTCTATCATGGACCCTTTGCACCCCTAGCACTTCCTTCAAGGGATTTTCTCTTTACCCTCTGTTGAGGGTGGGGGCTGCCCATCATGGGGACTCACCTCCCCCAGCCAGGGGACAGCCATTACACTCTAGTGCATCTAGACAGGGTGCAGGGCCACACATAAAACCCAATCTGGACCAGTTAGGTTCTGATAGAAAGGGCTGCTTTTTCCTATGGTAAGTGTGATAATGGTTCTGTGACTTTGTCTGGGAGACATGAATAAATATCTCCGTGCCCAAGCTAGGGCACCAACAACAGACCCATACAAATGGTCCCTTCAAAGTTTAGCTTGATGAACCGATAAGTTTAACAGAGGCTGCTTACAGGAGTGGGGGTACCTCAGGCAAATGTATCACCTAGCATGGTTGACAACTCACAAAGGCTGAGTCACTGGAGCGCTGTGCAACTGGCTGGTGGCAGTTGCTTACAGCTTTTTCTACCTCGAGGGGAGCCTCATCTCCTGAGCCTTGTAAGTTTCCTGAGGCTTATAAGCCTTTTTCCTCCTCNCTCTCTTTCCCCCTCCAGCCCCACCCCTCCCTCCCTCTTCTCTGTAGGAGAGAACACTTCAACCCAAGTTCTAATGGGTTGATCAGATCACAAGATAAAAAGCAAGGAAAATAAAATACTTGTCACGAGACACATAGGGCTAGTGGCTGCCGGGCTGGATGATGCAAAGCCACATGTTGATGACATGTCATCACCATTCAAATGTGGTCCCCAGATCTCCAGCAGCCGCCATTGGACAGGTTGCCCCGGGTGACTGGCATGTTCCTTAAAGGTGAAGAAACCACACTGAAGACATTGGATAGCTTACCCCCACCTCCTCCAGCACTCATGCAGGTGAGTGGTAAACCCAATCACATCTCACCCTGTCTTCAGAGTGTAGACCAATGGCCTGGAGAGAAGAGAAGCAGACCAAAGTAAAGGATATTAAGTGTGGCCCAACACGCATGAGCACACTTATCTATCTAGCACACTTGCACAACCACTTCCAGCCACAGCCCTTGGGAATAACAGCTCTCAGAGGCCTGACAGTACAATCTGAACCAGGAGTGCTGTCAGCTCCTCCCTCTGCTGACTCTGGAAAGCTCCCCATCTAAAACACCTCACAGCAGAACACACATAGGAACCACGGCTGACACCATCGTGGCTCTAGTGATGGTGGGAAGAGGTCAGTACAAATGAGTAAAAATGTACTCGAGCACATTCCAGAAAGCATCTGANTCAGATATCCCACAGAGTGGAAGAAGCACTCTTGAGTTCCTCTCAACTTTGAAGAACCTAAATACTAGCAGGGGAAAATAAGTTTTCCATCAACCCTTCTAACCTCCTCCTGTAACAAATGCCTCAAGTAGTAGACTCTTGTCTGGATCTTTGCAGGAAAGAGGTGGAGCTTACACTGGGTAACCTGGGTCATTTACTCAAAGTACTGTTTACAGAGGTGCAGGTAGGGTTTAGGGAAAGCCACTGTGGAGGGAGGAAGGGAGCTTGGCTAGAAAAGGCAAGGGACCAGACGTGGACAGTTGTACTGAGTAGGCCACCTGAAAGGAGATATAACATAAGCCATGGTGACCCAACGGGAAGAGAGTCAAGGGAATAAACACTCTGAAATTACCCTCCGCTCTGCTACTGCCTCCAAATAGCCAACCCCAAGCAGAAGCCAAGCACAAAAATATCTGTTGATTGAATCCTTCCAATGGTCCAGGAAATAGATCAGTCAATGGAATGGACTCAAGATGGCAAATACACACCAACCTTGTCATTGTGTCACATTCCACACTTAAAGCAAGCAATAATGAATCAACCTACCCTTCATCTGTNAGGCCTCATAATACTTAAGATAGAGCCCAATCATGGATCTAACTTTAGAATGTGAGAGGAGACATGTAGTGGGTGCCACTGGCTGCCTAGCTGACGGTTACTTCCTCTCTCTTTGTTGTTTTGTTTTGAATTTGTGTGTACATGCATGTGCAGGTATGTTTGCCTCTGTGTGCGCACGTGTGTGTGCATGTGCGTGTGCATATAGGTCAGAGGTCTCCATCAGATGTTTTCCTCTCTCACTCTTCGCCTTAATTTTCAAGACAGAGTCTCTCACTGAACCTGGAACTCACTATTTCAGCT
>LZPO01087161.1:418965-439257 GCA_001675575.1 Neotoma lepida | reverse complement strand
ATAAGTTGGGAACACATGAGTGAAATAGTGACTAGATAGACCAGAAGGAGCATAGATACTAGTGTGGAGCAACAGATAGTGATATCTGAGTGAGTATTTAGGTGAATATTGGGTAGATGGATAAATAGATGGTTGAATGTTCTGATGGACAGGTAGGCAACGAGTTGTCAAAAAAAATGAAGGTATGGTGTTGTTGTTTTGATGTGAAATGTCCTCCATGGGCTCCATGAAAACCTGGTCCCCAACTAGTGGTGCTNTTTTGAAAGGCTATGGAATGNTNAGGAGCTAGAGCCTTGCTGGAACAGGTGAGTCATTGAGGGCAGGACTTCCGGTCTCTTCTCTGCTTCCTGACTACATATGCAGATTGACTTGCCATGCCTTTCTCACTGTGATGGATGGTAACCCCTCAAATTGTAAGCCAAAATAAGTTCTTTCTCCCTTAAGCTGTTTCTTGCCAGCCTATTTGGCCAGCAAGAAAAGTAACTAGTGCAGATGACTAAATGATTGAAAAGATATCTGCCTTTCCTGTAGATTCAAGATTAGACACATCCTATCTACTCTTTATGATAATAACACACTAAGTAAGAGGTTACAATTCTAACTGCANAGTGTGTTGGGGGTAGGGGGGGCCAACATAGAATCCCAGGCCACGGCTCTACGCCCATTTTTTACCTAGTAGTTGGGTGTGGCTTAAACAAATTCCTAGCCTCTGTGGGTCATGCTCTCTGTACTTTTTTTAATTAAATTTCTTTCATTTATTTTACATACCGACCAGTTTCCCCTCCCTCCTCTCCTCCCATTCCCTCCCCCCACCTCCCTTCTTATCCCCGCCCCCTCGTTCTCTATACTTTTAAGAGACAGTAACGCAGTAGCCAGTGCTCTGCAAACTGGTGGCCATTGGGATAAGATGCCATGTGTACAACAGTGCTTTGTCACCGTGACGAAGGATAGGGGAAGTAATTGTCATCTGGTCAGTGTCCACAAGGTGGGAACATTATGTCTTCCATGCTAAGCTTTGCTATTCCAAATAGCACTCCTGTCCCCTAGACTAGAGAAAGTCTCCTATCCCACACTTTCTCCTTCCCACCATTCAGNTCCCTGTCCTATTCTGCAGTGCCTGTGCCTGTGGGGAATGGGAGATTCCCAGGAGGGGCACACACAAGTGCAGCTGGCAAAGTCTCACTGCTGAGTCACTTTCTGAGTGCTCTTGCATTTTCTTGAGAAATACATCCACAGTGCAAAACTATTTGGTCAACATTTACTCACTGAGGACTTCCTNTGCGACAAGCACTATAATTTCTGGGTAAACTAAACTGAACAAATGCTGGCCCCTTTCTTCCACCAGTTGGGAGCGAAACCTCATCAGTCTGGGCCTCAGTAAATTGTAGGCCACCCAGGACTTTGTCCAGTCCCTCCCTGCCCATTCAGAACCTGGCATGGGCCCAGCACATTGGTACCATTCCCTGCCGCTGAACTTCAACTTGATGTGATAGGGGAGGCAGACATGTCCATCAACAACCACAGCTGGACACAAGACAGAACTGAAAAGACAGCAGAGGACTGAACGTGAAACTGGTGGTCACAGGTATGTTCCCAGAGAAGGGGATGTCTGCCAGACAGAGGTCAGAGACAGAAACAATGAAGGAGAAAAGGTGGAAGGGGAGAGGGTTTGACACAAGTGAGCTGATAGGAGCCTAGTATTTTCTCTTCTGGCTTTCTCTGCTATTTAACTTCAACCTGCCCCTCCCTGAGCAGTAGAAGGGATTTTAACTCCCTCCTGGGCAAACAGCTGCCTGAGAATCCCATAGATTGTCCCATAGATCTAAAGGCAGGTGGGGAATTATAGCAGGCACCTGCTAGCCTCACAAACCCAGAAGGGAGAGGACATCAGATTGTGACAGGTGCCAGGACCAGAAGGCAAGAAGAGGGTGGAGAGGTGCTGGCAAGAACAGCTTCCATGCCTGCAACTTCTCTGTGTATGCCATAGCATGCAGGGCTGGGGCAGGGAGCACTCATCCCAGGGGAGGCTTCTTTTCCCGGCTCATGTTAACATTGGACAAAGGCACAGAGCCTTACGTGCCTTGAATTTAAGAGCAGGTGGCATGGCCACTCTTGGCACTAGATGCCTGTAAATCAGCCTGAAGCTGGGCTTCAGGCCAGCCACCTCTCTCCTGGGGCAGAGAATGTGCCCTCCATACTGATAAGGACAAATCTCTCCCCGGCAGCCCAGCCCATTCTCCGCCCCCGCCCCACACTTTGTGCTCACCTATAGCTCCCTCAAATCCCTTACGGTTCTCATTTCCTGACCTTTACACACACTGCCTTAGATAGTCTTCCATCCCTGCTCTTTTACCTAGCTAACTCTTGCTCCTCTTTCAAATCTCAGGCTAGAAATCCTGCTTCTAGAAATTTCCAGGGTTCCACCTCCAGGTCTGGAGAAGCTCTCTTCTTTGAGGGGCCATTACCTCCTCTACATCCCCATAAATGCCTCTGTCATAAAGGATCATGATAGCCTCGGCACATCCCCCATCTCCTACTAAACCATGTCTTTTATCTATATCCCCAGCACCTACCACAACCCCAGCCCTAAAGGTATGCACAGTCAAATGAACAAGTGTTCTCCCTCATATGAGCCACNGATAGGGTTTCAAAGCTTTCCTGTGGGGGTCTGAAAATGCCTTCTGCATGAAAAACCAAAGTGTGTTTACAAACACCTGCCTTCTTCACTTCCTCCTGGCTCTCCCAGTGTTAACCTATTAACTATAAAACTGTGAGGAAACTGAGGCCAGGACACAGTGCTTAGAGTTTACCTTGGAACATGGCAAAGGATGGGAGCCCAGGGCTACCTGACTCTAAATTGGCCATTCTGATAGCTCTTTCATTCTGTCATCACATGCTCCAGGCCTCTAACATTGCTAGCCTGCAATCTAGGTGAGTAGTCACTGCTCACAGCCCTCCACTGACAGATGCGTCATTCTACTGGTGATCCTAGGAACGGCTTGATCCTCCCTCTCTGTACGGAGTGGAAAGCTCAATTCTCTAGGAACGGCTTGATCCTCCCTCTCTGTACGGAGTGGAAAGCTCAATTCTCCTAGCCCTTACAAATACACCTATGCAAAACCTCCACCCTATGGCTCTGAGATGCCCGTGTGCTCAGTACCTGTCCATCAGCAAAATTAAGTGGGTGATTACAGAGCATTCATATTGGGAAAGCTAGAGGTGTACATGGAAATATGAGCAAGAATCCATGCACCTAAGCCCCAGTGACACTATCCCCGGGGGAACAGGACTTCTACTTTNTTCTGCCTTTTGATCTTATATCATACTGGTGCCCTTTACAAAAAGGAAGAAAAGCCTATAGGAATCCAGCTGACAGGAGAATAAAAAAAAAAAACTATAGTTTCTCAGTCTTTGTGGCAGAGGAAAATATATCAAAGAATAGGTATGGAGCTGGAGCTAGATGCCAACAGACATCTATTACACCATGAGAGCTATGAAAGAATAAGGTGGTCACTCCCAAAGGGTCCTTGTTAGAATAAATACAGTAGTATGGCCCTCTGCCATGTTTTACGACTCTGTTGGACCTGTTTACAGCCCTCTTACATTTGAAGAACTCCTGCCTTCTATCTCCAAACAGAAGCTGGTCTTACTTTGCCTGCCTCTCTTGCAGCTAAGAATGAAGGAGCACTTTTTTTTTTTTTTTTTTTTTTTTGGTTTTTCAAGACAGGGTTTCTCTGTGTAGCTTTGCGCCTTTCCTGGAACTCACTTGGTAGCCCAGGCTGGCCTCGAACTCACGAGATCCGCCTGCCTCTGCCTCCTGAGTGCTGGGATTAAAGGCGTGCGCCACCACCACCCAGCCTGCAGCTAAGAATGAACACTGACTCCACAACATAGGAACTACTGGAATAGAGGCACCAGTCAATGTCCATGTTTTGAAAGGGTGGCAGAATTTGCTGAGCTCTTGTTGAAGAAGGAGGCTTGATGCTGGGGTGGTGTGATAGCTAATCTTGGCTGTCATCTTGACACACCTAGGAAAGAGGAACCTCAGCCTAAGAATTGCCTTCATCAGACTGGCCTGTGAGCATGTCTATGGAACATTTCTTGATCATTCATTGATGTAGGGCCGATCCCATTGTGTAGGTGCCATCCCTAGGCAGGTAGGGCTGGGTAGCATAAAGCTTACANACTTTGATGTGTATATGTGATGACAGTTCCCTCATTCAATCAGTTCTGCAGCAGAGTTGGTATTATTCCCAGAGTANAGCCTCCAGCCTGATTCTCCAGCTTTCCCAATGACTCTCTTAGTTACCCAACAACCTTTTCAACAAACAAAACTGAAGGATAGCCTCACACAAAAGTATACTAATTACAAATATACAGTTCAATAAAGTGTCATAAATTGAATCACCACCCATACCAAAAAGTAGATCAGCAGCCCTAGATGGGTCCCCATTGGCCTTTCCAGCAACTGCCCCCTCACTAAATACAGTCACTAGGCTACCTGCCAACATCATAGCCTGGGATCTCACAGCAATGGGCCCATGCAATGTGTACTGGTTTGTGTACCACTTCTTCCACTTCANTTGTCCCAGATCTGTCAGTGCTGCTTCCCAAGGCAGCACACCGACCAGACTCCTCGAAGTACAGGATTTCACTGTACGGTAAACAAGAACTCAGCCACTCCGGTTGCTAGACATTGGGTTGTTTCTGTCTGCCTTTATTACAGGTGATGCTGCTGTTAGCATTTTTCCACATGTCCTTTTTGACCACTGCAGTGTGAGTTAGTCATATGAGGAGAAGTAGATTTGTGGCTTCTCAGATTTTTATAGGGACAACAAGGTGATTTTTTTTNAAACTTATGTTTTGTTTTGTTTTGTTTTTAACTTAAGTCCCCCAAGCGGTTTTCAAAGCAAGTAGAATCATTTCTGATGGTGGACGATGATCCTCCGGGTACACAGCATCTTCTGCAGTTGACACCACATCAACGTGAGTCTGGAGCTAAGTGAAGCCACTGCTATTTCCCTGCAGCAGGTCATGGCAGGATGAGCAGGCTCCCTGCTTCTCTGACCCTCTGTTTCCCTACTTGTAACAACACCATCTGATAGGCTCTTCTGAGGATCGAACTGATGGACCGCNCGAAGAGCATANGAAGGAGGCAGGGGCAGATGCTTGCTGTGGACAGCGTNTTCCTTCCTAACATTAGCTCACTGAGTTCTGGCAATCACGTGGGGCACTGGGGCTTGCCCTTCCTCTTTNTAAAAGCTGAGAAGCTCAGACTCAGAGAGGTTTAGCATCTGGCTCAAAGTCATCAAGCTGGCCAAGGGCAGCATCAGCTCTAACAAAGCCTGCCGGGCGCCCCAAGCCATGTTGACGATCACAGAAGGCAGGGACTTGGGCTCAGCAACTGACTGGTTAGTGTTATGATACTGTGCATGGGGAGCCCTGGCAGGTCCTGCCAAGGTGTCCCAAGGGTGACGGAAATATGACGGGCAGATGCAGTGGCATGTGGACAGTCACCCCGGGCACTGCATCCAGATGGCAATGAGTTTATTTTATAGAAAGCTAGAAAGAAAGAGAGAGAGAGGTGGGGGAGGAGAGGAGGCGAGGGTGCACACCTCGTGGGAATGGAGGAGAGGGAGGGTGAGTTTCACTGGCTGCCTCTGAGCCTGGTATCCCCCACAACTCAGGGCCACAGACCCTTCCAGGGTGACTAGTAAGGACACATGGTAAAGAGCAGGGAGTGAAGTTTCTCAGGAGAGCTGAAGGGTGTATTCGCAATATCTGATCTAATCTCACACTGGCCTTCTCATTTTGAAGTAAGGCTGGACTGTATCCTAATTCTGGCACCCTGGGGTTGGAGAATGTATAACTAAGAAAAAAGAAAGGGCCCGCCTCAGCTGCCCTCACTCCCTGCAGGCCGCAGCTCCTGCTCAGAGAAAAGCGCCCAGTGGGAATCCAGCCTGCAGGCTAGAGAGAGGAACAGGGCCTGCTGCCTAAGTACACTCCCACAACCCTCCTTCTGCCTTTGTTTCTCAGGTGAGTGTATTCACACACACACACACACACACACACACACACACACACACACACACACAGAGGGAGGAGGAGAGAGAAAGAGAGAGAACACGCCCTGGACAACAGCTCCTCCCACCACCACCCCCCATCAAGAAAGCCACTGTCAAATGCACATGCTCAAAATATCAAAATGCTAAAAAGATTGCTTTTTTTTTCAAGAGCCCCTTCGTAATCACAAGAGGCCACTTAGTCTGAGTGGGACCCAGTAATGTTGATTAATGATTATGTATTTCTCGTGAGAGATGGGAACACTCAAGCCTCCGCACCTCCCTAGGTGCACATTAATCAAGGCCAGGCTATGGTGAAGTTAGGACCTTGACCATTAACCCACCCACAGGAAACTCCAGGGCCCAGCCCAGGGGTCATGCTAGGTTCCCTGCCCGGATCTAACAGCCCCTGCAGCAGGCTCCTCCCCCAGTGCCCTCCCTGCCTTTCCGGTGGGCCCTCTGCCTCCTCACTTCAGCCCTGCCTCCCTCTGATCACAGCCCTGAGGGTTTGAATATTAATAAGAATCTCCTCTCCTCAGGTATTTCATCTTAATGGTCTTTAAGGGCTTTTCTGTAACTCCCCTTCTCTGTGTGGCAGATACAAAAATCATTAATGCACAAGTGATCCCAGCTTCCCTCCCCACCATGGTCCCTAAAGGAAATTTATCTTTGCCTTTTTGGGCCTTCATGGCCTCTGTGTTCGTCCTTGCACAAGGCTTGTTAGCCAACGTGGAGACTGCATACTGGAGAGAATGACCGGGAAGACAGGAAGAGTGAAGAAAAGGGAGGGGAGGTTGGGTTCCAGATCTTAGGCTGTGGGTACTTTTTGGCTGTAAGAAGTCAAGGCTTCTAGCAGGGCCTCAGGTGGCAAAGTGAGAAAGCAGGACAGAAAGCGGTCTTCAGGGGACCCCAGAGGGCAGACAACGTCCAACTCTCACCATACACCGGGTCAGCCTATTCAGTTAGAAACCTGTTAAGTTGTTTATTTTTAGATTGATTTATTGTATGTGGTGAATGTTTCACCAGCATGTATGTATGTGTACCACATACATGCCTGGTGCCTGCAGATGTCAGAAGAGGGTGTTGGATCTGCTGGAACTGGAGTTACAGACGGTTGTGAGCCACCATGTGGGTGCTGGGACTTGAACCCAGGTCCTCTGAAAGAGCAACAAGTGCTCTAAACTGCTGAGCCATCTCTCCAGACTCGTTTCTTTTTTCAAACAATTTTATTTATGCTGTGTGTGTGTGTGTTCATGAGCACACATGCACATGCAGACAAGTCAGAGACAACTTGCCGGAGTTGGTTCTCTCTTGCACCTTNAACAAGCACGGCTACCCTCTGGGCTATCTCACTGGCCTGGGGAACCTGTTAGTTTCCAATAGTTGCTCCAATGGCTGAACATGCTCATATCTTGAACTCCACAATCCCACTCCTAGGAACTAGATCTAGTGCAGACCAATGAGACATGCATCCACATGTTCACCAAGACATGTGAAACTGTTGGTGGAGGCACTATGCATCATATCATAAATCTATCTGGATTCGACCCACAATGGGATGGACAANGCATGCTTTACTCATACCATGGAATATCACATAGCAATAAAAATGAAAGCACTAGAAATATGGATGACTCCCACCAACACGCTAGTAAATCAATGAAGTCAGACACAAAAGAACTCATGGCATGATCCCATTTACACAGTACTCAAAACTCAAAACTCTATGAGGTTACAAGCCAGGACAACAGCTCCCTTGGAGGCTGTTGGAGAAAGAAGGTTCAAGGGGACTTCCTGGAGGACTGGTGACGTCTACTCTAATGGAGATGCTCGTTACACACGCATGACCAGTGCGGCGGCTAAGGTTGACTGTCAGATTGACAACATGGAGACTCAATAGAGGCAAGGCCTTTTTCTTATCTATGAGGAGTTTCTAGATTACACTGAGGTGGACTCACCTGAAATGTGAGTGGCATCATTCCATGGCCTCAGGTCCTGGACACATAGAAAGAGAAAGTCAGCTGAGTATCAGCTGTCACCTCTCGGATTCCTGACTGTGGACACAATGTGACCTGCTGCTTCATACTCTTCTGCCATGCCTTCTCCATCATGATAGACTTCCTCTCTACCCATGAGCCTAAGTGAGCCTGGACTCCCCTAAGCTGTTTCTGTCAGGTATTTGGCTACAGCATAGAAAAGTAGCAGAGACTTTCAGCCTATGAAAATCCATCAAACTATACATACTATTTTCTGAATNTGCAGTATATAAATTTCCTAAAACGCAGACAGCAACTGTTGTGTTTAAAAAGTCACTCTGTATGCAGCAGGTTCAAGTAAGGGTGTCTGNCTCATCGTTCTACTGGCTGGGTCACAGTCACTGGAATGTGACACTGTACCAAGGCAGTGCTTGGTTTTTTTTTCTCCAGCCTTCATTTGATTTCCCACCTGTGTGCCACAAGATTACATTTCTGAGTTTCCTTGGGGTTGGCTGGGACCCTGTGAGGTGCTCTGGCCAACAGATGATGTGTGGGTGTGTGGGCAGAGTGATGTGTGCCGATTTCAGCCTGGCTATTATGAAAGATAGCCTTGTATGCTTCTCTGCTCGCTTTCTCTTCCTCAGCCTGGCCCTTATCTGCAAAAGATTCAATGGTGGGCTCCGGTCCTGGAAGATGGAGTGGCTAAGAGTTCTTAGCATGGCACAGAACAGTGTCTAAAATCCCTGCAGCTGAAGAAGGGACTCCAAGTCTCCGAATACCTGCAGCGAGCTGAGCCCCATACTCATCCTGCCTCTTCACCCTCACCATCCTGCTTGCTTAGCCACACTGGACTGTAATTTGAATAGGAACTAAATCTCTAGTGTGGTAAGAAATGGAGACTTGGGGGCTGTCACAGCTATCAATGCACATAAACATTACTTAGGTCCTGGGTCCCCCAAGAGGCATGTTCTGTCATATGAAAGGGAACAGAAAGGAACCCTCTTAGGACGTATTTAGTATTCTTCCTCTGGATTTCCAGGGAAGAGAAAGCAATTTCCCAAAATGGAAAAGTAAATAAGAAACCTCTAATTTTTCTTTCCTGAGGGAAAGATTTAGTAATTGCTAAGAAACTGAGTGCAGCTCTGAGACACAGCTGGACCCCCAGGAGCTGCCCTCTGCTTTTCCTCCATGTAAGCAGGCAGCAGCCAACTGTCCTTACCCAGCTGTGCCAGTGGCCAATGGCGGCTTTCAAAGTTTGAGGTTAAGTTTTAGGACCTCCACATAGTCACACCCTTAAGTGACAGCTCCTCTACAATGATACTAATATTTGCTTTCCATTGAATAGTGGTGCTCATTCCCATTACCAAACTAAGGAGGCAAGGATGAGCTATTTATTGGCTCCCTGAAAAATCTGAGGCTAAGAAGATATCCTCTACAACAGTGGACCGGAAATGAAGCCAGATTAGAATGTATGTGTGTGCATGCATTCACACACATGTACACATGTATTCCTTAGCAAGTGCTAACCTGTGTGTGCACATGTGGAGGCTAAAAATTGTCTCTACCAGTCTCCACTGTATTTGAACAGGATCTGTCACTGAACTTGGCGCTTCACCAANTGGCTAGGCAGCCCCCAGGGATTCATCTGTGTCTGCCCCTCAGGAGCTGAGGTTAAAACGTGGATGCTGGGATCTGAACTCAGAGCCTCATGCTTCCACACAAGCACTTTACTCACTGAGCCACCACCCTCACCCAGGAGAGCAGAGTGGCACACACCTGTAAGTCCAGCTGATGACCACCTCGGCCACAGTTTACACCAGCTCCATTTGTCTTTTACATAGAAAGCACTGACGTTTCATTAGAGCATAGTGTCTATGTATACAAAGTCTCAGAACCTGATGTAGGTACCCTCTGCCCAGAACAGTGATCTATGACACAGAAAGCTGACACTAGGACCCAGATAGAAGCCTGTGGTCAGCTTCTAAATTAGTTAAAAGTTCTTGAGGGAGAAAAGAAGAGACATATGCAGACAGCCTTAGGCAATGCTGTCCAACCACTGGTGTGCTGGGCNGAGCTGGAATGTGCCTCNGATGAAGAGAAAAAAATCAGATGACCAACGTCCCTGAGTCCAGAGACAGAAAGTTTTAGGGATGAAAGGAAGAGGGCTCCTTGCATCAAAGGGGCTGAGAAGACAGCACTCAAGCTCTTTAGGGCATGTTAACTTTCTGGAATTGCTGTGACAATCGCAGACTTCATGATATAANATAAGACAATAATTCTCTCAGTTCTGGAGGCCAGAAGTCTGAGAGCAAGGTGTTGGCAGGACCAACTTTCCCTCCAAAGTCCTAAAAACACAGTCTGTTGCCTGTCAGCTTCNAAGGGCATCCCTTGGTCTGTGGCCTCATCACAATCTCTGCATCCCTTGGTGTGTGGCCTCATCACAATCTCTGCATCCCTTGGTGTGTGGCCTCATCACAATCTCTGCATCCATGTTTATATATATATATCTCTTTTCCCATGTGTTTCCTAAGACACTTGCCACTGGATTCAGAATCACCCAGATAATGTAAGATGACCTCATCTCAACGGCATTTAATTACAACTGCAAAGACCTACTTTTCCAAATGAGGTCACACTCAGGTTTTTGGAAATCAGGATGTGTACATATAACTTTGGCACCCCCATTCAACCCACTATGCGGGGTACAGTAAAATCTTGGAGAATACGACCATAGGGAATAACCTTCATTTCTTTAGTTAATTCATCTGCTTCTGTCACCTGACCCCTTGCCCTGATGAATAGCTTTGTTATATGATTCTGAGATGGATGGATCTATAAAACTTTTGTTTTGCTGGGTAGAGGCTTGAAGCAAGAGCTGGATTAACCAGGACATTGAAAGGGCCTAGACAGGAAGCAAGGATAGAGAGAAAAGGAGAGCCAGTCACAACAAAGAATTTAGGTTATGAAATCTATTTATTCCTTCAGTAACTGTACTGGGTAGTTNTATGTGTCAACTTGACACAAGCAGAGTCATCGGAGGAAGGAGCCTCAGCTGAGGAAATGCCTCCTCAAGACCCAGCTNTAAGGCATTTTCACATTTAGTGATCAATGGGGGAGGGCCCAGCCCATGGTGGGTGGTACCATCCCTGGGCTGTTAGTCCTGAGTTCTGTAAGAAGGCAAGCTGAGCAAGCCAGGAGAAGCAAGCCAGTAAGCAGCTCCCCACAATGGTCTCTGGATCAGCTCCTGGCTCCGAGATCCTGCCGTTTGTGTTCCTGTCCTGACTTCCTTCAGGATAGGAACAGCAATGAACAGCAATGAACAATGATGAACAGCAATGCTGAGGTGTAAGCCAAATAAACCCTTTCCTCCCCAACTTGCCTTTTGGTCATAGTGTTTTGTCTCAGCAACAGAAACCCCAACTAAGATAGTAACTCTCCCAAAAAGCCTACCCAGGGAAGGCTCTGTTGGAGATGTGGAGAGCCAGAGACACAGTACCTACCCTCAAGTGCAGCAGCCACTGAGCCCCTGATGTTAATGTCAACTTCCACCATTTCTGTCCCTCCCCCAAATAATCAGCAAACTGTACACTCCCTGCTAAATTCTCGGTAGCCAAGCTCAAGGACGGAGATATTGTCTCATTTCCAGGCTAGAATGAAACCCAGCCAGTGGCTTCTCCCAGGAGGCCAGATGTGTGGCATATATACCCAGTCANGGCTTGCTGCCTACCCAGCACCCACTTCTTCCTTCTTCCAGCAAGAGTACTCTGATTGCTTTTAGACAATGACCTCTCCTCCTAGTGTGGATAGTTGTAATAGAACTGATAGTCAAATGTTTTTCCCTGAATTGAAAGCTAGGAACAAAATATCTAATCTGGGCCAACAGGACTCAGGAGTNAATCCTAAAAGGAACACAAGAATAGAATCAATGGTGCTTGCCTCCTGGATCCCGGNTGTCCTGCCAATGTAAGAGTTCTCAGCAAGTCTTCCGGTCACGAGTTCTTCCATACCCCTCCAATAGACTCTCTTCAAGCTTACCTTAGCCAAGGTTCTTCTTAAACAGAGAGCCTATATGACCACGAAGTCTTAATCTCTCCAGGAATGGGTCCAGGCACCTCCAGGAGAGAGCCAGGCCCTGGCTTGGATGCATTACATCCTTAGAGCTGGGTTTACTATTTCTTTATCAAGACAAGTACAGCCCAAAGCCAAAGGCTCCCTTATGCCAATGGTGACTGTCCTCAATTAACAAGGACCCACTGTGTCCATGCCAGCCCTTGGGAAAAGGCCAGCACACCGAGGAGAAATCAGATTCATCTGGGTCAGGTGAAGGCTTCCAATGAGCCCTGTTACTCTGCCAAAGCAATCCTCATGTCCTGTACCTATTTTCAATTCTGCACTCCATGAGGTCTGTGTGGTCCCATGACATACCAAGGGTTTCTTCTCCCTAGTACACTGACATTTGCACTGACCCCAGGGGAATTTCTCAGAGAGCAAACTAAATTTACACCTTCAATTAACTCCCACATGCTCTTGCTTGCCTTCAGTCTGTACTATCCTTTACCCAAACTACCCCAAGTATGAGGCTCATTAATCTGTAACCACACACTGTAGACAGGGTCTATTTCGTTGTTTTTAAAAGAAACATTTTGAGTGCATTCCTCCCATTATTCCAACCTCTTTTATCTTGCATCAGAGGACTATGATTTTTTACATGAACAACAAAATCTTTTAATGCTCTTGGGAGACCAGGTCCTTAGCTCTCTCCTAAAGCAGGCCAAAAATTCTCAACTCAATTCAAAACACAAGTGACAAGGCTGGAGATCCAGGTCAGTGGGTAGAGTGCTTTCCTGGCATGCGCAAAACCCTGAATTTGGTCCCTAGCATTGCACAGACCAGGCAGGGTTGGTACATGCCTATAATCCAAGCATTTAAGAGACAGAAGAGAAGAATCACAAGTTCAAGGGCACCCTCAGCTACCCAGCGGGACCAATATGAGTCTACATATTCTGAGATCTTATCTCAGGAACCAACCAACTAAAAAACAAAACAAACAAAAATCCCACAAACCACCTGCATTTTATTTGGTGTGCCTTTACTGTTCTTCAACAGTCTTGAACGTGGAATGACAATTATCAACCATGGAAAAGATAAGCAAATGACAAAATGTGTCACAAAGCACAGACCAGGGTACCAATGGAACACGTGGGATGGCACTAAATTTTCCCTGCAGTTCTGTCTCTCCTTGATGAAATAATGCTTAAGCCGGGCCCTGCAGGATGACACAGAGTCAGAACTGCCTCTCCCTCACCTGGACCTACAGAGCTGTCCCCTTCCCAGCAAGAGGTCATGTTGTAAAATAGATTGTTTTTAAAATTTGATGGGTTTGGAGTTCACGATGCCTTTTTCCACAGAAAAAGATGTGTGCAAATGATAACTGAGTATGGGTGCCAGTCATCCAGCACCTAGTTATCTACAATGTACAGTACCAACACTGCCTGTAAATAGTCTACCAGGCCTCTTCCTACCTGTAAAGTACCCTGAGCCCAGCTGCCAGTAGAAACCATTAAGCATAAGCAATCCTCCCCCTCATTAAGTCTTAGCAATTCTGTAGTAGTTCTTTCTCTCTAACCCAGTCATTGTGGTCCCCTGCCCCCTTCCCCACTTCCATCCCAGTACCTTGGGTCTGGGCAAGCCTTATCATAAACTGCACCATAGCCACCAACACAAAATTTGGCCAGCTTGTCTTTCGCTCCTTGCCNTGGCCTTCTCTCCTAACTCCCTCCNCTGAATTTGGTCCCCATCTCCCTTCTCAGCCTTTCCCCAGCCACACATTACCTATTTTTTGCATGTCCAGCCATAAGGCCCTCTCAGCTCCAAGATTTCTTTTGCATGGGTTGTATATTACTTGTTAGTATGAGTGTGTGCACTTGTGCACGCAGCTGTGCACATTGTGTGTGGAGGCCAGAGGAAGACATCAGGTATCTTTCCTCAACTGCACTCCACCTTCATCTTTTGAGAAAGGGTTTCTCACTGAACCTGAAGTACATCAATTCAAGCTAGGTCAATGAGCTGCAAGGATGCACTGATCTCCGTACCCCACACCCAACACCAGACACAAGCTGCTACACCTAGCAGTCTGATTTCGGAATTATCTTACCTTTGTTGCTACTCTTGCTAGTGCCTCTCCCCAGAATAAATGGCTTCTCTCTAGCTTAGCCTACAATTGTCTACCAATTCCTCAACACTAAGTGCTTCTTGCCTAACATTTCCATTCTGGAGGCTTGCTGGATTGTAACTGTGTTTGCTTACATAACAAATATGAAATTACCTACGGCNGGCCAAGTGGACTGCCTTGGTAGAAAGCACACATCCTGAAGGCAGACCATGTCCTGCAAGCATCTGCTTTGGTTTCAATAAAGAACAGCATGAAGTTAGGTTCTTGTCTTTAGCACTTAGCCGCATGACTTAATCTTTGAGTCTTTCCTTATCTGGAAAAAAAATACTTCAAAAATTGGTTTACAGAATGAAGAGTGCAGGAAAAAGGCAAATGGAAACCTACTACTTTGTTAGCCAAGTAAAAAGTCTGAGTTAGGAGGATGATAAGCCTGCAGGGCTGAATAATGCTGAAACTAACAAGCTAAGNGTTACTAAACCAAAACCCTAGTGCCAAGTATGGGATACCTCCTTATGAGCTGTTGGTCAAAGAGGCTCCAGAAGTTTTCAGCACAATATAGGTCCCTGAAATCCCCCTTGGCTGCCCTCCAGAACTAGTTGATAAGACCCTATGGCTGAAGACACCACATACACTGGGTATGAGACAGAGAAATCAAACTGGATCTGAGCTGAAGGTTTCCTCCTTGGGACAGCTAGCTTTCACAGTACCAGAAGATGCAATGTAAGCTGATGAGAGAGTGGCCTTACCCAGCTAAAAANCCTANGAACTACAATACCAGCCTGCAAAGTAACATGTGCCCACTAGTGCAATTATGGTACAACTGTTATGGGGGCAACCAAGCACTCTGGTTTTGAGGTCTATTCCACAAGAAGAAACCCATGCCTGGCACTACAAACAGTTAAAAACTCAGGCTAAAGCCTGAGGCCCTAATGGAAACTATTATTGTTTAGCTAAACTGACACAGTATCAAGCTGCCTTCTAAATACTTTACAAAGAAAGGTAACAAATGAAGAAAGAATTGTTCAAGATACTAAGTAACTGTTGAGGACTTAGCTCTCAACAGGACATCTCTCTTACTCCCTCTGAAGCTGCAGGAACAATGCAGAAGGAACAGGAAGAGCTGGAGGAAAGGGAGATCTATGAAACAGTGTGGGTATGGCACAGCNATTTCAACCATGATCTCACAACAGCAGCAGCTGCNGCAATGGACCTGCACTAGACTGGGCTTGTCAAGAGTCAATCATAGATCACAAAGGAGCCCATGGGACCCTACTTTCCCTGCTGAACTATGAGCTACTGATGCATTCTGGGGGAGGGTAGACACTGTCTTCAATTGTGTACCCACTGATGAGTTCACCACGCTCCAGTGAATAGCGGCAAACCTATAAACACACAAACAGTCCTGGTTACACTCTGGGTCACAAAACCCAACTCTATGAATGTGGGGGGAAGGGAGTTGTAGGGGGCTGGTAATAGATGTGACAGGGATAANAGAGGATGAGTGTGACAGTAATCAAAATGTACTATATAGACACATGTATGAAATTATCAAAAGAACGTATTTAATGAAAGAAAAATGTTGGTTTAAACAGTGGTTCCCAAAGCCAACTGAATATCAGAATCNCCAGGAACTTTAAAAACATGTAGAAAGGGAATGGCACAAGATAATTACTCCCCACCCTCCAATCCCAAATGAGTTTCCTGTCAGGAAAGAAGCCAGGGAGCTCTAAAATATTCATAATGGAATACACCTGAATACAGACATTAACATGCCAGGACAGATCNGAGAGAACATAACAATGTGGAAGAAGGGAAACACCTGGCCAAGAGCCCTGGGCTTAAACCATACACCCAAGGAATCACAGGGCACGGTATCACCCAATGCCAACCCAGAGCCACTCTGGAAAGCAAACAACAAGCTGCCAGCAATCATGCTGGCCCAGGCCAGGCTTCTAAGATACTACCAGTGAGAAGTCCAGAAAGATGTGTGCCTCTTCCTGACGGCTAACAAGTTTTCTTATTCAGTATCGTTACTACTGCAAATGTAAAATGGCAAGGGACCTCACACAGTGGCAAGGAACCTCACACAGTGGCAAGGAAGATGCCGGTACCTGCAACATTGCCTATTATTAGTGCTACTCAAAAGGTAGCTCAGAACATCATGCAACTGGCAATGTCCTGTCTTTACAAACAAACAGGATCTTTCCTGCTTGTCATTCCATTGTTTCTCTGTTAAGAGAAANGAGGTACATAGCTCCCCTTCTTCGTGTTGCTCTATCTTGGAATAAATGCATCGCAAGGCCAGGAAGCCATACTCAAACTGTTCACCTTTAAGATAAAAAACTAAGCATGTATGTTCTAGTCTGGGGTTCTTACATAAGGAAGGGTTTATATAATTCCAGAATTACAACACTCACATCCATGGGTGAAAACCTCAAATTNGAAGCACTCTGCTTCATTAAATAAAAACTCAAGCTAGAGATGGTAGTATATGCCTAATCCCAGAACTTGGGAGGTCGAGGCAGGAGTATTCCAAGTTTACAGACAGTCTGGGCTACATACCAAGACCCAATGGATACATACATACACCACACACACACACACACATGCTCACTCGCACTCTCACAAATTCACATACCCTTTCTTACACACTCACATTCACTCATACTCTCTTCACACATATACACACACACATACACACTTTCTCTCACATACACACTCATGCACTCTCACTTTCTCTCTCTCTCTTACACACACACACACACACACACACACACACACACACACACACACACACATACACACAAAGGAAAACTCGGTACTAATTCTTCCAGGAATTCCAACATTCTCTGATATATGAACAATCATATACAAAAAGGCTTGCTGTGTCCTGCTAATCAAAAACTACTGGAAATCACATAAAACTGATCCAGTGAAGACAGTAACATAAATTACATCGTATAACACAGCACAGCAGAGGTATGGAAACTTAACATAGACAGCCTTCAAGTTGCACATTTTAATTACAGTATTTACCAGTAAAAAGGATTAGTTACAAAAAGGAAAGCTGTCTGTACAAAATAAGGTTTTTTTCACATTCATAAAGAGAACCCACTGTGATGTCTTACCTTGTGAAGTCAAAACTAAAACAGCTCGCTTTGGTAAAACTATCCTGGAAGGACTGGTAATCCAGGCAAGATAGTAAAATTATCAGCTTCCTAACCATGTTCAGGAGAAAGAATTCAGTGAACATTTTGTCTTGGACTTGCAGACCCTTAGAAAAACCAGTGCTCTCAGGAGCCAGCCTGGTAAGAGAGGGCAGAATCTCTTGTTCTCTCACTGGTAGAGTCCTTTCCGAGTTCGAGCCTCCACCTTGCCCAGGGAGTGCATGTGCAATGCCATAGGGAGAGTGGCCTCTGGAATTTTACAAAAACACATTTTATCACAGCCTCAGGTCAGTAGGAGAACCNGAGTTTAGGGTCAGCCTCTCTCCACCCAATAGTTTATCATATAAATTAAATATGGAGAGGTACACAAACTTTCAGACCCCACTTTCTAATACAANACACATCACAGTTGAGCAGAGAAAGACAAGTCATACTGTTAGGGCACATTTCCTGAAAGGAACCAAAGTACTGGAAACCTCCGACAACATTCAAAGTATAGNGGCCACACCACACTGCTCCCAGCAGTCTGGTTTCAGAATAAAAACATAAAGTAACTATATAAAGCACTGTAGCCTTCAGAAAACTTTATTTAGTGATGAGCCNAGCTCAGCTGGCAAAAGCCCACCTATAAAAAGTGAGTAGGTCCGATTCACAAAGTGTACACATGCATGACCCAAGATAATAAAGATGAGCAATTCTAAAGTACTGGAATCTCTAATTANGTGTGACTTACTCAGGTNGGCTTCTATTAGCCTTAAAGACTGATTGACACACATCCAAAGAGCCAGACTTCCCTCACCATACACCAAAACACTTGACCGAAAAGTTAAGGGACAGAAAACAATNAAAGAAAAATTTAAAGAGTCTGAAGCTCTCTCCTTCACTGACTCAATGAACACCCATCACAATGAGGAGGAAACGGAATCGGTGCCCCAAAGCTTGCCTCCAGGGACATGTCTGGCCAGTGTGATCTGGAAGCTCCTAACACAACACAGCACAGCACAACTGCTTGGGGTACACAAAGCCAGTACACCCCATGAAGAAACACAAAGACAGCATGTTTAAACCCATTCTCTGTGTTAGAAACAACTTCACTATGGTTTTGATCACTTGGCTTAGGGGGAGAAAAGTGNCTAGAAACAACTNCTAAACCTCATCATTCCCAGTCTGGGCCCTCACTGATTCAGTGGTGCTTTTTGTATAAAAATATCTGAGGCGGCGGCAATGGCTGCACTGCTGTCAGGCTGCTACAGTCCCCACAGCTGAGAAAGCTCTTCATCCGCTGCTCCAGTCTTCTCCCTACTGTCACAGTCCTGCCAGTAACAGCTGAGAACGAGTGTGAACAAGCTCTTTGTGACCAAGCTTTGGCAAAAGTCAATAAATGAGAGTTTGTCAAAGGCAAAACCATTTTGTGGACAACTCTAGCTCCAACTCTGGGGACATGTGTGTGAGAAAGAGNAAGGGATCTCTGACAGGGCTTGGCTAACCAACCCCACTTGCCCAGCCCATTATTCAGATGGAAAGGGAGGAAGAAGACACCAGAAAATGAGTTGGTTTTGAAATCTGCACAGCTGATATTTGTTCTTCATAGCAGTAAGGACTTGAATGAAAATCATGAAACTTGAGGAACACTTGTATTTTCCTTCAGGATTTAAAAATGTCGTCTTTTACGGAAAGACTACATTCAGCGTGGGTCAGGTCCAAGAACGGCAGCAAGAACTTGGCCATTAAGCGTGCCCAGCACTGGGAGGAAACTGTCATCTGTTTAGCATGGCTGGTGGGCAGGCCAGGGACTGCTCCTCACTGGTCTCCAAGTCGGAAGCCCTGGCCCCAGTTGTGTCTCCCGCCTCCGCCATTCTGATCAGCAGCTCGCCTCATGCTAGCAGGGGGCACACCAAACCCTGACACCCCTCCTCTCCTGCTGGGCAGCCAGCGGTACCTGGAGTAGAGAGAAGAAAAAAAGATAAAGACGAGAACAAAGTCACTTGTAGACCATCTCCAGCCACTTGGACCATCTCCCTCTCCTGGGTGTTCCAGACACTTGTCACACTGAGAGAGGCCAGGGGTACTGTCTTACTTAGTTTTCTTTTTCGCACCTAGTGCAATGCCCTGACCACAGATGGCAAATGCTTTTCACGTTTCTTAACTTCATCAAGCTTTCAGTTAAATTCATGCTCTCCATATTTTTTTCACNGATTATAAAAGCAATTCATGCAGAGCAATATGGAAACAAAAAGATTACACACACAAGCCCAACAAGCAGAAGAACCACCGATGGCTTCTTGGTGCGTCAGCATATGGGTCAGACTGGATCAAAGAATTCAAAATGAACTCACGTCACTTTCAGAGGACAAACCCACAGGCAGCATGTGTGAGCCCTGCACAGCATCTCCAAAGCTCTGGGCTGAGTCTACTGGGAGACGTCTGGGCCACAATGCTTTCTGTCTTGAAGCTATGGGTGTATTTCTAGTTTACTCATCATCTGCCTCCAACTGTACCCTTCCCATCTCAGATAGTGCCAACGCCAAGGCCAAAAAGGTCACATGATCTCTTACCTTACAAATTAATAAACTAGGTATTACAGGACAGCTAACAAAACTTCAACCCATGTCTTTGTTCTCAGTACCATTTTCCAACATTTTTCTTCACTGTCTGCATTATTAGTAAATTGACAATGTGTTTGAAACTCTTTGAGTTATTGGGTTCTAAAGCTTAAATTGTTGCTGGCAGGCAGGAAGTATAAACTGATATCCTGGTTTTAAACCCTTTGCACCCAGAGTAAGTCATGATAAGTGACTATTCAATCCCAACAGCACCACCTTACACGAAAGCACCTTACTGTTCAAGGAGCTCCTGTGTTATGTCATGTTTAGAAATTCATTGGACTGTCACAATAACCCTGTGAGGATATTAAA
>LZPO01087161.1:337455-348360 GCA_001675575.1 Neotoma lepida | reverse complement strand
TACTGCCATTATCACACTGACAGGAAAGCTCACTCTTGGAGCCCACATATCCAGTCAGCATCCCCACTACCTATTGACTTGGGAAATTTTATGGTAAATTTGTTCATAAAATCTGGATTCCAGCAAGTTACACACACAGTATTTGATTGACACTGTCCCCCTCAAAGTCTCTTTTATTTTTACAACTTTATTATTTGTTTTGGCTTTTTTGAAACAGTGTCTGTGTAGCCCAGCCTGTCCTGGAACTTTAGCCCTTCTACCTCTGCCTCATGAGAGCTTGGGTTCAGAGCATGGGCCAGGACACCAGAGCCTCTTTTGGTGTACAGATTGTTTGTTTCCCTGGCAATGTATTTGTTGAGGAACCAGGACTCGCCTTACGTACCCTACCACAGTCTGGGTTTTGCTGGTTTGTTCCCTTACTGTTGTTTGCTCCATTTCTCTTTATCCACGGTATACTCTAAACTGATCATGCATGCAAAGGGCCTGCTAAGAGCCAGGGTATTCCTTTCTCCACCTGGTGGTTTGCTGGCTGACATTATAGGTGGTTTTGTGTAGTTCTGTGAGGAGCTTTGTGGTCGCTGGTTGTTTCTCTCTTGAAGGCGTTACTGGTTATCACTGACCATCATCTAGATCTGTTGCAGCCCAGAGATTAGCAGAACACTGACAATCTAGTTCTGTCATTCCTTCTCTTTTATTATGTGAAAAATTTCCATAAAGAACATTTTCCAAGGGTTGGGGAAATGACTCAGTTCATAAAGCACTTGCCTTGCAGGCCAAAGGATCTGAGTTCAATCCCCAGAACCCACATAAAAATCTGAGCAGTGTGCATATTTGCAATCCCAGTGGTGGGATGATGGAAGCAGAGATGGGCAGATCCCTGGAAGCTTGATCGCCAACTAGTTAGTCCAGGGCAGTCGGTGAAGTTCCAGGCCAAGAAGAGACCCTGTCTCAAACAAAAAGTGAAGGTATCCTGAGGACAACAGCTGAGATTGTCCTCTGATCTCCTCACAGGCACATGAGCTCCCTCACACACATGTCCCTCCCCCACATGAAAACACACACACACACACACACACACACACACGCACACAGAAAGACAAGGTTCCTATCAACTTAAAATTTTTACCAGTTTTCAAAACAGTAAGTTAATTGTCTTAGAATGCCCCAAATAAGAAGTTTATACATTATAAACTTAGATTTAAACATAGGCCTTTCTGGTGGACTGGGTCAGGAAGGAGTTTATAGTGATATTTTCTATCAAATTTAGNATTAAAACCTTTTTTGCATAATTTCTTTGATTTTGTATTTGAATCTTTTAGAGTTAAAAAAAAATCTTGATTCATAAAGACATTGATGCGCATGTGTGTATGTATCCTGGGATCAAACCTCAGGCCTTTTGCATGGTAGGTAAGCGCTCTCCTACTGANGCACATCTGTAGTNCACTTTTTCTACATANACACTGACTTCTGAACTCTGTACTATATGTGTGGGAATGGCACAGCTATATCTTGCATTATTGTTTTGGGTAGGTGATTGATGTTTTTGTTATTTTGTGTTTGAGGTGGGGTCTTGCTATATAGCTCTAGCTGGCCCCATACTTGGAATGTAAGCCAAGCTTGCCTTAACTCATGACAGTCCTCCTGCCTCAGGTTCTCCAGGTATGTATCACCATGCCTGGTTCATATTAGGATTATTAAAAATAGTTGAAGTGCTTTTTAGGGTTTTTTTTCCCTCCTTACACTATAGTCCACAAGCATGTGTAATCAAATTGTTATTTTTAAATTACTTAATCATTATTATGGTGATGCCACAAATTCACTATGTAGTTAGGTTAATTTGTTCCTTTTCTTTTCAATGTTTTTTGGTTTGGTCCTGTTTCTTCTTCACTGGAGTTTGAACTCAGAGTCACTGAGGCCCTGAAGTTTTTGTTTCATTTAAACTTTATTTTGTTTTATACTCTCATACAAAATAAGGTTTATTCAAGTCAGTCTGGCTTCTATTCCTTCTACGCTGTTTCCTCATTAGTAATCCTGTCAGTAAATATTACATAATCCCATGTGTACTTGTGCTTTTCCTTATGTGGTTGTTTATTGACTATCANACATGTCTAGACCCTGCTTTGGGTGAGGGCGTTTGAACAGTGCGGAGGGATTCTGTAGCTGCCTGTGCTCGGTGCACTGTGAGTCACTGACCTATCCCTACTAATGAACATCTGGGTTGTTCCCAATCTTTGCTCTCTTAAAGAGTGCTTAGTTATTTAGCTTCGCCTATACATACTTTAAAAAATTCCATGTACCTTAAGTTTTTAATTTATTACCCTTTGAATTGGATGAAATATCAGCTGACTTTAAGACTTACTTTACTCATTTGGCCCCTACATTTAATATGCTTTCCTGCT
This sequence comes from Neotoma lepida, assembly GCA_001675575.1. Lineage (NCBI taxonomy): Eukaryota > Metazoa > Chordata > Mammalia > Rodentia > Cricetidae > Neotoma > Neotoma lepida. Next base: position 345,961 of record LZPO01087161.1, on the reverse strand, counting down.
GTGCATGGTCAGTCTGCATAAAATGACATTATATTTTTGGTTGTGAGCCTAGCTTTTAATGGCTGAGCCATCTCTCCAGTCATAAAATGACATTATAGTTCAGATATTTGTCAGAATACTCTTGTGCCTTGCCTTTGATTCTTGGGTTCAAGTATGCAGAGTTAAACAGGGCAAGTGCTTTGGTAGAAAGCCTTGTCTTTGTAGATGCAGGAGGAATTGTAAACCAAAGGGAGTGTGTTACTTTAGAAATGAGTGTTTTCGGGGGCTGGAGAGGTGGCTCAGAGGTTAAGAGCACTGACTGTTCTTCCAGAGGTCCTGAGTTCAATTCCCAGCAACCACATGGTGGCTCACAACCATCTGTAATGAGATCNGGCGCCTTCTTCTGTATACATAATAAATAAATATTTAAAAAAAAAAAAAGAAATGAGTGTTTTCACACATTCCTCTGAAATACTAACTTGCCTGTGTTCAGAGGATGAACAGAGTACACAATTCCTTCTGTTGATCCCATCATTGTAGGAAATCAAGAATTGGTTTTGTCAATAAATAAAAGCACCTGAGATACTGGCTTTTGTCTGATGATTAAAATGCTCAGAGAAGCAAACACTCTTGTTGTATTTCTGCCTACATAATGTGTGGCCGGGCACTTCCTGAGGTCCAGTTTTCTAAACTCTGCCTAAGGTTGCAAGAGTTTCCGTAAGATGTGGTCAGTTAGATGCATAAAGCAATTCTGTGTCTACTAATCCATTTACAATTAAAGTTACTATTTTAATTATAATTCTGTATATATACTTCAAATTATCCTCATTTTTCTTTCTTTCGTTTTTCAGTTTCTGTTTTTCTAATGACTTTTCTTTGAGATAGAATCTCACCATCTAGCTCAGTGTGGCCTGGAACTTAGCATGTAGCTCAAGCCAGCCTCAAATTCTCCATCTTCCTGCTTTAGACCCCACATGCTGAGGTTATAAGTGGGAGCCATCACACCTGGTTTATTTTTCTAAATTTGAATTTAGAAATTCAAAATTAGGTGCTAGAGAGATGGCTCAATGGTTAAGAGTACTGGCTCTTCAGAGGCCCCACATGGCAGCTCACAACTATATGTCACTCCACTTCCAGAGGCTCCAACATTCTCTTCTAGCCTTTGAGGGTACCAGGCAGGCAAAGTACCCATATACAGAAAATAAAATTTTTATTTTATTTTTATAGTTTATTTTATTACTTTAATTCAAAATTATGATTTAGTGAAAGAGAACTGTTTTTAGCTTGATTAGACAAGTGTAGAAAGTTGAGACTTGTCTAGCTATGGATTGTACTGAAGAAACCATGTTTATTTTTTTTAATACTGTAACAATGTGACTATGAAAGTGAATGTTTGTTTTTTAACTAAAAATTTTAAAATTACATATGTATATTTATTCATTTTGTGTGTGTGTGTGTGTATGTGTGTGTGAGCATGTCATGTGCACACTTGTAGATGTGAGGGATCAATTTGTGAGAATTCTCTCCTACTACTATGCAGATCCCAGGAATTGAATTCAGCTTGCCAGGCCTACATTCAAGCACACTTACCTGCTAAGCCATCTTGCCAGCACTGCCACCCCCTCTCCTGTTTTTTTTTTTTTAACGATATATACTGAACTATTAATGAATAAAATGATGTATTAAAGATTTGCTAAGGTAGTGTGGTAAAGTGGTGGACGTAGGGTAAATCATGTGCATGACAGATGACTGGCTTCCTACCTTCGCATATCTGAACATTTAAAGTACCTTCAAATTATTTGTTTTAATCTTTTAAAAAGAATGTAGTGCTTGGTTACGAGAGCTTACTGTCCTTCCAGAGGACCAAAGTTTGGTTCCCAGCGCCTGTGTCAGGCTACTCACAACCTCTTCTAACTCTACTCCAGGGAATGTGACTGCTGCTTCTGCTGACACAGACACGGACACAAAGACACAGAAAATAAAACCAATGTGTAATTGGATGTAGTTCTTTGTGAGATAGCTGAGGCAGTGCAGAAGTCTTAGGGAAGTCTGTACTGCTTGTTCCCAACTGCTTGGGAACTGGCTATTTGGGGCTGGCTTCCATAGGTATATAATGCAGATACAGGCATACTGGGTATTTTGATTTGATTGGTTTTTTTCCCCCANGTCTCCCTAAGTAGCCTAGGCTGGCCTAGAACTGGGAATCTTCTGCCTTGGCCTCCCAAGTAGAGTGTGATTGCAGGTGTGTGTTCCCTCTACATCCACAGTTAACAGAAATAGGATATGTGCTATTTTGTCTTTTTGTTTTTCTTTAAGAGTCTCTCATTGGACTCTTAGTATAGATTCCTGAGCCTGATTTTNTGTGTGCACTTGCCATGGCACATATGTGGGGGTCAGAGGACAATTTGGTGACCCTGGTGGTAGCGGTGCATGCCTTTAATCCCAGCACTAGGGAGGCAGGGGCAGGTGGATCTCTGAGTTCAAGGTCAGCCTGGTCTACAAATTGAGTTCCAGGACAGCCAGGGGTACTCAGAGAAACTGTCTCAAAAAACCCATAATAATAATAAAATTTAAAAAATAAAAAAGATAAAAAAGAAGTTTGACAAAAATGTGTATGTGTCAGGGTTCTCTAGAGGAACAGAACTGATAGAATGAATACGTACATACACATAGATATATTCAGAAAGGGAATTTGTAAGAATGGCTTACAGCCTGTGGTCCACCTAGTCCAACAATGGCTGTCTACCAGTGGGAAGTCCAAGAATCCAGTAGTTGTTCAGTCCATGAGGCTGGATGTCCTAGCTGGCCTTCAGTATACTCCAGAATCTTGAAAAACTAGACTTGCCAGCAAGAGTGAAGGCAAGCAGACAAAGAGAGCAAGCTTCCTTCTTCCTTATGTGTCCTTTATATAAGCTGTTCCCAGAAGGTGGGGCCCAGATTAAAAGTGAGTCTTCTGACATCAGAATATTCAGATTAAAAATGGGTGTTCCCACTTCAAATGATTTAATTGAGAAAAAAATCCCTCACANGTGTACCCAGCCCAGTTTTAGTTATTTCCAGATATAGTCAAGTTGACAACCAGGAATAACCATCACAAAATGTTGATAACACTTTGAGGAGTCTTGAGAAAACAGACATCCCTTCACAATGTCAGCAGCAACNTAAATAGACATTCCGTTGAGGATTATGTGTCATTGGCTATTGAAATTACAGCTGTGCATATCTTAGTGTTTATCCAAGTCTGTTTTCCCACTTGAAGAAGGATGCACTTGTAATGATACTCAGTGCGGCATTGTTTATGAAAGCAGAAAGACCCTAAGGCCCAATGACAGAAATNTTATTTAAATAAATGAGATTCCTCAGCACAAAGCTCTCATAGGCACCAAGAAAATATCATGAGGGTATTTACACTACAGATCCTGATGTTAACATTTCAAGTAGTAACTGAAAACTTCAAAACACAGAACAATGTTTATATAATATCACCATTTGTGTGGGGTTGATTTCTTTTGTTGGTGGTGAGGGCAGATTGNGGTTGGATTTTTTTGTTTGTTTGTTTTGAGATGGGGTCTTACTGTGTATTCCTGGCTGGCTTGGACCTCACAATGTAGACCAGGCTGGCTTCGAATTCCCGGAGATCTGCCTGCCTCTGCCTCTCCATTGCTGAGATCAAATGTGTACGATACCCCTGTCCAGTGCTTCTAAAGAGGAGAACTGTATGATGGGGATAAGAGAGAAAGTCTGCACCAAATCTGAATCAGTTACTAAGACATACTGTGATGTCCCTTTCTGGTCTTTATTTCCATTTTTTTTAAATTTCCAGAACCCTCTCTGCATTAGCTCACTGGTCTGCCATCTTCAGCGACACACCNTATCTTCCACTCTTGGCTTTTCCATTTGTAAAATTGTTCCAGAACAATCAGCTTATCTGCTTTGAAGTTGTGGCTACTCTCATAAGTAAGTACTTCACGACTGCAGAAGCAAACCGAGAACGGAGTCTCACGTGTCTTCCTGGTGCCTTGGCACCTTTGCCACACNTAGGAAATCTTTAATTTTGAGTCAAGAAATATGAAACAGTCAAGTTTAGAGCAAAAAGTAGACACACCAGTCATTTATATGTGGAGAGTAGAAATTTTTAGTATTGTTGCGAATGGTTTCAGTTAGAAAGAAGCCGGTCTGACACTTAGTTAGGACTGGTTGCTTTTTACAGAACTGCTGTAGGGTGGGGCCCTTGGCACGCAGTGCCTGCTGGGTAGTTCCCAGGTGCTGGCTGCTGCCCTCACCCCCACCATCTGAGGCTCTTAAAATCGAGCAATTCGTATAACGCATTGTTCTCGGTGTTTCACTTTTGTTTGCTCAGTTTACCTCCTAGCCACCCTGTGCAATAGGTATGATTCCCCCCTTTCTACAGGTGAGACCCCAAGTTCTGAGGCTGGGTTAGGGCAGTTTGCTCCCGGTCGTTCTAACAGCAGCAATTTAAAGAAGTTGAAGACTTGGCAAGATTTTACTTCTGGATTAATTATTAGCTCCAATTTAAATGTATGGTAATAAATGAAATAATAGCATTCTAGAGTTAAAAAACCTTCGTAAACTATATAATACTCTGCCAATGGAGCTGCTGCTGCTGATCTGAGATGGGAGGTCATAACATCAAGGAATGTAGCTTTTCTTGTTGCTGTGACNAAGACCTGATGAAAATCGCTTAAGGAAAGTGGCTCCTGGTACATCATGGGAGGAGAGCCATGGCAGCGGAGCTTCACACTGCATCCACAGGCAGGCAGCAGGAAGCACCCAGTAGTGCCAGTGCATCACGTGCTTTCCCTGTCTATGGAATGGAGCCACCATATTGATGTGGCCCTTCTCACCTCATTTAACCCTCTCTGGAAATGTCCTCACAAACGTGCCCAGAAGTTTGTCTCCTAGATGATTTTAAGTCCTATCAGGTTGACAATAAGGGTAAACCAGAACATGTAGCCTTTTCTAAGAAAATCCCTTTGTTAATAAAGACTGAAAATACGGGAGTCAGCAGGAACCAGAAGGTCCAACATATTGGATTAAGAATGGTTTGGAAGTGTGTGGTGTGTGTGTGTGTGTGTACACACGTGTTTTTATTGACACATTTTCAATGACTGCCCTGAAGAAATTGGCAAATTTTCTTTATGCCTAAATTACTATATTAACACCAGGGACTTTTGAATCCTCACCATCTAGAAACTAAAAAGATACTGTCTCGTCTTTATTCATGAGCATACTGAAGAGCAAAGAAAACAATGGATTCACTGGGGCTGGTGTTGCAGGCCTGTGATCCCAGCCAACCCTTGAGGCAGGTGGGCCACAAGTTCAAGGCCTGCCTCAGAACCTGTAACTAACTAACTAAATAAATGAGTAAATAGGCTGGGGGCAGGGAGGGCGGTGGTACAGCTTAGTGATAGGCGTTGCCTAGCATGTATAAGGCTCCTGTGTCCGACCCAAGGTACTAGAGATAAAAAGTTCCAGTGTGGTTGCCTATAATCCCAACATTAGATTGGCTGAGATAGGAGGATTGGAAGTTTGAGAATAGCCTGGGAATATGAATATATACTTACATACACACACATATATAGTGAGATTGTCTCAAGAAAAAATCCTTTTATAATACATAAAAATATTTAAAGAAAATTTTTCTGATTTTTTTTTTCCTTTGTAGTCAATTGGTGTCAGCATTGGTTTGAGTACTTTCCTAACCCTCCTATCAATATTCTTGCCATGATAGAAAATGTTTTGGCATTTCATGACAAGGAACTGCTACAGCACTTTATAGATCGAGATGTAACTTCCCAGGTAAGAAATGGAAGGCCTTTAGCATGACATCATTTATTCTGAGAGCTAAGATTGACTCTGATACGGATAAAACAGTATTTCTCCCAATGAATAATGAAAGGTATATTCTACTTTGTAATTTTTAAATTAAATTTAGTGTGTGTGTGTGTGTGTGTGTGTGTGTGTGCGCGCGCGCGCGCACATTTGTGGTCATGTGTGCAGGACTTACACTTAGGTCATCTAGCATGATGGCAAACAGCTGTGCCTGCTGAGCTGTCCTGACACACAGTCTGTATTTTTAACAATTTGCCATTCTCCTTTAAGTTACCTTCCTGAAAGTCTAGGAAGAGAGTCCAAATAGGAGCTGAGGGTGCAGTTCAGTGGTGGAGCACTTGCCTTGTACACAAGGCCCTGGTTTGATCTCTAGCCTGGGAGAAAGCAGAGGCATTGTCCAAATTAACACAGTTCTTTTCATAGTTATGCACTGAATATATTTACTGCATAACTTAAATTGCCAATGACTGTTTTGACTTTTAGATTATCGGTATGGTATACATCGTTTCTTGTTTGCTTTAGCTGTATGCCTGGCCTCTCCTTGAAACTCTGTTCTCAGAAGTGCTGACAAGAGAGGAGTGGCTCCGGTTATTTGATAATGTCTTCTCCAATCACCCTTCCTTCCTCCTGATGACCGTGGTGGCCTACAATACCTGTTCCAGAGCACCATTGCTCAACTCTACTCTCAAAGATGATTTTGAGGTAAATATCCATCCATGGAGAAGGTTTTCAAGGCTGGAAGTATAGTCATTGGTGGAGTGCTTGCCTAGCACACATGAGGCCCTGGGTTCNATCCCATCACCCACCCAGTCAACAACAAACCCCAAACAAGCAGCTCTCAAATCCCAGTTGTTTACACTGAGAAGTACATGTCTTGACTGAGTGCCTACTGGTCAGGCATTGGTGCTAGGTGGTAGAAATACAATAGATAAAAAGTTAGACCACATCCCTGACCTTGTGCATATTATTGACAAGCAGGTTGTTATAACGGTGTTGTTTTTCCTTTGTAAAGAGCATTGAGCACTTGGTTGTTGTTTGTTCTGTGAATGATCTCATTAGCAGCCCCTCTGGTCTGTGAGAGTCTGGAAATGTGCGTAGAACAGTACTTGAGAGTTTCATTGTGCTCAGCCAGTTTGGGGTTTTTGAGACAGGGCCTTGTCATGTAGCCCAGGCTGGTTTCAAACTCACTCTGTAGCACAGGCCAGCCTGGAACTCATGGCAATCCTTCTGCCTTTGTCTCCCAAGTTTTGGAATTAGAGCTATGTGACCTGTGATGTCAGCATGTCAGCAATAGGAAGGCTGAGGCAGGAGGATCACAAGTTTGAGGCCAGTCTGGGCTTTGTATCAAATTCTCAGCTAGCCTGAGCTATTACACAGTAATAAAAAAAGCAAATGAGCTTTGTGAGTGGACCCTCACTGAGCCTCTCCTTCCGTTCTCTGTGGCTTCAGAGCTCAGGCCTCATGGGAGCTAGTATTTCCCCTACAACTTCCTTATGGTCAATTGCTCGGTTTCTNGCCTCTTGAATGTGTCTCTGCATCTGATGTCCTCATGAGTAATGGCATGCTTTGCTGAGTAAACCGTGATTTACAATCAAGTTTTCTTACAGTATTTTTTTCACCATCGGAATAACCTGGACATAAACGTTGTAATTAGAGAAGTCTATCGCCTCATGGAGACGACACCTGCTGATATCCATCCAGGCAGCATGCTGGGTGCTTTTGCTGCGCTGACAAAAGGGCAGTACCCCATATTTAATCAGTATCCCAAGTTTATTGTGGACTATCAGACGCAGGAGCGGGAAAGGATCAGGAATGATGAATTGGATTTCTTGAGAGAGAGGTAATCATGTAATAGTTATTCTTGATAAAAATGAGACATTATAAATAAGAAAGGGTTTTTTTCTTTAGATTATTTTTAATATGTGTATGTATGAGTCCCTGCATGGGCTTGTGGGCACTGTGTGTGTGCAAGTACCCACTGAGAACAGAAGGTCCCAGATCCCCTGGAAATACAGGTGGTTATGAGCTATCAGGTATGGGTGCTTGTAGGCAGAGTTTTCCTGTCCTGGGAACTACTTCCAAATTACCACACAGAGACTTATATTAATTGTAAATGCTTGGCCAATAGTTCAGGCTTATTACTAACTAGCTCTTACATTTAAATTAACCCATTTCTATTAATCTATGTTTTGCACGTGGCTCATGGCTTTACCTGTCCTCTAGCACATATTGTTCCTCTGACAGCTGGCTGGCATCTCTCTGACTCCNCCCTTCTTTCCCCTAGCATCCTCAGTCAGATTGCCCTGCCTATACTTTTTGCCTGGCTATCAGTCAATCAGCATTTTATCAACAATGTACTTAATCCACAGCAGGTGCTAGGAATTGAACCTGGTCCTCTGCAAGAGCAGCACATGATCTTAACATCTGAGCCTTTTCTCCAACCCCAAGTAAAAGTTTTTAATGAGAAATCAGCTTGAATCCTAAAGTATGTGTATAAAATCCAAANTTGAAGGCTAGAGGTGTCTTTAAAGATGCCTACTTTCTCCTGTATCTGAAAATAAAGCCACATATTATACTTTCAGTGGGTTCTACATTTTATATCTTGGTTGTTTTGAATTAAATCACTTCTTGTTTGCATTTTTATAATAGTAAATATTGTCTACTTCAGGCAGAC
>LZPO01087161.1:308859-332152 GCA_001675575.1 Neotoma lepida | reverse complement strand
TGGAACCCTGAGTACTAGTGTGGAACCCTGAGTACTAGTGTGTTGCCAGTTACTCTGCTTTAAACCCAGTTCCTGGTGGTGGTTTTTGGAGTGCTGTTAATGGGATACCCAGATTACAATATTACTACATCATTAAAAATTGTGCTGTGAGTTCTTTGGGGCCTTGACAATTTGTGATTTGTCCACAGGCACAAATGAGAGATGAAGAAATTGCTGCCACAACCAAAGCCCTGGAAATGAGACAGCTGGAGCTTGAGTCACAAAAACGACACTATGAGAAGGTAGAAGCCAGCAGTCTCTGGGAAGAACTGCTGTCCCTCAGCCCCTGTGGACTGCTCATTTGTGGTTTATATTGCCCATCTTATTTACTCTGGAAGCAGAATATCATGTCATCCAGGGTTGTAAGTTAGCAAATGTCGAAGTGCAGTGTGTGTGTGCTTGGATTCCCAGATCTCCAGCAGTGTAGTCACACATCTGCAGCACCAGCTGGAGCCCAGCTTTGGCCTCAGGATTGCTTCCTGTTTGCTAAGCTCTCCAGCGGGCATTTGTGTAGCAGTGACTGAAGTCACCCCATCTGAAGACCTGAGTCTGAGCTTTTCCACCCTGCACAGTGCATGGTGCTCAGAATCCAGGACCCTCCCCAATCTGCTGCCTAATGAGCATTTAGATAAGGGAGANCCCCTGAACCTTTTGTAGGAACATGGAGCAAGAAATGTGAAATACTTTAAATTTAAATTGTCTAGTATTAAATCAGCAAACATTTAGTTAGGGTATAGATTTCAGTTTTTAAGCATTGAAAAAACTGTTAATGCAAGNTTTTGAGAAAAACATTNTGTTACTCATTCAGTGTTAAAACAGTATGATGCAGTTCTCTTTCTGAGTGGCTGTGGGTCTTCATAGTTATCATCTGTAGTAGCTGCTATTGAGCCATACATTATTTAAACTTAAATGTTTGGGCTGGAGAGACAGCTCAGTGGGTAAAATCCCTGGCTGTTCTTCCAGAGGACCCAGGTTCAATTCCCAGCACATATACATGGTAGCTAAAAACCATCTGTAACTCTAATTCTAGGGTGAAGGGTGGGGTAATCCAGTGCCCTCTTCTGGCCTCTACAGGCATTATATGCACGCATGTGGTGCNCTAAATCCATGCAGGCAAAACACATAAAATAAAAATAATAAATCTTAAACTGAAATGTTTAAGTGGTTTACAGTTTTTAGCAGTAAACATCTTTGTACATGTACCTTTTCTGTATGTAATTGGAAAATATTTTTATTTTTAGGTAATTGTGAAGGTAATTAAGCTGCTTGTAGATCATTAGAAAAAAATAAAAGAAAAATCTCTAACTCAAGAAATACTCCTGGGGCTTGAGCAGTGGCACAGCAGTTCAGAGCACCCACATGGCTGCTCACCAACATCTGTAACTCCAGCTCCAGGGGCTCCAACTCCCTCTTCTGGCCTCCATGGGCATTGTGCACACATGGTACACATACATCCATGCAGGCAGAACACTCGTACATATTAAATGATTTTGTTTTTTAAGAAAGAATTCCTGGGGACTGGAATTTCATCTTACAGTTTTAACACTGAGTAAGTTCAATAGTTAAGAGCATGTACTGCTCTTGCAGAGGACCAGAGTTTAGTTCCCAGCACCCCTGTCAGGTGGCTCACAACTACCAGTAACTCCCAATTCCAGGGCTTCTGAGGACCCCTGTGCACACACACACACACACACACACACACGCACATGCACACGCACACACACTCACGCACACANGCACATGCACACGCACACACACGTACACACGCACAATTTAAAAATAAATCTTAAAAGAAAAAGAAATAACTCTTGGGGCTATATTTAGTGGTAGAATACTTGATAGAACACACAGGCCCTGTGTTTAATCCCAATACTGTAAGAAAAATCTGCTGTCATTAGCAGTGGTTGATGAGACTATTGGCACATACAGTTTGTGGTCTGCCCTTTTTTAACTTAGAGCATCGTGAAGGCTNTGTGCTTCCCACATGCCCCAGCCACCATACCATTAGCACCACTTTGCATTCCCCCACCCCTGGCAACTTCTGATCTATTTTCCATCTCTATGGATTTGTCTCTCCTAGATTTAAATGCAGCATATATGCAATGTCTTCTGTGATTGGCTCCTTTCACTTAGTGTAATGTTTTCAAGGTCATGTTGCAGCATAATTCNGTGCTTTGTTCCTTTCCATAGCTGGGTAATGATACACTGTGTGAAACAAAAGTTTCTGGTCTCTGCTGAGGAGCCCAGGGCAGCTATTGTGCACACCTTCAGCACTCAGCCAGGCAGCTTGCAATCCCAACTTGTGTTTTACTTTCTGATTGTGTAAAACTACAGTGATAACCAGAGTGAGAGCATGGNACCCTCTCAGGTCTGTACACTTGGCCCTTGACTTGTACCTTACACATGGTCTCCAGGGTGGCTAGCCAAGGCTCTGTTTTTCAGAGGCTGATAGGGATCTGTGGGTGGGGTGGGAATGGATCCTGTCTCCCTGAGACATGTTCCCAGCGTNCCTCACACCTGTGAACTTCTAGAATTCAGAAGTTGATTCTGAGCATGCTCACCATTCTCAGTGCATTTATGGAGAAGTTTTTCAGGGTCCCTGCAGTTGGCAGCAAAGTCACCACTGTTTGCTTTTTACTTTGATAATGAGACCATGACAATTGTCCTTGAGGCCTGAACAAAGCAAAGTCCCTTGTGTTCCACAGGATCTTACCAGAAGTCAAGACACTATTGCAAAGGAAATTCGAGAAGATGTAGATGCCCATAGGCGGAAAGTGGCTCAGGAGGAACACATGTTCCAGAAGCTGCTAGAAACCAGCCAGATGGGGAGCAGAAGGACTCAGAGGGTGAGAGCCTACTGATCCTAGGGCCCACAGCGGGAGCCAAGAGCTGGCCTTCTGAGAGCACACATTTGGAAGTTTTTGAAGTTGCAGTAATCCATTTGTTGATTTTGTTTGTCTCGGTCCTTAGAAGTTCCAGGCTTTATGTTTATGGGTTGTTGACTGCCACATGCATCTGACATGCCTTTTGAGAGAACGTTAAGACATNTAAGAAAGCATAGGAGAATTAATAACTCACATATTACTCAGTCCTGCTGTGTTCTCCTCAGGAATTGTCCCTGAGAGCACAAGGTCACAGAACCTCAGGGCTCTGCCTGGTGTACAAGCCAGACTTTCCAAAGCATCCTCTGTGGAAAATTTGTAACTCTTATCCAGTAACATGGGATGGTCAAGTCAGGATCGGAAACACTGCCGTAAAATGAGGGGCTTGTGCCAGATTTGAGGATACAGTATATTGGTNAAGCCTTAAGAAAAAANTTTCCAATTATTTTATAGCATTTCTTACGAAGTGCCCTTTCAGAAATGCTAGCTTAAGTGGACTGAGATAGGACTTGAGATGTTCAGAAAGAACTTTCTCTGAGGTCCCTTTAACATAATGCTAGGTGTGTGTGTGTCCCAGTCTGGCCCTATTCAAAAAATCAGGAATGGGAGAAGCTAGGAGGAGCCTTCTGCCCCAGTCTCTTGGCTGAATCCTCTGAAGGACTGGACTGTTTTGTTTCTCTTACAGGTGTTTGTATATCTGAAAAGGGACTTTTTCTTGCTGCTTTTCAGGGTGTTAAAACAAAAGTTGTTGAATCTTGCCTTTTCTCTAACCTCGAAGTTCTCAATGTTGACTGGAAAAGCAGTCACTCCAGGAGTTTAGCGTTGCTTTGAGAGAGGGTCTTACTACCTAACCTTGAGCTGGCCTTGAACTCACTATCCCATCCCCCACCCCACCCATGTCTGCTCTGTAAGCTTTTAAACTCCGTAAGCAGGCCCGGTGATGGATTTAATTGGTTTATGGTGGAGCCTGGAAGTCATTTTGATTAAACCCTGGTGATGACTGTACCACATCACACAACCTAGCAGACTCTAAGATACAGTGAGTGGACGTCCATCTCTCTATGATTTCACCTTGTTTCCGAAATTTACTTTTTCTTAGGTGATTGAGGACGATTTGGCAAAGGCCGAGCAAGCCTGCCTGAATGCTGACTGGCAGATTGAAGCCTTACAGAAACAGAAATGCGATGACCTACAGCGCAGCAGGGGCTACCAAGAAGTCGCCACTCTCCTCTGGAAGAACAGAAGGAAAGAAATAGAAATCTTAAATGCAATGATGGAGGAGAAAGCTAAGAAGGTAAGGGAACTTAGAAACATCTTGTTAGTATGGTGAGCTAATCCCTTCCCTTGCTGGCTGAGGACTGGGCCAGGGCTTTACTAATACAAGGCAGGCACTCCACCGCTGAGTTATTCCCCTAACCTGTTAAATGATCAAGATACAAAGGGCTGTGTCTTGTTATGTTATTCAGGAGCGTCACCTAATACTGATGCTACTTGTAAGTAACCGATGTCTTTCTGGTCCATATTCTATTCTCAGCTTAGCCACTCCTGGGTTTGTTCTTGCTGATTTGTAGTATTACTGCCTTAATTTACTTAACTCTCATACTTAAAATGTAAAATGAATTTAATTGTAGACACTGTAGCCGGCAGTAGCAGAACCCAATGCAGTATAACTATGAGGAGGACGGAAGTACTTTTCTTTTTCAGGAGGAGGTGGGCAGACTGAAGTCAGTACCACAGCTCTGCTGTCTCAGACTCTCATCTTCCTGCTCTGTTCCCTACTGTATGACTTTCATTCTTTATCGTGTTATCACTCATTCAAAATGATGCTAGAGTCATAGCTGCCAGATTTTGAAGAGTTTATGCCACAGCTACGTATCTTTCAGTTGACCCTGCCAACTACTCTGGAACCTTAGGAAAGTGGCCTTTCTGAGGACTCTGCTGACCTGGGAGGCTCAGGCTTTGGGGAGCAATTTAAGTAGCTGGCATCCGTGCCGTCCTGTCCTGCTGGTGCGCTGTAATATCTTTTTCTGAAAGCTAGCCCCTCACTGCTCTGTCCCAGTTTCACTTCCGTCCTTCCTCACTCCAGTGAGGAAAAGAAGCTGTCTTCCAGCCCTTTCATTCAAGGACAGGAAAGAAGGTTGGGGTAGGGGGCAGGACCCAAAATAATGAAATTGTTGGCCGTAGGAACATTGTGGTGGGAGCCATCTCTCCTCAAGGCAAGGATTGCTGGCACTGTCCCAACAGACTGTAAAACTTGGTGCAATTCACTTGAGGTCAGATAGTGTGTTTGAGAGTAGACTTCCAGTCCTTGTGCAGGCGTCTGCTGCACAATCCTTTGTGTCCAGCATCCTGGGTTTAAAGTTACCTTTCCTATAGTGTGATCTTGGGAAAGCAAGCCCTGATCAGCAGGGGAAAATGATCGCTGCTGCCTTTCTGGCCTCAAAATTTGAGATTCTTTAAAATTTATATTTAATGAATTGGTATTTTAATCACAAAAATTGTATGTGAGTTTCCATATAAAGGCTGTAGCATTTGGGGCTGTTTTAAATTCACTGTTTAGTCATCCTCTGATCTCATTTTAAGATGAATTTTCTCATTTTCTAGGGGAAAGAGCTGGGGCTAGTAGAAATCACTGGACTTATGATCAATGTGTGTTCCAGAGCCAAGCAAATACTTAGTTCTCTGAATTTTGTAGTCTTTGTAACTTAGGCACAGCATTCACAGTAAAGGGAACTAATTCCCGCTGGTNGGAAGCTAGCTTAGTCTGATAAGGCCTGGAACCTGTGAAAAGGAGTTGCTGCTTCACTGCTAGCAAGACCTGCCTCTGCTCTCAGAGTTCTTCCATAGCCACAGGCCACCCCAGACACCCCCAAGTCCCACAGTACCACACAGGTCCTGTGTGTTTCTCAACTATGAAGGAGAGAAGTAGAGGAACCAAAGGGGCTCATTCCACTCAGGTAGTCTGTTTCCGGTTTCTAATGGTCTTTCTGCCCTGTTGTGTGCAGTGGAAGGAAGCTAAAGAAAAGGAATTTCATTTGCAATCAGAAAAGAAAGCCTCTGCCCTTTCAGATGCCTCTAGAAAGTGGTTTTTAAAGGAGACAAGTGCAGCTTTGGAACATGGTGGAGAGCCATTGAGTCAAGGTGAGTGTCCGTGGGTCTGCACTGTTCCAGCCTCCTTAATGTGGCTGCTTCCAGGAATACCTTCTACAGGTCTTTTTTGTTACTTCCATTCAAACTATGCTTGGCTAAAAGGTAGTAGTACCCTTTTTGGGAGGAGGGGTACAAGGGAGGGTAGACTGGGGGGTAGAACTGATAGAAAACAGAGTGCCTGCCAAGAAAACAGCCTTGAGCACGGGACAGAACTTGACAGTAGAGGCTTGCCCCACATCCAAAAGCCCTGGGTTCATTTCTCACACAGAGCCTGACAAACAGCAAAGAAGGAAGGAAAGTCAGCTGCCCTGTAGAACGGTTTCCTTCCAGAGCTTTGGTGTGCTCTTCATCTTCTGGAATCGGGTTTGTTCCCAAAGAACTATTTCTAATTGTAGTAAGGATGTGTGCTTCGCCAAACAATCGGCTCCAGAGCAACAGCGTGCCAAAGCACCACGGGGATCTTCTAGGGCCTAACTCTTAGGTTTAGGATAAGGCTTGCAACTGTGTCAACTGAAAAATGGAAATTCTATTGGGCTGCTGAGATGACTCAGTGGGCGGAGACCCCTGGTGCTGTGCTTGACAGCCTGAGTTGGATTCCCAGGATCCCCATGATGGAAGAAGAGAGCACACTCCCACTCTTGTCCTCTGACTTCCACACGTGCACTGCAGCACACATGTATACACACATGCACAGAATAAATACATGCGATTTTAGATGGAAATTGTAATGAAACAGTCTAAAGTAGAGTGCAGATAGGAGTTTTCTTTTACTGCAATTTTCTGCTGTCAGTCTTTTTATAGTATATGATTATTCCTTTTGGAAACAACAGCTTCACTGGTACAGATAAATTTTATTAGGGTACACAATATTTTGGGGGACACAATATAATCACTACATTTCCTCTTTTTTGTCTAAAATAATAAAAAAGCTTACAACTAATACAAGGAAAACTATATCCAATAAGTATATACAATATATACAGTCAAGAATTACATTAACAATGTCTAGTCCATTAACATTTGACAGATTCAGTTTAAAAACTCCATTATATACATTAACAATGTCTAGTCCATTAACATTTGACAGATTCAGTTTAAAAACTCCATTATATACATTAACAATGTCTAGTCCATTAACATTTGATAAATTTAGACAAAAAACTTTATTGTTTATCCTGTTTTGGTGAGTCCAATCCAATGTAAAATATTTAAAACAAGTAGTTGTCTTTTAAAAGTAGAGTTAATAATATTTTTTATCTTACCATATCTATATTTTTTCCAGAGGAGATTCAATGATCTACCCTTTATCCATCATTTCTATATCTCTTTTTTTTAGAGTAGATTCAATGATCTACCCTTTTTTATATCCTCTTTTTTTTTAAACAAGAACCCTGAATCTAATCTCCTTTGTTTAGTTTTTTTTTTTTAACTATTAACAATTAACAACTTGTAAGCAAACATCATAAACAATGACAATATCCATAACTTAAAACGACCAAAAAACTAACCACCCCACCTCTTGGGAATGTGGGCGTTGTGTTTTAAAGATTACTTCTTGGCCGGGCGGTGGTGGCGCACGCCTTTAATCCCAGCACTCGGGAGGCAGAGGCAGGCGGATCTCTGTGAGTTCGAGGCCAGCCTGGACTACAGAGTGAGTTCNAGGAAAGGCGCAAAGCTACACAGAGAAACCCTGTCTCAAAAAACCAAAAAAAAAAAAAGATTACTTCTTGCTGTCTGGGGGTGAAGGCATCTTTAGGGAATCCTGAAAAGAAAGTTTTTGGGTCAGTTGTCAAGTCCGGAGAGAGTTAGCTGTATCATTTGTCCAGTATCGGCCTAATGGGAAAGTGCAGGGCTTGTCTCAAGTCCTTGTTTGAGTACATCTTTCCATTGGTATACAGTTGGCCTGCCTACAGTATGCAATCAGAGCATGTGTCCAAGCTTGGTGCTTGACGTGTACCTGTAATCCAAGCTCTTAGGAAGATGAGGCTGTCATGAGTTGGGTCTGTCTGAGCTCCATAGTGAATTTGAGGGGAGAGCNAATGAATGTATCCATACAGTGAAATCTTATTCTGCTATAAAAAGGAATGTTCATGATTCAGAATAGTTGACCTTGAAAACCTTGTGTCTAGTTAAAGAAGCCAGACATGAAAGGCCGTATGCAAACTGTGAGAGCACATCTGTATAAATAGTCAGGAATGGCACAGCTTTACAGCAGGGAGTAGACGAGAGGGTGCCAGGAAGTGGGAGTAGTGACTGCTAAGGACATGGCATTTCTCTGGGGGATGATGGAAGTGTTCTCAAGTTAGTGATGATGCTGATGGTCATAATTGTGAATATATTAATTATACCAAACTACTCACTTTAAAAAGATGAACTCTCCGAGTGTGGTGGCACATTACTATAATCCCAGCACTTGGGAGGTAGAGGCAGAAGGGTCAGAAGTTCAAGGCCAGCCTGCACTATATGAGAATCTGTCTCAAACGGGAGCATATGATATATAAATTATATATTAATAAAACAGTTCATCAAAAATGGAAGACATTGGGAGCCAATAAGGCAACTCATTGTTTTTCCACACAAGCCTGATGACCTGAGTTTAATCCTCAGAGCTGACCGTAGAAGGAGAGGANCAACTCCTGAAAGGTGTGTGCTGACCCCACACAGCATGTGTGCACACGTTGCACCCACCACAAAGTAATAGTAAATAATAAAATAACATTGAGAGATACTGCTGCCAGATAGGGCCCTGGGACCAGGTTTCAAAATCCTAGGTGCTGAGGAATAACAGGGAGGGTTTAGAAGAAAGAAGGTGACATGTGGGACAGATGAGCATGCAGGGGGACCCACAGGTGCCCTAGGACCCTGGCCTGAGTTCATGGGGATGAATATGGCCAGAGCCACTGAGCTGTGTGCCTTCAGTTTTCTGGTCTCCAGTTTCCTGTTTGTAGAGTGGGAAGATTATAGTCTGGGAATCTTGAATTTTATTACAGCATTATATTACACCATTTTCCAAGCACTTGTTCCTGGGCCTGTTTGATAAACATGCACATGCACATACCGACANCATTTTCTCTAAATTTTTGTGGATTTATCACCCATTCTTCCTCACAGAATTTGAGGAGCATAACTGAGCAATGGCAGGCAGTTGCCAGCCTGGTGGTCTTGTTAAGGTAGCTACAGCAGATGGTCTGTGCCCGTGGATGGCTGTGCATGTCTTGGGCCAGGAAAACGTGTCCAACTTCAGGAGTCTCAACTACAGTACACGCCTGGGGGATGCACACAGCCACAGATGGTAGGGTGTCTTGTGCTAGCCTGAGGAGTGGGGCCCCAGCCTGTCACCAGGCTCCTCAGCTAGCTCCATGGCACATCCTGGGGAGGGCACCAGGACAGGTTCTCCTGCAGCGAGCTCCAGGCCAGTTCTGAGAGTCAGGAGAAATGAGAGCTGGTGATACCAACTCATTAAATGAATATTAATTCTTTATCAAATTAAGAGTCAGGGCTGGGGAGATGGCTCCGTTAGTGAGCGTTTGCTGAGCCACCGTGAGGACTGGAGTTGAGATTCCCCAGCATCCAGGTGAGTGTTAGGAGGGCATGGCAGACCGCCTGCAATCCCAGTGAGCCAGAGCCAGCGCGTCCCTGGAGCAAGCTGGCGACTGCCTAGATGAACTGGGCAGCTTCTGGTTGCAGTGAGAGACTGTCTCAACGTGGAGAGTGATAGAAAGTGGAGAGCAATGAAAGACGCCTGACATCAATGTCTGTCCTCCGTGTACACACAGACACACGTGCCTGCACGTCCACATACCTATGCACCCACACATGAAAAAAAATGAATCATCTCTAGAGCCTAGAAGAACATGCTTTGACAGAAGAAAAGCAGCAGACTGCAACCCAGAAAGTGCAGGCACTTTATTTTTATTCCTTAAATGTTCAGATTTGTTATGACGAGCATCTTTTAATAAATTGCCAATTGTTTTAAGTCCACATATACGGAACCACATTGGTGATGCTCTGGCTCGGTGGGTGCAGTAACTGGCTCATATATGTGCAGAACTGCATTGGTGGTGATGCTCTGGCTCATATATGTGCAGAACTGCATTGGTGGTGATGCTCTGGCTCATATATGTGCAGAACTGCGTTGGTGGTGATGTTCCGGCTCTATAGCTGGTGCAGTAGCTGGCTGAGCAGAGTAGGGCTGAAGTGGCATGGCTAACTTAGCCTCACAGGTGAGTTGGCTCAGCCAGTGCCTGAGACTCTGCTGCAGGCAGAAGAACGCCAGTGCATGTCTGAGCAGGAAAGCATCCCTGAACAGCTTCTAGAGACGGTGAACTAGACAGCNGTGGGCAGCATGGGCTTCTGGGGCAGGCAGATCTAGCTCTGGAAGGGTGAGTGAGAGGACCCAGAGCCTGGCCTATGGTGCATCTGCTGCATGGCAGTGGTGGCATCGCCTACACTGGGACATTTGGAGGCTGGCCAGCTTGTTACATGGCTCCCTTTTCTTCCCTTATGTAAAGCTTTTTCAATGATTTTTTTTTTTTTTTTTTTTTTTTGTGGAAGTTCTTCCTTGGAGCAATGCAGATACTAGCTGCCTCTGTTACAAAACAGCTGTATTTTGAGAGTGGCCTTTATATCCCATTCCGCCACACCAGTTCAACATAGTTACCTGGCAGTTGCATTGTCTTAATGACTCCTTGAGGTCAAACACTTCACTTAGCTCTCCCTAGATCAGGTGTGAGGTGGGCATCGCAGTGAGTCAGTGAGACACCTGACCTGTAAGCCTAGCCCTTGGATGGGAGTTAGAAGAGATGATGGCAATGACAATGTAGGTGAGACAGGTTGTAAGGCCTTGCTGTCAGATGTGGGGCAGTGGGGGATAGGGCAGAGGAAAAGCTGAAAGGCAAGCGTGGTTCTGTTGTTTTGTACTGGGTGCGTGAGTAGGGGTATAGGGGTTCTCTCCCTCCACTCTGTTGTCCCGGGGATTGACTCTGGTAGTCAAGTTTGGCAGCAAGTGCCTTGACCTGCTAAGCCCCTGTCGGCCCTGTGTGAGGAGAGCGGTTAATGAACAGCACTACTCCTGGAGTTCACTGCTGCACTCAGGTTTGCTGCTTCTGATTCNCTGTCTAGGCTGCGGATGCCCACCTGGCTAGCCACCCCGCTGTCGCTGATGCTCACAGTAGCTCTCGGGGACCATTTGCTAACACAATCCATAATCTCTTTATTAATATTTGGGATCACCACCCTGACGTCTTTTACCAGGAAGGGAATCTGGAGCCTTGTGTGTGCTGGGCCAGTGCTCTACCACCAAGCCATGCTTTTAGCCCCGATGCCCATTTCTTAGCTGTTTGTTGGCCTTTTGTTTTAGTTGAAACTGTTCCTAAAAGCCATTAGCAGAGCTTCAGTGCAGTTCCCCATCCTGATACTACATTTCTGCTGTCTGCTGAATGGCAGCAGTGTTCTTCCCAGAGCGAGAAAGGAAGGAAGGGCATGGTAACCAAAGGGTTTCTGCTCACTCACACACATCCTTTTCCTCTCCTCCCCTTTCTAGCAGAAGTGCCCTGGTTGCAGTGGGAACACATGCCTTCAAGCTCTTTGTCCCAAACCTCACAATTAAATGACATTTCTGAAGTGGATCCCTCAGCACAGAGTAAGTTAATAAATAAGGAAGACTATCATTTTACCCTTCACAGTATTTAAGCAGAGTCGAGGCTGAAGGAGTAGGTAGAGCATAGGGTATGTTTTCCGGGGCACTGACAGCAGGAAGCCCAGAATGAGGACAGCTCTGCTGGGGAAGACAGGATGGGGAGCAGCCCGAGACAGAGATCATGTGACTCCATCTCTTAAGCCCAGCACTGCTGCCCCCAAACAGCCGGTTGACACTGACTAGATGAGTAACGTGGATCCAGCACCCCCAGCCCCGCACCGACCCCCAGTCAAAACTGGCTTTCCAATAAAGCTGTTGTATAGATTGAGGCACAATTTGGTTTTTTGAGGTCTTTTGAGCTCTCTTAGAAGATGAGCTTTGTCAGAACTATTGCTAATGACGTCATGAAGTTCCAGTACACATGAAGTATTTTTACTGAGTCCTGTGGTGTGGGTCCAAAAGTTCTGTACCAGAGTAAGAATTAAGCTAAGAGTCCTTTGGGAGGCCACTGTAATGTAAGAGGTTCACAACTGGTCTCTAGCCTGACACCCCAGAATTAAACCTTTTCTTTTTCTCAGACCTAAATGTTTTGTTTTGTGGACGAGGTTCACTCTCTTCCCCAAGCAGCTGGAGCAGCCCTGGCCCTCCAGCCTGCAGAGCAGCAGGGACCACACACACAGCAGCCCCATTGGAGTTTAGACTTAGGCTGGATAATCTGCACTTCAGAGTAGTGGGGAGGAACCAGCTGAGCTCGGGTTATTTGGCAGCAAAATGAAAGCATGAAAGCTGCCTTCCTTTAGGGGTTGAAAATCATTTTCAGAAACTGAAGCTGTTTAAATATGTAAAGGTGCTCCCTCGATTCTGATTCCATTGTCTCCAGCCCCTCCATCGGGGTGAAGCTCTGTCTTAAGCAGGGTGTTACTTTAGTCTTGATCTGGACTCCCCTGCCATTAGCTACTGCTAGAACAGCCCGTATTTGGGAAGGTTGCTGTGGAGTGCGTTTCAGCTCGTGACTTGGAGTCTGTCCATTCTCCTTTCCTTTGAACATCGTATCATGGTAGGATGTGTGCTGTCCTGAAGAGCTCAGCTTCCCAGCCCAGCTTTATACCTAATTTATATATATGACTCATGCCCAGTAGCCAGAAGCTCTGAGTTCTCTGCTGACATTCATTCAGTTCAACACAGCACCAACAAAAGCTGGGAAAGGAAACCACACAGAGCTGGGTAATACGGGTGGCTTTTTGTTCAAGAAGTTCCTTTAGGANATTGGTTTTGTTACTGATTTTTATAACATAATTCCACTGAAGGTAAATACTATATTAGTACATCAAAATACTCAGCTGATAATAACTGTAAATTTCATATTCAAGCTATTTCAAGTAGGAAAACAACAGAATGGAACCACACGGAACATGATCTTCTCAAGAAAGTGCGAAATCTTCGCCAGAGACTCATAGCCCAAGCTCGGAACAGGTGTCAGCCCCCTCATCTTTTGGTGGCATAGAAGGCATTTCACCATGAAACAACCGGAGAGATAGATACCTTTTGTAAATCAATGACACTGATTTTTCAATTATTTATTGTAAATTTTTATAAAGGTCAGCCTTTTGTATAGAGAACTATGTCTATAAAATTATGTTTTCTATTGAATTATAATGCTTTTGCTTGTAAAAGGCCTGTGGAATGTTTCACAATAAAGGTGTTTGGAAATTATTAAAGCCAGGTTGTCTTCTTTGTTTACATAGACCAGCACCACTTCAGAGCCGTTAGCTGATGAGATGGGGTTTATTTTAAAGATAAAGAGTAAATCAAGAATAGGACTCCATGATCAGGGAGGCTGTAGAGGACAGGCACATGCCCCAAGCCTGATGGCCTGAGTTCACACCCCTGGCTCACAGGCTGGAAGGAGAGAACCAAGTTGTCCTCTGACTACTACACACTCATGTGCCCATCATGAGGAAAAAAATACACGTAATTTCAAACAAACAAGAAAACCCGATTTGCTCCAGCAACAAACAGGGTTGGGCTAGAACCCTGCAGTTGTGAGACTGGCTGACTGGCAGCCTCCTGCTCTGCACTTCCAGACAACCCCACCCATCACAGCACTGTCTCTGGCTCAGTGTCTCCTGCCCTCTGCTGACAGTAGGCAGGACTGCACTGCCATCACTGCAGCTGGCCTCCCAGGCGGCCCTTTCATCCCTGAGGGACATGTGAGACTTAGTCAACATGTATCTGAAGTTGCTGACTCAGTGCTAGGCATAGAGTAACCGTGTGGTGCATTGCTGTAATTCTGTTTTCTGGGGTCACTAAGAGTAATCTTACTGTAAACCAAATGCATTTGGAAAATGATCTCCCTTGTCCACAAAGGCACGGTAGGAAAATACCACCCTGTCTTTATGCAAACATTGGTTTCCCAGGAGCACTCCCTCCCTAAGCCTGGACCTTTTCAGTGGTTACAGTATAGGCATTTGGGGGTGTTTTGCCACAGAAACAGGATATAGAACGTAGAACATGACGGACACTTTAGTGAAGGAGCCTGCTGACCTAAAAGNATTCAAGTTCTAAAATGCTGTGGTTCTGCCTGCCACAGTCAGCTGTGTATTGTCAGTGNGTCATCTCTTAAGCCTTTTAGAAGAAAAGGATTTATCAGTGTGTACAGATGTGCCTGTGTGAGTTTGTGTGCACTGCGTATGTGTAGGATCCCAGAGAGGAGAGAGGGNGTCAAATCCCCTGGAACGGGAGTTACAGGTGGTTATGAGCCATCGTGTAAGTGCTGGGAACCAAACCCAATTTTTTAATGTTTTCATCCTTGTAGCAAAAGGCATTTAGGACTACTCTTGCCCAAGTAGTTTGGGCAAGACAGTTTTCTGTTGCATTCTCTTGTTTTCTGAATCCTGCAGTAATCTTGGGGCTTTAGCAGCCTTCAGACCATGGCAGAGTAGCCACATGCTCTGAGTTGGCATTTCAAAGGTTATCACATTTAATTATACAAAAGACATTTCCAATTATCTCTTCCTGCTTCTTTAACACCATGTCCATAGTCTTACCCAGAGTTTTGTTTGTTTGTTTTCTTAAGTTTTTTGGACTTTTTAAAAAATATTGTAAATTCTCTGCAATTGAACATTGAATTTGACTAAAATGTTTCACATTCTGATTGCATCCAAAGAGTTTCTAAGGTATATTCTTGAGTGTCTGAAAGGCTTCTGCATAATTGCTGTTTGTAAGACTTCTCTTTGGCANAAGCTGTATACTATTGGGCTTCCGCTAAGTCCACATCTGGCTATACTCCAACATGATTGAGGGGCTATACATATATATACACATGCTTGTGTGTGCAGATGGAGGCCAGAGGACAACACACGGCTGTACATATATACATGTACATATATACATGCTTGTGTGTGCAGGTGGAGGCCAGAGGACAACACACGGCTGTACATATATACATGTACATATATACATGCTTGTGTGTGCAGGTGGAGGCCAGAGGACAACACTAAGCATCATTTCCCACCTTATTTTTTGAGACAGGGCCTCTCACTAGCCTGAAACTTAGCCAATAGGCTGTGCTGGCTGGCCAGTGAGTCCCCAGGATCCACCTGCCTCCACCTCTCCATCTGGACTTGCAAGTGAACATGCCATGCCCAGACCTTTTTTTAAATGTAGGTTCTGGGCATTGAACTCAGATCCTCACGTTGAGACTTTATCAGCTGAGCTTTACCAACCAGCCCCTGTGGAGTGAACTGATTGGTGCTGAATCAGTTACCACTTGGCCAGAGGCCTTACCGTGTCTATTTCCATACATTCATAGGACTTTTCTCGGGTGCCAAACAAGATTTGAGCATTTTGGTAAAGGCCTTTCCAAAGTGATCATGGGAGCAGTTGACATGGACAAGGACTGCGTATGGCTGACTTCTGAGCATGGGTGCACTTAGCAGAGATGATAAATTTGACCCTCAATCTCATTGTACCAGTCTAGGTCCAATCCACACAACTAAGCAGGGCAAGTGTAACAAAAGACATAATAAACTCATAGGGAAACCAGCATAGATGAGAACACTGGAGGGTACCAAAGGCCCAAGAAGAGTATGCCAGGACAGACTTACAAGGGTCACCTTTCTACCTGAGCTAGTCTCTGTCCCCAGGCAGCAGGAAACAGTGTCACAGTGTCAGGGACCCACACTGTCCCAAGCTGACAGCTGAGCATGCAAAAAGATTCAGTGTGGGCAGACCCATCCTGGGCCTTGGGTTGTCTCACCCTAACATCTACCCCATCTATGACCTGCTGGGTGTGTGTAAAGGGACTGGTCCTGTGGAANAATACCCGCAGGATCTCCATGACTCGGGGCAACAGCAGGATATCTGAGTTTCAGTGAGGGTCCAGTGATGATGACGTGCTGTAGGCTTTGAACCAGACCAATGACTCATTGCAAGGAATATTTTGCGGGTGGGGCTGATTGGACAAAAGGGTGTACTGCGTGACACTGCAGCTCCAGATGCCACCAAGATGAAGGAAGAGGTGTTGGAAAGAGGGAGGAGCAAGATANGTTTGTTTGTTTTATTTTTATTTAATTTGGGGTGCATGCTGCAGGGGTGATGGACAGATATGGAGGGACTAGGGGGTGAGTGGGATTGGGGTGCATGATGTGAAATTCCCAAAGAATCAATAAAGATGTATGTTTAAAAAAAAAAAGACTCAGGGTGGGATGACCATANCAGAGGACCATGAAAAACGACCCTCATGCACAGACAAACCAAGGCTGGTGATTATACTCAAAGTGCACCTGGTAGCTGAGACCTGGAACCCGCCCATGCTGTGTTGGGCGCCTGCAGTGAGGATCTCATCAGTCAGGATGCAGCTGCACTATCCTCCAGGATGCCCCTAAATCTGTGTCTGTCTGTCTGTCTGTCTCTCTCCCTCTCTCTCATACACACACACACACACACACACACACACACACGCACGCACGCACACTTAGCTGAGACAGAAGCAAGAGTAAGCAGAACCACACAGCTGGATGGCAGCTTCACAGAACAAAGAGGACTCCAGAGACCGCTGCAGAGCAGGGACGGCAGGGACACCGCATNAGCACCGCTCAAGCTGGAAGAAGATCTACAGCATTCTTGGTTGGTTGACAAAGTAGACTCAATATTGACCTCTATTTGGTAAGACTGAGATGCCAACATTTGTCCGGCTTGATATAGAGCCTAGCTCCTTAAACAGTAGGTCATGACCCTATGTGGAATCCTGTCACTGAATGTGGGGGTCATGAGACTTTGACAACAGGAAGAAGTTTCTGAACATGAGCAATCAAAAATTAGTCCAATATNAACTGCATAGTGATTCTGGTGCTTATCCATGTTGGGACATTACACAACATCACTGTAGCCTCCGTTCTGAACACGCATGTGCACTTTGCACTGTACATTATGTCACACCATGAAATACCAATGGCCACTGCTTAANACATCTGGGCTATGATTCAAGATTATTGTATATTATAACTTCCAGGGTTTTTACTGCACATGGTAAGTTTTTTGTTCTTGTAGAAAAATAATGGCTTAATTACAGAAACAAAGTTTTAATATATCCCTACTGTCATCCCTCAGCATGCAAGCATCAAATTAGTGTATTTTAAGATTGTATCATAGTTAAAATATTTGCTTTGAAAAATTGCTGCAGATATGGCTCAATGGTAGAGTTTTTGGAATCTTCCCAGCAATGTCAAAATTACTGTTTGAGTTTAAAAAAAAATCACTAAGCAAATTTTGGCTAGAGATTAAGTCAGAATTTCCAACAATTTATGAAATGGTCCAGAACATACTTTGGCCACTTTGTACTACCTATCTATGCAAAGCAGGGTTCTCAACATTGATAATTATAAAATCAAAATATCATCAACTTTGTGAGGTGGCTTGTTCGTGTTCCTGCTTTCTTGAGACAGAGCTTGATAGCCCAGGCTTTCCTCAAACTTGCTGTGTAACTGAGAATGACTTTGAACTGATCTTCGTGCCCCCATCTGCCAAGTGCTGTGGTGACAGGCACACACTCCCATTCCCAAAAAACATCAGTGAACTCTGAAGAAGGCTGAAGATAATCTACATGTTACAGTATCAAATTCTCAGCCAAGATTTAATTCATTGTATAAAATTCAGTAAGTGCTTCCATCTTACTAGCAAGTCAAATTGCTTTTTATCTTTAATAAATGGCTAAATTACATATGTATACACAGAATTGGTGCTAAAACTAGTTTCAAAATAAAAATTACCCCCTCTGACTACTGGGAAGATGGTGGACATTCAAAGCCTTCTTATCATGATCTTTCAACTCCCCAAAACACAATCAAGTTCTTTTTCACCTTAAAAAAAAAAATTGTGGTTTCTTCTCAGTAAATTTTATTCATATATTTATTTATATACTTATAAACCCTGAGTCATGCAAAAATTTCTCAAGCCAAAAGGAAAGGGATCATGAGTGAAAAATCTTAGAAATCCCCTGTATGGACAATGGTCTTCAACGATATGGCCCCCGCACACCTCCCAACTCCAGGCTCTGAGCCCAAAAGATGGCCTTCAGTAAGGNATCCAATGGGGAAATCATTCGCAAAGCTGAGAAACACCGTGGTGACTGCTGGCCACGAGCGACAGTAAGAAATGCCACCACCTACGGTCGTGGCCTGTGGAAGCAAGGACCCAGTGGGCTTTTCAGTCCCCCAAGTCAGCAATGGGCAGCAAGGTGCAGCAAGACAGTAATAGTCAGGGCTCTTTGGTTGTTGACTATGTGTCTCTAAGAACGAAGGAGACAGGCAGACTTCTAAATGTAGCTTGGTATATGTAAGAGCAAAGACTCCAGACCCAATGGCCCAGAGCCCCACTTAAGTCACACAGGGGACCTGAGGCTCAGTTTCCACTTACCCTAATTTCCATATCCCAGGAAATTCCTATCTTCCGTTCCTATCTTCCGAGTGAGTACCTGAATCTGAAAGGACCAGGCAGACACCGNAACAGGCTGCTCAGTCTTCTCAGAGATCAGGCCTCAATTTCCAGTTTCCTGAGACTTGAGCAAGCAGTTTCTGGGAGGGCCATGAACAAAAGACATAGTCCCTGCAGTAGCTCCCTTTCTGCACATACTCTGACCGCTCAAGTTTCAGCCAATTGTTTACTGTCTGGGACCCCTCACCAACTTAGAGAGCTACGTGCATGAGTCAAGGACAGAGCCTGGGCCACTGAGTCAGCTCCCACAATCAGTACGTGCTAGGCCAGCCAGCCTCCAGGGCAACTCAAGGACAAAGCCTGAGACTTGTCCACACCTGCCCCAAATTGGATAACTGTAACCCTCAACCGACCCCAGCCAATTAAAAGTTACTAACATGATTGCCACGCTCATAAATCAATCCTGAGTCTGTTCCTATGTTGTCTGTAGACCCCCAAGCCCCCCTTACTTTAAAATCTCTGCCCCATCGCTACTCTAGGTCTCCCCTGCTCTGCTGCTGCGTCAGATGGACCGTGAGTCCCGAGTTAACTCGTAACAATACAAAGACTCTGCTTTCGCTTCGGATTCGGTCTCTTAGTGGTCTTTGGGGGACTCTGGGTACAACAAATCGNCCACTGAACTAAACACACCCCAGAAAATGACAGACTCCCCACACTGCCCCCACGACCCACCAAAGAAGGGCTGTTACTGGGAAGAGTCCTCCCTGCCTCAGTTATCCGGGACAGGGTTGCAGCTTGGAAAGTGGGGTGGGTTATACCCGACACATCCCCACCTAACGTGCTATATGACCTGTGGTGGCCCCGCGGCCGCCTGCAGGAGTGGCCGAGGCCCCTGGAGTCCTCGCGCCTGGGCGGGTCCCCACCGCTCTCAGCACCGCTCCGTGCCTCTCGCACCGCACAGCTCGCAGCACCCAGCAGAACGGTACACTCTCCCAGCCCGGGGATGTCCTCGTCCCCAGCCATCGCCAGTTCACAACAAGGGCAGGGTCAGGACCAGCAGGTCCAGGCCCACCTAGAACGTACCAACCACTGCGGTCCTAGCCAAAGCAAGAGAATCGCCGTGCTAAGACCGTGTCACGTAACTTCAGACCTGGAAAAGAGTAAAATTGATTTCTGGCAAGCAAGCAGACTGGAAGGGGGGGGCAAAAGTATCGTGCCCCGTGTGAGGATCGAACTCACGACCTTCAGATTATGAGACTGACGCGCTACCTACTGCGCTAACGAGGCACCTAGGCGCTGCTTCCGGCCTGATTCTGAAGACTCCGCTGGAAATGCCCAGTGCGCATGCTCGGAGACTTGAGTTTCATTTAGCTGTGTTTCCATTCCAGAACCCCAGAGGTCCCTGCCCCTTAGGGACCTGCGAACCTTCGCTCGTGTCCCTCTGTCCATCACCAAACACAATGGGTTGCTAGCTAACGTNGTCCTGGTAACGGGGAGCGAGGGAGAGCGAGGCTGTTGTGAACTCACTTTTGTATAGAGTTTACACACTTGTGATCTTATGAAACATGTATTAGGCACCTACTGTGTTCCTGGCTTCGTTCCGGGGGCTGGGTTCTCAGGGACACTCTTAGCCAGAAGCCACTGAGCGGAAGGAGCCTACGGTAATAATTTGCAAGCATGCGCGTACCAGTGCACACTGTTCTGCGCCTCACCCCGGTACCCCCACCCCTCAACCTCCCAGTGCAGCTTCCAAGCGGCTTTCTCCTGAGGTCACCAGGAGCTCTGGGTGATCCAGCTCCGGAAAGGCTACAAGCCCCAGCCCTAGCACCTGAGACGGCTGGGGTTCTTGTTCTCACTGGCGTTATCGCCAACACACAACTACTAAAAGAAAAAGAAAACCAGCCTGACTAAGGCTAGNGATTTGCAAATTTCGCCACTATTCTGTTGGTGTTTGGGTGAGTGGGCTGGCTGAGTGTTTGGGATTATTTGAGACAGGGTTTCATATATCCCAGGTTGNCCCGGAACTGGCTATGTGGCTGTGGATGGCTTCGAATTACTGAGTTTCTGCCTCCACCCTCCAAGTGTTGGGAGNTGTGCCGTGCTTGACTGAAATTTAAATGGGAGTAGAAGTGACCCTTGGTCGTGGACAGAGGCACCGGGAAGGGGCTGTGCTGGAGTTCACAGATCTGAGAGTTGAGGCAGTTTGGAGACTGGCTGACAACACTGAGGTGGAGAGATCCCAGCCCCAGGGAGTGGTAGAGGCGTTCATAGGACCTAGCTGAGGACCCTGAGGACATTCACNTCCAGTTATGTTAGGGGCACCCAGACCAGGAGAGCATAGGTTGGGACGTGGAAGGGTCACCTGACTGTAAGGAGGTGTCCATGTGACTGAGACACTAGAGTAGGTGAGAAGGGGAATCTCACCAATTTAGGGGGAGCCCCCATGCTGCATGAGGGGGTAGGATGGTCAGGGACTCACCAGCCCTAAGGGAGTGAAGCAGGGACACACATGGAACAGTTGTCCAGAATCTAGGAAACTCTCCAGGCCTAGGAAATCTCGCACCCACAGCTCATAGCGGGGAGCTCTCAAACTAGACCAGCCTTGGGTGTCCCATAGAAGGATCTTGCTCAGGTTGGGCCTCTGGAGGAAACCCTGCCGGCTGAGGACTCCAGATCCCAGGCAAGAGGAAGTGTGCATTGCATGCCAGCAAACTGACCCGCTCACGGGGATAGTGTACCATGTCTACCTTGGTTCCGCTATGTGTTGAATAGCAGGGAACTGGAAACGGCCCAAGTGTCCTCCAAAGGGTCAAGACATCAGCAGGCAACAGGAATAAGTATTCATCAGTCCAGGCTGTAAGGGACAACCAGCGACAACAGCCAATACAGGTCTGAGTACGGGCCACCTTCTCTGTAAAATAAAGGGGGAGGGGGATGGCTACTTACATGTGTTAGTATTTGTTCACTAAATCCCAAAACAAAACCTAAAATACTAAAATTAATGATGAATNGTGGAGGGGTGGAAAATGTATAATTCAGAGCAGTTTGAATTGAGAATGGCCCCCATAGGCTCATATATTCGAATACTTGGTCCCCATTGATGAACTGTTTAGGAAAACTTGGGAAGTGTGGAGTTGTTGGAAGAGGTGTCCACACTCAGCCCAATCTCGAAATCTCGGCCTCCATGATGCAGGGAAGATGGAAGCTCTCAGCTACTGCTCTAGCACCACGCCTGCCTGTGTGCTGCCATGCTTCCCACCACAGCGGTCATGGATTAATCTTCTGAAACTGTAAGCAAGTCCCTAATGAAATGCTTTTTTTATAAGTTGCCTTGGTTAAGATGTCTTCTCACAGCAATAGAACAGTAACTAAGACAGGGTCCCACTCACTAGCAAAGACTAGGGAGCCTTTGGGTATGTGGGCGCNTGCCCAGCTTCCCTGTACCTTGAGCAGGTCNCGCTGCTGCAGAACCCAGCAGCGCTCCACACCGATGCTCCAGATGGAGCCTCTGGCTGTGTGTGTGCATTGAGTCCAGAATAAAGGATGAATAGTGCCCCACATCCCACAGGGTCACAGGCTTGGCTGGAAGTAAGTGAGCCATGTCTCAAGAGCCACAGGCTGNCAAGGCTTTCCAGGCTATACCTTCTGGGATTCCGGAAACAAGCCTTTGCCATCTCCCACCTGTGCAGGGGCTGCTGACTCCACCTGACTGCCCTCTCTATCCTCAGGTGGCTTTGAGACTGGGACTTCTTCCTTCATCAGCCAGGCCAAAGGTGACATCCTCTGAGAAACTTGTTATTTCTCTCCCGACCTGTCTCCTGATTCCTCCTNCCAGTGAAACAGCGCATTTCTTTGCCGTAGCCTCCAACACGTGCCTCTTTTCTTCTCTGTCTGAAACAACCTGNAGTGGTCAGCACTACTGACACCTTGCACTGGAGATGAGCGTGCTCAAGTTCAGGTCTCCGCTCTACTCACAACACACAGAGTTGATTCTCGCATGATGCATACCGCATGTTTGAATGTGTTTATTGATCAGTTAATGTACAGCTCAGCAACAAAAATGTGTAAGAACTCCATCCTACAGGGAAGTTCCTTAAGCTCAGGAAGTAAGCTTCCTCAAGGGCTGAAACTGAGCAGATTCATCCCCTCCTTCCCTCTCCAGCATGGATAAGCAGGAAGGCAGGGATGCTGAAACACACTCTCAGACCAGTTGAAGCTGCCCTGAANGGACACTCTCCAACCTGTTGTGCTGCCTGTAGTGTGCTGCAGAACTTTTGTGAGNTGTCACCCATGCTGGGGTGGGCTTTGGTGACAAAACTGTCTTTGAGTCATTTCTGTTCCTGTAAGTAACCCCTCAACCATATTCCTGTAAGTAATCCCAGTAAAACCCATTGGCACACACAGACACACACACACAGTATAAGAAATTGAAATAGTTTTGCTCCATGTGACCTTATGGCTCTTTGCCAAATTTTTCTTCTACATTGACATAGCAGTGAGACATGATGATATACAACTGTAGTCCCAGCATTTGAAAAGTGGAGGTAAGGGCAGTGGTGGTGCACGCCTTTAATCCCAGCACTCGGGAGGCAGAGGCAGGCGGATCTCTGTGAGTTCGAGGCCAGCCTGGGCTACCGAGTGAGTTCCAGGA
>LZPO01087161.1:279215-292553 GCA_001675575.1 Neotoma lepida | reverse complement strand
TGAGAACAGTTGAGCAGTTGAGGACTGACTGCAAGAGACATTTCCCTGCTGCAGAGACAGATCTTCTCTTGAAGACAGAGCAGGTTCATTTCCGTGCCTACAAGTTCATGTGTTTGAAGATATACAAGGTTGCACCCNGGGACTTTTTTATCTAAATGGATCTTTCCANTAACTATCCAGGAGCAGACTCACAGCCACTATCTACTCTCCATGTACTGGATGGGCAGGACAGTAAGAACCCCTAGCCAGAGAAGAAAGGGTTACAGGCTCACCTGGCAGGACCCTCCCACTCCACACCTACTGCCAGGTGAGACAGGTGGTGGTGGGTGTGGGTGCAGCAGCCCTGGGGCCCAAAGCTGAGCCTGCTCGTTCCAAATTCGGACCTAGAACAGGGTAGGAGCTTTGTTCCAGTTCCAACCCGTATAACAGCAGTAGCAGGGGGCAGTGCTGGCGCACAGAGCCATGGGGCCCCGGTTCACAGAGCTAATNGGTGTGCGGCTTTGACATGTCACTTCACAGGGCTGGGCTGCCCAAGCCCCGTTCCTTTTCATTCTTATCGGTGAAATCGGTTCCCCGACCTTCCTTCAAACAGAATGTTGTGCCTGAATTGCACAACTATCCTTGACAGAGTTGCCTCATCTCGCTTAGAGNCTGCCTTCCATGAACTTACTCAACAGTCAGAGAGAAAGTCTATTTACAAAGTGCCTCTTACTAGAAGGTCAGGGACCCAATGGACATTTCTTCTTGTTAGGCTTTCCCAGAACCACAGTACACCGGCANNCCCACACNTGCAGCAGGCATTCGTGGAATGACTGANATGATGCTTGCAACCCTGAGCCTGTAAGTCCTGCTANGTATCTAGATCTTTATTTCTGCTCAGCATACACACACAAACACACCACAGAACACAGTAAAACATCAAAGAGCACGTTTAAAAAGCAAAATAAACATCCCACGAGGAGCCAAGAAAAAGACTACAGAAGAATGACAAGAGCCTCTAGCTTGGTATCTTCAATGGTATTTTCTTTCCTTCTCTTTTGGACAAAGGAATCTATGTTTGTATTTTGTCATGTCTGCAAATTGTGTAACTGTGCTCACCAGCAACACAAGATGCTATTTCTTAAAATTTATACACTGGAACAGGGGAGATGACTCACTGGATAAAATACTTTCTGTGCAAGCATGAAGACCCGAGTTCAGACCTCCAGAAGTCATGTAAAAAGCCAANTGTGGNGGCATTGCATCTATAGGCCCTCCACTGGAGGAGTAGAGGTGGGCAGATCCCAGGGGCTCGATGGTCAACCAGGATAGCTGAATCAGAGAGTTCCAAGCCCAAGGAGACCTTGAAGAAAAGATGGAGAAGAAACTGATGAAAATATCCTGCTATTAATCTCTGACCTCCACACACTTAGTAGGTGTGCACAGACTTGAATATCTACACATGCATGTGCACACAAACACACACACACACAAAGTTGATGCATGAGCAACCCAAGTCTCATTCATTGCTGATGGGCATACAGAATAGTTCAGACTTTAGGGAGACAGTACAGCAGTTTCTTACAAAGTTATAAGAATATCTACCATGGAACTTAGAAATATTGTCCTAGATAGTTACCTGATTTATATAAACATCATGTATATGAAATTCTGCTTATGATTATTTATAGCAGCTTTATTCATTAACACTTCACATGACAAATAACCCAATGTCCTTTCACTAGGAAGTGGATAAACAGACTATGGTATATCTATGCAATGAAATACTATACAGCAACAAAAATTAGCTAGTTACTGATGCACGGGATGGATGAACCACAGTGCATTATGCTAAGCAAAAGAAGCCAGAAGCCAGATTCAGAAGTCTAAGCCTGTGTGCTTCCATTTATGAGACATTCAAGGACAAGCATAGTGTTTTAGGGACTTTGTAGGAAGGATACCAAGAGGTTTTAGTGGTGATGAGAATGTTGTTTGGTTATGGTGGTGGCTANGTGGCCGTGGGTCCCAGAACTCTGAGTGGCACACTCACGAAGATGCACTTTAGTGCATGGAAGTGATAACTTAATTTTTCAAAAGCTCCTTGATATTTACTAAGGAAAAGTAGGAGCTTCTGTGGTCCTTAAAATGTCAGAAATCTCAAGCACTGGAGCTGAAGTCAAAGGTGGGAAGCAAAAGAGACTCTGCCCTTGCAGTGGGGGATTCTGGGAATGGCTCTGGGATTTTGTAAGGTGCTAAAGATGGGACCAGTGGGGACCAACCTGGAGGGAGGCCTCCCTGAAAAGCAAATGGAGAAGGTTCCGTGGGTTAGTAGGGTTTGGGGCACCTGGCAGGATCTCTCCACCCCCCCCCAACACTATCTGACACTTCTCTTCCCCACCCACTGCCTTGGCCTCCAGCAGACACAGCTTGGAGAACACCTCACCCTGCCCTGCCTTTGCTGATCTGATTTTATGCAGAAAGAATTGATTGGTGTTGACAGGGAACGATTTGCCTGTCTAATTAATACGCCAACTAATTTTCAAATTTAATTGCACATCTCGGGTCACTGGGCAACGAGACTGTGTGATTCTCTCATTGCTACAGGCCTTGATGTGAAGTGGCAGGGAAGGTACTGTTCCCCCAGGGCCCAGCCCCAGCCTCTAGATCTTCCCATTGGGTACACAAGCAAGCCCTGGACCCCATGAGTCCCTATCCACACCAGCCATCTTCTCAATCGGGGTCTCTTAACCATTTACTGTTCTGATAGACATTGACTTAATGCCTACTTTATGCTAATCCCTAACTGAGTGTGTGTGTGTGTGTGTGTGTGTGTGTGTATACCAAGAAGCCAAGACATGCCTTGCCTGCCTCTACTGCCACTACAAATTTCTCAGACTCCCAGGGAGGATTCTCACTTGAACTGGTAATTACAAAACCAGGTGTGCTTAAGATTATGCCTNTAATCTCAGCATTCCGGCCGCTGTCACAGGAGGGTCACTACGGGTTTATATCAGCAATGAACTACATTCTGAGTTCCAGACCAGCCTGGACTAGAGAGTGAGACCCTGTCTCAAACACACACACACACACACACACACACACACACACACATACACACACACACACACACATCTAGCAATTACAGAATCTGGTTGCAGGGAGGAACAAAAGCTTCAGAGAGAAACACAGTCCAGACTCTGCTACTCGGGGTTTGAGGAACTTAATCTCCCTGTGCCTCAGTTTCTCACATTTTTGCTACTGTCCTGTTGCCCAGTTGTTATGTAGATTATCTCATATTCTGGGGGCAGGGAGGTCTGTCTTGATGTTTCCAGATGAATTCTCTGGTCCCCTAGAAGCTACATTGGGAAATTAGTTCTCAGCTCAAACAGAAAGAGCTCTGTGATCAACTAGTAATGTCTGCCAAGGGCACAGGGATGGGAGGTGAGTGATGGNTACCAGCATTCATGTCTGCTGGCTCTTCTAATGGATTTCACTAGCACTCTGGGATCTGTGAAGATCAGGAGCTGGGGACAGGAGAAGCAGGGCTCTGAAGAGGTTAAGTTCCACTCAAAGATTCTTCTTATCATATTTTTAAGAGCTGCTTTGTGGGGAACAGGAGGGGGGGAAATGGTGCCTACAGGTCACNAAGATCTCTCTCAAGGGAGGCACTCAATCATTTATCAAGCTAACACAGAGTTGAGTCCAGGTGAGAGGACACCCACATANTGTTGTTGGTTGTTTTTGCTATTTGGTCTTTTGGGGGGCTCACCACCCAGATCCCAAGTAAATCATACACAGAAGCTTATTATTACTTATGAATGCCCGGCCTTAGCTTGGTTTGTTTCTAGCCAGCTCTTCTTAACTTAATTTAGCCTGTCTACCTTTTGCCTTCGGGCTTTTTCCTTTTCTTACTTCTGTATATCTTACTTTCTTTCTTACTCTGTGGCTGGCTGGGTGGCTGGGTGGCTGGGTGGCTGGCCCCTAGCATCTCCCTCCCCTCCTTTTCTTGCTCTTTCTCCTGCCTTGCTATTGGTTGTTCAGCTCTTTATTAGATCAATCAGGTGTTTTAGACAGGCACAGTAACACAGCTTCACAGAGTTAAACAAATGCAACATAAATAAATGCAACACATCTTTGCATAATTAAACAAATGTTCCCCAGTATAAACAAATATAACACATCTTAAAATAATACTCTACAACAACATACTTCTTTCTTTCTGCCAGTCTCACCCTCTGGGGATGATGAGAGAATCTGCAGAGCTTGAAGAGTAGAAAGGGAAACACAGAGTGGAGCTCACAGAGAAATCNGAGCACCTGGGCCCTNCCACCTCTTAGCTGCATGGTCTTGGGCCAACTACTCAGTCTTTCTGGTCCTTGGTTTCCTCTTCTGTGTTTTGAAGCCCAGCCACTTGCCTTGCCCTCAATATTAGAGAGCCATTTTGCCTACATATTCCATGATTGCCAAGTATGGAAGAGATCACATGAGATCATTTTAGACAGTCTCCAGTTNAAGGGGTGCACATGATACCCCTTGGCATGAATAGCAAATTCCAAGGGTTTATGCCCTCTGCCCTGGGTCTGTCTCACTAGAAAAGGGACTGGACTTGGGTAACGCAGAAAGTCAGATAATGGTGGGAAAGGACACAAGTGGGACCCAGGAACCAGAAAGAGGGAGGGGACTGTGGAGCGGGACGCAAGTCCACTTCCAGGAGCAAGAAGGGAGAGGGCAGAAAGCCAAGGAGGGATTAGTGGGTTTGTCCTCCAGGGACAGGGACTGAGGGAGGAGAGAAGATGAAACAAAGGGAGACTTGTCTGAAACTGTGAATTGGATTCTTTCGTCGTCTGTCCTAAGATGGAAGAAATCCCTTTTAAAATTGCTTTTNTTGTCTTTGGATCAGACTTTAAACATGTGACTGTCCTGCTGGACCAAGCCACCTGGGCCACTTTTCTGAGGACCTGGAAGCCTGGGTCTGTCTTAGTCCTGAGATTAGCAATGCCCCAAGGGTATCAGCTCTACCCAAGTTCTGGCTTCTCAACAAATACATGGCTGGAGTTTCCTGGCACAGGTCCTGAGCAGGTATTGCCAGAGAATGGCTTTAGTCCTCTAGTGTCACCCTCTCACAGTTATATTTTCCTGTGACTACCTGCCACTTTGTCACCACGGGGCTGCACTTGGTGGGCTCTCAGGCAGGCCGGGTGCTGGGGTAAACCCAGGCATGAGAGGCCCTCCATCACTGCTAGANGACAGGCTGGCAGGTAAAACACCTCAGAGCTCTCAGCCTCCGTGTAGGAAAGCTGAGAAGTGATCGATCTTAACCCAGAGAACTGAGCCCCTNGTGTGTTCCTTCGTGTCCTTGAACCCCAGATGACCACTACAGTGGCCTACAAGTTAACATGCCCAAGACAAGTGTCCTTCCCTGCTGTTTAACTCCCCATGTCCCTCTCGACATTTGCTCTCTGGAGTCCCCTTCCAAGACACCTGTTCTCAAGCCCTCATCTTAGCCTATTTCCTGCAGAACCCAATCCAAGCCAGTCAGGCTTCCAGATGTTCCATCTCACAGCTGGCCTGGATCTGATCTGGAGAGAAAGCCCAGGTTACTTCCANAGAGGTCACAGAGTTCATTCGCAAGTGGTGCCCCTCCTGCAGCCCCCAGATGGATTCCCATGGGTTCCCAGGCCAGGAAGTAGTAGCCTGACCAGCAACCATACTTCCCAGAGGTCNGCTTGAGCCCCAGACCTGGAAACTCTTCGTGGACTGAGAAAACAGGACAACGGCAAATACCAGACAGAGAGACAAGGAGGGAGCCTGCATAGAAAGGAGGGCTTCTTGGGGAAGTTTTTGTTGGCCTTATACNAACCCATCAGAGTTTGAGCCAAAGAACACAAAGGGGACCAGAGCACAGTCTCCTTGGTCCTGTCTATCCCTTGGGCTGGTGGTGCTGGGGGAGGGGGGCNGCTCCCCACTGTAACAAAGGCCCTAAGGGCTCCAGGCCCTCAGTGTTGTGCAACGGAGTGGGAAAAGCCTGCTCAGCCTGCGGCTGAAGCAGAGGAAATATCCCATGGTTGACTGTGCCAAGGCGGTGACTGATTTAGCCTGCAGGCAGGGTGGTGACCGGCGGAGATAAGCCAATCCCTGGGCTGCAGGTGAGGATCTCTCAGAAACATTGTTGGGGCAGTGGGAATCTTCTCCAAATAGTTGAGAGGGGAGGAAGGGACTCCGCAGGCCAGTATGAGAAGCCCCATAGCTTCCTAGAAATACTTGGAGCCCCATTCCTCCCTGGTATTGTCTACCTTCTCCCTACATCTGGAAGAGCTCCAGGGTTGGCCTCCCNGACNACGACTGACGGACACGGCAGCATGAGCCGGTCAAGGCATGTGGGCAAGATCCGGAAACGTCTGGAAGATGTTAAGAACCAGTGGATCAGGCCAGCCAGAGCTGACTTTAGTGACAATGAGAGCGCCCGGCTGGCCACAGATGCCCTCTTGGATGGGGGTCCTGAGGCTTATTGGCACGCTCTCACCCAGGAAGGTGAGGTAGACTTCCTGTCCTCGGTGGAGGCCCAGTATATCCAGGCCCAGGCCAAGGAGCCCCCCAGTGCCCCAGATCTTGCAGGAGGGGCTGAGGTAGGTTCCAGAGGACTCGACTCGTGCTCTCTCCAGTCGGGTACCTACTTCCCTGTGGCTTCGGAAGGCAGCGAACCAGCTCTGCTGCACAACTGGACCTTGGCTGAGAAGCCCTACCTGAAGGAGAAGTCCAGCGCCACTGTGTACTTCCAGATGGACAAACACAACAACATCAGAGATTTGGTCCGCCGCTGCATCTCCCGGGCTAGCCAGGTACCTATGCAGAGCTGCTGTCTGCTTGGCCATGGGCGGGGAGCTGGACTGATAGAACAGGGCGAGGGGCTGCATTCTGTTCTCACAGGTTTGCCCTGCCGCACACACCCCTGCTGCCTGTTCCAACCTGGATCCTAGGTCATGGACACCCATCCCTGGCACTACAATCCCCTTTGTGGGAAGAATAAGTTTCTTTGCATGTTCTCCAGGCCCTGTCCCACTGTCTGCCACTCAACTCCGTTGTTCCCTACAGATTCTCCTGGCCCTGGCCCCTGGCTTCAGGGCTTTGTACATACACTCTGCCTGGCCCCTCACTCTTCCTGCTTCTCACTTGGTGCGTGCTACACTTTCCTTCACTTTCCTTCGTGCTTCCAAATGAGGGGTGGGGGCCTCTTCATTAGGGGATACTCTTGTTCCCTTTGTCCTCTGGGCCCCTGTTTAGGCCTGGCTGCCCACAAGTGACCCTGTGGCCCCTGTTTTTTGTTTGTTTGTTTGTTTTGTTTTCCTTTGCTTTGTCTTGTTTTTTTTGAGGCAGAATTTCTGTGTGTTCCTGTGGCCCCTGTACCAGGCAACTTTAAGCACCAAAATAAAATAAAATAAAAAATGGTGTGGGGATGGGGGTCAAAGAAAGTTCCCTTTTGCCAGAGTGCTGTTGTGTTAATAAGACTGAGGTTGACTCTGAAAATTCCTTCAGAACAAGGACCCAACCGAGAGGACCTCAGGCATTGTAGCAGACGGGGTTGGAGTTCTCAGTGCCCCTGGTACTCAGGCCTGTCAGCTGGGGGCCCAGTAGAGGGGCTCATTTTCTGATATCTCTTCTTTCCCACGGGCTTGTGGGTGCCCACCCCTCCTTCCTGAAGCTGCAGGGCAGAAAATCTGTCATCAGGTGTTGGGGGCGTGGTTCTGTGGTAGAGTGATTGTTTAGCATCTAAAAGGCCCTGAGTTCAATCAATCCCCGGTACCACTGGTGTATGTGTGTGTGTGTGGGGGGGGTAACCTATAAAGTATTCCTTCTCTCTCTCCCTGCTTCCTCCCTCCCTTCCCACCCTGTGTTGGTCTCCATCTCATAAAGCATACACTGATGTTAACTTGTGGTTATGGTCCTGGGCTCAAGCCAGGATCCCCTCCCAGGATCAACATTGTGTGAAATATTAAAGTTCTGGGGAAAGCCACCAAGGTTGGGGGCCTGGAGGGTTGTGAGGGAGCAGAGTTCTGGAAAATTAAATAGAAGGTGCCAGTGGGTGGAGCCATTGTGTGGCAGAGCTGCTTGGGNACTGTATTTTGTGACATGGTGGCATCAGCAGTTGACAGATGGGCCCAGGCTGTCAGGAGCCTGGAAGGCCTAGGGCTGCCCTGTGACACCTCAGGCAAGTGCCTTGGCCTCTTGAGGCTCAGCTGCCACGTTGAACTGAGATTCCTTTTGGCCTGTTGCTGAGGGTGCTGGCTCTGGTTTCTTGGGTGACCGCTGGTGCTCTCCTGAGAGTGGGACTTGGGTGCAGAGAATCCTCCGCCATAGCACCAACTTCAGGGACAGGGCAACACCCTGGAAAGAAGCCAAGGCTAGCTGTNAAACCCAGCTCTCTGTCAGAGTCTCCCTGCTTCCTTCTCCCCACCTGGCAGAGTATCTCTGCTCTCTGAGGCCCAAGCCCCATTCATGCTCCTTGTATGACACCACATGTTGTGGATCTTAGGATATTTGAAAATCAGAATGGTTCATCCAGAAGTGTGGACTTCCAGGTCCACTTAGCAGGTACGATCCTCTGGAATGAGTTGTGGTGACCTCTTTGGCTGGGTTCCNCTCTGCCACAGTTCCCTAAATGTCCCGAGGCTTCAATCACTTTTATTGCCTACCCGACACCTGCCAGGCTGATGTTGTGATATCCTTCACACATGCAAAGCTCATATGAGCACACGAGTGCACATTCCAATACACACAGAGAGAGATAGACAGACAGATGAGCGCGCGCACGCGCGCACACACACACACACACACACACACACACACACACACACACACGAAGGCTCAGGGGTGGTCTGTTCCCACAGAGATGATGGCAGAGATGTATAGCTGATAGATAGACTATCACAGAAGCAGGTGATAGACAAAGAAGAGAGAAGAAAATTGGGCTTGAGCTCCTCATCTGCAGCCCCTGAGAGGAAAGGGAGGCGCAGCCTGGCTGTCCACTCTAGAGCATTCCCCACCCTAAGAAGCAGGATCCACCCTCCTTTCTTCCCTTCAAGCTGAATTCCTTCACTNCACCCGTCCCAGGGCAGCAAAACAAAACTAAGGTCTCCCTGCCTTGGGGAAGTCCCTGTCAGCTGTCTCCCCCTGTGGGAGAGGATCGGAGTATGCCATGGGTCAAGCTACAGGTGGGGCAAAGCTCAGCACCTGGGAGACAGTGACTAAGGCAGGGTGCTGAGAAGAGGTGGCCTCTGGGAGTCAAAGGCTGAGTAAGAGTTTTCCAGGCAGAGAAGGAAGGGAGAATTCCAGGTAGGCAGACATCAGGTGCACAGATCAGNAGGGTCAGGAGGGGAGAGGTGGGGAGATACCACCATCTACCCAGTCAGACCCCAAGGATTCGGGAGGGGACAAGGTNGGATGCTGCAAGGCCAGCAACTGTGTTGTACCTTGTTGGGCAAAAGAGTGAGAGTAGCACTTCCCAAGTTGGGTCACAAGTCCCTGAGGGTCCCTGAGGATGTGGCAGTGGTTCTATGATACTCTGTTCTTTCTAAGTACTTCTCTGTGTGAAAACAAATTATTTAATTTTCCTCATGTGGCTTCTGATGGTCCTATCTCTACCTCCCAAGTGCTGGGATTACAGGCATGCACCACCACACCCAGTTTATGTACTGCTAGGAATTGAACACGAGGCTTCATGCATGCTAGGCAATCACTCTATCAATGGACCTTAGTCGTGCCCCCCAAAAAAGATTATTTTCCACGAGTCCACTCACAGTGATATGCAGCAGGCTGAGGCAGGGGATAGNAGAAGCTACGCGGCTCTGTGGAGGCAATCACAGATTAGGAAAAATGTAAAGCATCAGGGCTGGGGTCTGTTAAGCCCATGTGAACCCCTGGTTTTGGTCCTCAGCTCTGCACACAGACATACAACATCTGAGGAGCAAGGTCNTGCTGCTCACCATGGTTATTTCTNAAACCTGTTATTTATTTAATAATGGCTTTGATGGCTGATACTTTAAAATAGNGTAAAGACCTTCTTCAGGTTTATTTTCTCATCTCAATAGGTGTGATACACATAGACAAAGGTTCTTGAAAATCATTGATCACTGTTAAGAGTGCAAGAAGATGCTCTGTGTAAATTTAGGGCCAGTAGGTAAACTGAGGCAGAGATAAAGTGGGGTTGTATTCCTGNCAGGAAGACAGAACTGGAATGTTACTTTTAATTCTAGAATATTCCTCCTTAGCCTCCTTTCCTCAGGTTGGCATTGATGTACNCAGACAGACAGACAGACAGACAGAAGGATAATCAGAGTCTTGTGGGTGTGGAGCAGAATGATGAGGACATGGGTTTCCAGGATGGGGTGTGGGGANCTCTGACCACATCCCAGCCCTGTGGCTGTGGAAAGCTGTCTGTACCCCTGACTCCTCCCTGGGAAGCTGAGGAACTGGTGTNGAGGAAGTCCCATGAGACAAACTTGTGGCTNATAGTATATGCTCAGCAAACCTTTGCTGTCGTTACTGATCTGTCAAAGGTATGATCACCAAAAGAGCCTGGGACACAGAAGGCAGAGAAAAGCCAGAGTGGTGCTGAGGGTCCCCAGTGCCTACCTGCAGCACTAGCTCTGACCCCACCATTATCTCAGTCCCCTGCCACCCCCGCCCTTCCACGGGTGAAGGATTTCCAGCCTGAGGACCTCCCAAGGGCCAGGATTTGAGATCCATACAGCATGTTGCAGGAGCAGGCACTGCCCCATCTGACTCGTATCCCTTCCATGTCTTCAAAGCTGCAGGTTTCTGGAACCAGCCTGCGAGGCTTTGCTTGCCAACACCTTCCTTCTTCAGCACACTTCCTTCTCTTTCCTGCTCACCTCACNGAACCATGTTGCTCCATCTGGTTGGCCCTAACTGGAACACAGCCCACCTGTTCCTGTTCCTATGGCTCATGTCATAGATGAGCAAGCATGAGTTTTAATTTTAACCCTCTTCTCTAACNTGGATTAAAGCAGCATTCTTGCACGAGGCTTTTCTAGCATTACCTATACCTCCTTGCCAACTGTACATATGAAAGAAGAATGATACTTTAGCCCCATGTTAAAATACTCATCTTTGGGCTGGAGAGATGGCTCAGCAGTTAAGAGAACTGGCTGTTCTTCTAGAGGTCCTGAGTTCAATTCCCAGCAACCACGTGGTGGCTCACAACCATCTGTAATGAGATCTGGCGCCCTCTTCTGGCATGCAGGCAGAACACTGTATACATAATAAATAAATCTTCAAAATAAAATACCCATCTTTCTCCTTGCTATTGCTGTGATCTTCACTACTGGGCTTGTTAGACCCACCTTGCATAGTAACTACTTTTCTTGGTTGAGCTGTGTTTTGTAGGCAAGGAACTGAGGTCCAGAAAGGCGGAGTGGCTTGTTCAGGCTGTGTATAAACTGACGACATGACCGCTCTGTGGTACGGGGAGGTTTTACTGTAGAAGTGAGAAGGAGAATAGCCAGAGGCATCCAGAAGAATCCAGAGCAGAGGAGAAGGTAGACTGAACTTGGCCAGCAGACTGGACATGGAGAGGAGAAGAGCAGACGACAGAGGATAGAAGGAGCATAGTGAGACCAGCAAGATCAGGAGCTGTGCACAGTGAGAGAGGCTGGGCTTAAGAAGGATGAGGAGCTTAGGAGAGAGAAGGGCCAGGAGACTGGTGAGGGACCTTTTAAGTGAATAACAAGTACACGTGAGTAGGGACTGAGGGAGCCTGGAGGCTATCGGTGGACTTGATAAGTGATCAGTGCCACAGGCATATGTTGATTGGAGAGCCAAAAGTCCCTTTTGCTGGAAGTAAGGAAAATGACTCCTTTTGGTAGACAAGAACTGGCTTCACAAGGTCCTGAGGAANGTTGGCTTTTAACTGACCACCAGGAATCCTCCGATAGTCCANTTTAAGCTCATTTCTGGATATTTGGACTGCCTTTGGGAGTTTGGGGAACTGGAGTTTCCTCTGGACCTCACAGACTAACTCTGCTAGTTTCCAGCAGGTCCTCTCAGTGGTATGGGGACCCGCTGTTGGCTTCCAGGGCCACCAAAACATCTCGCCACAGATTTGGTGGCTTAGAACAACGGGAATTTATTCTAGCGCAGTTCTGGAAGCCAACAGGATGNAATGGTGGCACCTGCTGGGCCNTGCTCTCTCCAAACTCCAGGAAGAGTCATTGCTCACCTCACCCAGCG
This sequence comes from Neotoma lepida, assembly GCA_001675575.1. Lineage (NCBI taxonomy): Eukaryota > Metazoa > Chordata > Mammalia > Rodentia > Cricetidae > Neotoma > Neotoma lepida. The sequence goes on along the minus strand of LZPO01087161.1, from coordinate 280,328 downwards.
CCCAGCCTCCGGAGGCTCCNGTCCTCTTGGCTACCCAACTCAAATCTCGGCCTCCGTCTTCACACAGCCTCTCCTTCTTCTTGCATCTCTCCTCTGCTAGCTTTTATTTGGGCACAGGATCTATGTAGCCCAGGCTGTCCCAGGCCCTGTGATATTCCTGCCTCAGCTAAAACTCCAGTCTTGTACCATGAAACTTCACTTCCTCTGTTACCTCTTGTCATTGGATGTAGGGCCCACTGAGTAATCTGAGAAGAATTCACCTTGAGATTTCTCACTTAATTCCATCTGCAGACTTTTTCCCAAGTAAGGTCTCATTCACAGGTCCCAGTGATTAGGCTATGACCATATATTTTTTTGCGGGGGAGGAAGCACAGTTCAATCCACTACACCTTCAATCCTCTCCACCCCAGCTACCATGTAGGGANCCTAAGAATAGCAATTCAAGCCAGTTACTGGCCTCAAATGAATCTAGCTGGAAGCCCACCCCAACAGGAAGCAAAGAAGATAAACCCGGATACTGTGCAGCCATCTCTGCAAGCATCTATAACCTAAATCAAAATGCCTTGTTCTATAAATCTGTCCCTTCTGTCACTTTCTCACCAACACTGTCTCAGAGGAGCACCTGCCACCCTGGAAAGGGTGTGTTCTCTTCTGTCTACGCCTTGGAAGGCCAGTATTTCTCTCACAGCAGAGAAAGAAGGCCCTGGCCAATCGGGCTCCTCTACATTTAGTTGACAGACTTGGAGCTACGTGACACAAGCTATGGTTTTAGTGGATTATGGGCCTCATTGCTCAAGAGGAAGTTCTCCATTGTCCCCTCCCTTGCACAGATACCCACATCAGCTAAGTAGTCACCCCACACAGGTCCCAGTCACCTCCTTGGCCCACCAGTGAGATGAGGTGTTCTCTTTCCTTGCTACCTTCCAGTTGTTGATGCTTTAAAAACAAGCAAAACAAAAACCATTGTCACGGGACATATTGACACAGGCTTGTAATCCCAGCACTTGGAGACTGAAGTGGTATGATTGCAAGTCAATGCTTGCCTTGGCTGCACAGTGAGGCTCAAAGCAAAAGGAAACGAAGAACACACACACACACACACACACACACACA
>LZPO01087161.1:241308-254412 GCA_001675575.1 Neotoma lepida | reverse complement strand
ATGCCTGTCCCTGAATGGCCTTCTAAGTATACTAGTCAAATTGGACAGAGTGGGAGTGTGAGGACTTGGGTGCCAAGATGATAAGGGATGGGCTTAAAATGGTTTGTGTGTTGACATGACTAGGTTGTGGTATACCCAGACATTTGATAAGACGTTATTCTGGCTGTCTCTGGATGAGATTAACTCCTAGATTTAGAAAAGCAGATTTCCCTCCTCAGTGTGGGTAGGCCTCATCGAGTCAGCTGAAGCCAAACAAAATAAAAAGATCTCCCTTCCACAGCCAAGAGAGAATTCTGGTGGCCTTCCACCTAAAGCACTACTTTTTCTTTTTAACCTGACCTGAAACAGTTCGCTGGCCTTGAGCCTGTGCACTGTTAGCTCTCACTTGCCAAAGCATTCTGAAGATCTTGGGACTTGCCAGTCTCCATGATCCCATGATGCAGTGTTTTATTAGCTAGTCATCCTTTCTGTCTCTGTCACTCTTTCCCCCTCTCCTTCCCTTCCTCCTCTGGCCTATCGGTTCTGTTTCTCTGGAGAATCTTGACTAATGCAGATTTTAATCTGTGAAGAGAAAGGTCCCACCTCTAAACAGTCANATTCTGAGACACCAGGGGTTAGGGCCTTACAACAGGTATGTAGGCGCACACCATTTTGTAGCTGGAGGCTTTTCTGTGTCCCACCTGATGGCACAGCCACTCGTAAAATAATCATTCGGAGNCTTATATTAATTACAAACTGCATGGCCAAACAGCTCTTGCTACTTAACCCATTTCTATTAATCTATGTATTGCCATGTGGCCATGGCATTACCAGTCTGCTCGCATCTTGCTCTTTGGGCAGCTGNCTGGCTTCTCTCTTGACTCTGCCCTTCTTTCTCCCTGTATTCAGTTTGGCTTTCCCGTCTCGCTATATTCTGCCCTGCAATAGGCCAANGCAGCTTTATTCATCAACAAATAAAAGCAACACATATTTGCAGTGTGCAGAAGAACAGCCCACATCACCACTTAGTCCCTAATAAGTCNTCACTGTATTAGTAACATGGAGATACATGGNGGAAATCATCTCCTTCCTGAATGTTCTATTCCACGCTCTGGTGGTACTAAGAAAAGAGCAGNGTAGNCTGCAGGTCTGGGCCTGGGAGGTCAGGCTTGATTGCCATTCCAGAGGGCCTGATGCATGTGTTCATCTCCAGGAGACAGAAACGTGTTCCTGTTGGTATGTTGGCATCAAGATCCTGGAGCTGCCANGTGTATGTTCCCTGAGCTTTCTTAGTCTGAGAGAGACAGGGCTAGGCTTGAGGAAACACAGGCGTTGAGGTGTAAAAGTGAGAAGCCAGCCCCAGGTGAGGCAGGAAGACCCTGTCAGACAGCAGGCACAGGCCTGGGACAGAGTCTGGCTGTATTCTAAGTTGGGTGAGAAACTACTAGAGACTGACAAATTGTACAATTCTCCAGGGCTTTGGGGCCCTTTGGGTAGCTGGACCTTACCTCCACTCTCCTCAAATGTGAACACTCACGTATGGGCCNGAAAAACATGCATCCCTGGAAGTTCAAGGACTACTTAACATTTGGAAGGTAAACTACATTCAGTGTCTGTATTAAATACTTTTCTTATTTTTTTTTTATTTCTTATGTCACAAAAACAACTTAGAAGGACTTATGCTGGATTCACAGTTTGAAAGCACAGTCTATCTTAATGGGGACGACTTGATAGTGGGAGATGAGGCAGCTGGTCACATGGCATGTGCAGTTAAGAAGCAGAAAGAGATGAATGCTGGTGCTTAGTTCCCTGTCTCCTTTTTACTCAGTCTGAGACCCCCCAAGCCAGAGTTTTTTGTTGGGACGGTGAGCAGCTCTGTATCTCCAGCCGCTTCCCAAATAACCACTCAGAGACTTATTATTAATTATAAATGCTTGGTTGAAAGCTTAGGCTTATTACTAACTAGCTCTTACAACTTTTCTATTAGTTTATGTGCTGCTCCAAGGCTCATGGCTTTTACCTCTCCTACATGTCCTGTTTCCTTTCTGGCTGGCTGACAACTCCTCTGACTCCGCCCTCCTTCTTCCCCTGGCCCAAAAATCCTGCCTAGCTANNGGCCAATCAGCTTTTAATTAACAATGAGCAATACATATTTACAGGATACAAAGATTGTTCCACAGCAGCCGCCTACATTCAATGTGGGGCTTACCTCAGTTAAACCTCATTGGAAACATGGGCAGGCATGCCCAGGGTTTGTTTCCAAGGTTCGGGTTGACAATCAAGACTCACGATTACAGAATTACACCACAAAGACACTTGCTCAACTACGTTCAGAGCAGCATTATTCATAATAGCCGGAAACTGGAAACAACTTAGATGTCCCTCAACCAAAGGGACATCCCTAAACTAGCCCTGCCCCTGTCCAAAAAATCTCCCATAGTCACTGCTCCAGAATAAGGTCAGACTTAGCCTGGTGTTGACAATTTATAGCTTGGAGCTGGCTAACTGTCCCGACACCTCATCACCCACCCTTCGCTCCTGCTAATCCAGCTGGCCAGCCTTCATTTTTCCCCAGGCCTCTGTTCTTCCCATACCTCAACTGAGAGTTCAGATGCAGCTGTCTCTCATTGTCCACTGAGCCTGCTGCATACTTTCCCTTCTTCCAAAATCCAACTCAGACCTCCTCCTTCCNGAACCTTCTATGAAGGCTGCGACCCCTCCTCTACTTCTGCAGTGTNCAGACCCCTCTCCCTCTCCTCCACTCTTTCTGATGGTCTACTCATTTGGCTACCTGTGACCTCCTTAAAAGCAGGCATCGCCTCTTCTCTTTGATGTCTCCTACAATGCTCAGTCAAGATATCATCACTGAACAAATGAGTGAAGGAATATTATTAGAAAATAATAATTTTTAAAAAAATTATTAGAAAAGCAGTGGCCTTCTGGGATGAAAAGCGTCATTCTAAAACCTAGAGAAAAAAGATCCAAGTGGACCCTCATAGGATGCCTGAGTTGGAAGTAGCAGCAGCCGGCACAGGCGGTCTTAATCTTGGGTGGGATTATTTCATATATAATCGATTTCTCTCGCTACAGTGGTAGTCACCTAATATGAACGGATCGCCTCCCCACTCTACAGCCCAGAAAACTGACTTTTAGACTAAGCTAAAAACCACAGGATCAACAAAGCTATGTTCCTGGAAATTCTAGGAATGAACCCATTTTTTTGTGTGTGTGCTTTTTCTAGTTTCTGCAAACTACAGGAAGTTCTTGGCTGGTAACCTCTTACTTCATCTTTGAAGGTAGACATACAGCATCTCTCTGGCTTCAGCATATTCCATGTGCTCCCATCTTCCAGTTTTAAAGACCCTGGTGATTTCTTTGGGTCTGCCTGCATCCTCCCAGATAAACTTCCTGAATCCAGCTGACTAGCAACCCTCCCCTTTTCCACATAACCTAATGTAATTGTAGGTCCTGGGTATCAGAACACGGATACCACGGGCAGGGGTGGGGAACATTCTTCTTCCTGCTGCTCCTCGGGGTTTCCATGGAAGCGTGAGAAAGGCCCTAGAGTCCAGAGAAGACCTGAAATTATTCCTAGTAGCAAAGCAGACAACTGTTGTCTGTGTTTTGGGGGGCATCTTCTTGTTTTCTCTCTGCAGACCTACTCTTCTTGTTTTCTCCTTTGAAGAGCATAGTGCCTGCTCCCACCATTTGAGCCTGGTTGGTTCAGAAGAATATTTTATTTCCAAATCCTCAGTTAAGAATCTGGCCCAGATTGAGTTAGACAACTCTCCCTGACTCCTCTAATAGTTTGAGTCTCTGGGCCAGACGCCAGCACTGCAGGAGAGCCCAGCTCTCCCGGAGAGAAGAGAGGCGGCTCCAATACTACCACAGCTTCAGAAGATGAAGCCACCCAGTACCAAGGAGGAAGAAAGAATAAGGGAAATACATGAGTATCTTCTACCCACCCCATCCCTCCAATTCACCTATCCCCCGCTCCAACCTGGGCCCCCAACTCCCACAAAAGTCTCCAAGTGACCACAATAAGGGACGATGGACTGTGGTGCCATTCACTGGACTGTCATCTGGCTCACTCAGGACATTCCTATTAGCTTTGCTGAGTCCAAAATTCTAACCTAGGTCTGACTTAGCCAGAAGACAGAATTAGGGAGGGAGAGAGCAGCCACATTCGTGCAAGGCTGCCCCTGATTTGATGAGTGCGCAGCCCCGCAGCAGCAGAGTTTCATCAGGTTTTGTGTCCCTTTTGTTTTTTTGCTGGTTTGCTTGCTTTCCTATCGGCCCCTTAGGCCCTGGAAAGCTGCTNGGGGTTAATAAAATCCTTTCATAGATTAATTTTTTGGAAACGCTCCTGTTTAAAGCTATCTTTCTGGAAACACGAGCTTGTATTCATTTGCTGGAAGAGCAGACAGTGCTCTTAACCGCTAAGCCATCTCTCCAGCCCCAAGTAATGAATTTTGATTGTTGGACCTTGGTGTTTTGTCTCAAGAATGAGTCAGTGGTCAAATAAGGGAATGGACCTTGGGGATTGGCTNTAGGAAGGTAACTTAATGGTTTTTAGCAAGGAGGAGAGGGGTAAAAGGCAAAACCTGTCNTCGACGTGTTTGCAGTGCTAGTGTCCTTCAACCAGTACAGAGTCCTGTTTGGGAGAATGGACTAAAGTGAGGACATCTAAGAGTGTNAGGGGTCTGTGACAGTTAACCTTCATTGTCAGCATGACAGGATTTGGAATCACCTAGGCTCCAGACTCCTGGGTGTGTCCGAGGGGGCTGGCTTTTCAAGAGAAGTTTAACCGAGGAGGGAAACCCATGGTAACTGTTCCNCACCATCACACGGGCGGAGGTCCTAGACAATGGAGAAGAGACGAGGATCTGAGCACACACATCCATCCCTCTGCTTCCTGACTATAGATCCAACATGAGCAGCTGCCTCACACTCCAGCCCCCAGGCCTTCCCTGCCATGATGGACTGTGTTCTCCGACTCAGAGCCCACACCTTTCCCTCGTGAAAGGTTTCTGGTCAGGTATTTGGTTACAGGAGAGTAGTAACCAATTCAGTGTCCCACCCTAGCTGGAGAGCAGACAGGAACACCTGTGGCAACCATGCACTCACTCATTCGAACGCATTTCGAATGAGTGATTCACTCATTGGCAAGAGGGTGGAGTTGTGTGAACCGACAGCGGCCGAGCCTCTCCTGCTGCGGCGTCATCGCCCAACTCATTACCNTCTCCATCTGTGCTGGAAATGACTGGGCTAACTCGGTGATGAACCCAAGCTACCCTGGCCTCCTGATGCCTCTCCCACCCTCAGTGACAGCTGAGGCTTTGGAGCTCAGTGAGCCCATTTGAGAAACTAAGCTTGCACTTGCTGGTCAAGCTGACCAATTCACTGGGAGTCATCAGACTGAGCACAATCAGCCCCTTGTCTATCTGGGGAAGGGCATAAGGAAGGTGGAGGCAGCAAGAAGGATGGGAGGGAATTCTGGGGACTGCACCTGGGGGCTGGAATCATCTCTCCACCGAAAGTCTGAATAAAGACAACACGGGGCAAGGGTTACCTTATCACTTCCACTAGAAAAGAACAACTCCATCCTGGATAATTTCTTGAGTAAAAATATGGCCCTTTGTAAATGCAGACAATTTTAGCAACNGTGGTACATGTGGCTGAAGGACATGACAGAGATCTGGGTGGGCTACTCACTCATCCTAGCAATCTGGACTTCTAAGCCCAAGGTTCTTCTCCTGTAGAGCAAGTCGGTTATGTGAATTACAGTAATGCACATTCACAATGTGACAGGAAGCATTCCTGTGTGCTCACATGTACAGCCAGCCTCCTTAAGACCTGGAGGCAAAAGTAGAGACATAAATATGCCCAGGCTCATCCTGACCCTAAGTGATGGAATCCAGTCTCTGACTCAGGAATCCTGTCTTCTGCCAGCATCCAGGAAGCTGGCAAGTAGGGTAAGGTCTGACCCTTTGCAGCTCTTGACACACCCTGTTTACTCTCATATTTCAGTGTTCTTGGCCATTTCTAATGGAGACACCTGAGCTATATTCTTGCAATATAGTAACTGACCAAAAACCTAGAGCCTTTTGCTAGGGCTTGAATATGAACTATCCTCACAGACTCACTGTTGAGGTCTTGGTCCCCATTGGAGGGCACTTCAAGAAGGCAGTAGAAACTTTAGGTGGTGGGTCTTAGCTGGAGAAAGTAGGTCTCTTGTGGGCATGTCCTTGAGGGCCCTTCTCTGTCTCCCTCTGCTTCCTGGCCACTGTGACTGAGCCTTGTCCTCATTGTGATTGACAGAAATGTCTGGAACCATCAGTCACAATCAACCCTCACAAAAGCTAGCTCAGCTCCTTTATCGCTTTCCCAAGAGGTGCCTGCTAAGTTGGCAGAGACCTCCAAGACAGTACTTGAGGGCATCAAAAATACAAAAATAAATATACGAATAACAAAACTGAAAACAGTTGAAATAACCTGGAGAAGTTTTTGTAAACAATATAAAGAATCATCTTTATTTCAGCTTTCCATGATTACACAGACCTCACCTAAAGTAAACAAGGACAATACAGCGCAAGATGTTTGGGTCTTGACATGCTTTTCTAAGCTGTGATCTGTATCTCCATGTGGAACTGATTTTCCAAGGGACAGAAATGGCCTTTGAGCTTTCCGAACCACTTGTCTTCAAATTCTTTGGAGGACGAGATCACCAAGGCNGTCAGGGCTGCAGGGCCAACACACTTCACCTCTGAATGCATTTCATCTTTTATTTTTTCTGGGACAATATCTTCCCCCATAGCCTGGAGCAGGAGAGGAGAGGGGGGAAAAGACTAGCCCAGTTAGAGGCAGCAGACACAGAATGAAGGTTATTTACCAGGTGTAAAGCCTTTCACACAAAACACTTGGGGGAGGCACTCCACTCTTCTGAGAAGGTCTGGTCCAAAGCTAGTATCACACACGCCAACTGCCCTCTTTTCCCTAGTANCACACACGCCAACTGCCCTCTTTTCCATTCTCATTCTCCCCAGGAAAGGAATCCCTAAGTCCTAAGGCGGCAGCTGTCCCTCCTGGGCNCCTGGGAGCATTGAGTTAACCTTTCTATGTCAAACTGTTGTTCTATTACAGTGCACCTGAGGGCTTCTCCCTCCTGGCCAGAGGCTGAGGCTGAAAGGGTCGGGATAGAGCTTAGGGTATGATGTGGGATACAGATCTGTCTCCTCCATGTCCCCCCAAAGAAGTTAAAGGTAGCAAGAAGTTAAAGGCAGCAAAGAATCAAGCAACAAGTCGCTATGTCCACCCCTTGGAGACTCTAACCCTCCACAGCCAAGGCTCTATAGGGCCTTACCACATCCCCAATAAAGGCACAATACTGCTCCCTCCTGGTCACAATCAAACTGCAGGGACACAGACTCAAACCCTGGATTCTGGCCTAGTTTCTCTTTGAGGAAACAACTCAAAATTAGATTCTAGAAAGCCTTTATGTAACCTCACTAAGTGACCCTTTGGTAATGACAGTGAGCAAAATGGAGTTCTAACAAGTTTCACAGTAACCAGCATGAGAGTTTACACAACCATCCAGCAGGGACGCTCTGCAGGGACCTGGAGACACCAACCTAAGGCTCCTCCAACCTTGAGATCTCATGTGGCCACGGAAACCAGAAGACCAACTACATGCTTTGTGTGTGTGTACATGTGTGTGGTGTAAGCGTGTGCAGGTGTGTGGGGCATATGTAGCCCTGCTTGCCTATGCCAAATCCAAAGAAGAATTCTGCTGTCACTCTCGGCCTTATTCTCACTGAACCTTAAACTGGCTGTCCTGGCTAGGCTGGGAGCCAGCTCACAGACCACCTTCTCGGTCCCCCAGTGCCAGGGTTAGAGCACTTGTAACCATGCCTGGCTTATGTGGAGATTCACACTCAGGTCCTCCTGCTTACAGCGTACAAGCTCTTCTCCACCAAGCTACTTCCCTAGCCGCAAATAACACATTTTTTGAGGTATTTGCCAATGAGGTGCTGTGTTTATTTATTAAACATTACTAATTCATCCGTTCTGAGGGCTTTTTTATTATTTCAATGTCTCTGAAATCATGAACTAATACATCACATTGTAAATGGCATGATCCTTCTCTTTCAGGGGCTTATCATAATGATGTGTCTCACAAGTGACGACTTCTCAGATTCAATGAAAATCAGTTTTTATTTATTTAGAGACAGAGTCTCTCTATGTCATCCTGGCTGGCCTCATACTCATTATGTAGACCAGACTGGTCTTGAACTCACAGANATCCACCTGTCTCTGTTGCCCACGTGCTGGGATTGAAGGAATGTGAAACCAGGTCTAGTCTTAAAATCAATATTTTAGCTGGATATAACGGCACACACCTTTAATCCCAGCACTTGGGAGNCAGAAACAAGTGTATCTCTGTGAGTTTGAGGCCAGCCTGGTCTACAGAGTGAGTTCCAGGATAGCCAGGTCTACACAGAGAAAANTCTGTCTCAAAAAAACCAAAACAAGGAAAAAACAAAACAAAAACAACAAGGAAAAACCCCAGATCAGTATTTTAAACTATAGGCTAACACACCAGAAGTCATAGTCTTACAGAGAAGCTACTTGGGAAGCCGAGGTGGCAAATTTGAGGCCAGCCAGGGCAAAACAATGAGAAAAATTGGCTGAGGGGATGTTAGTCAGTGAAACACTTGCCTTGTGAGCATGAGGCCCTGCTTTTGGAGTTCTGGAACCCATGAGAAAGCATGGCAGCGTGCTGAGTCCTGCAACCCCAGAGAGGANAAGATGGGAGGTGGATCTCTGGGAGCTCCTAGGCCAGCAAGCCTGGCTCCCATGGCAAATTCAAGGCCAATGAGAGACCCTGCCTCTCCCTGACCTCCACATACATGCCATGCATGCCCACACCTGCATCCAAGCATCCACCTATACCCACATACATTAAAAGGGGAGGGTGAGGAGGAGGGGTCTTTGAACATGGCATGCATGATGAAGTAACAAGGAAGCAGATACAATCCATGATATATATGGTATATATACACAGGATTAGAAATGGAGGTCGCCAACAATGGCACACAATCTGATTTAGGTGGTGCATGAAACTGAGATTAAGTATTGAATTGCAACATGGAAAATGTTGCTATTTTAATTTTCATTTTTGGAATAGTTAAAGGATAATGACTGAAATGGTACTAATGTGACTTTCATACCTCTTTACATTGGATAGTTTTATATCAACNTGATACAAGATAAAGACATCTGAAAGGAGGNAACCTCAATTGAGAAATGCCTCTATAAGNCTGGCAAGCCTANAGGGATTTTACTAATTAGTGACCATGAAGGAGGGCCCAGCCTATTGTGGTTGGTTCCCTCCCTGGGCTGGTGGTCCTGGGTTCTATAAGAAAGCAGGCTGAGCAAGCCAGTAAGCAGCACCCCTCCATGGCCTCTGCATCAGCTCCTGCCTCCAGGTTCCNGCCCTGTTTGAGTTCCTGTCCTGACTTCCTTCAGTGAGGAACAGTGCTATGGAAGTGTAAGCCAAATAAACCCTTTCCTCTTCAACTTGCTTTGGTCATGATGTTTCATCACAACAATAGTCACCCTACCTAAGATACTCTTTAAATTTTGCTTTAATAACTTTTCAAAAAGAATATAGGCAATCACATCCATTTAGACTTCAATGATAGTGCTTTTATTAAATTTGAACTTGGGTTTATAGTTATCATCTACTATGGGAAATGATATTTATTTCCTACCTATAGAAGCAAATAATAAAAGCTTCCATTTAAATTTGTGTGTGTTCATGTGTGAGCATAAGTGGTGCACACACGTACATGTGGAAAAGAGAAGTCAACCTTGAGTGTCATTCATCAGGTGCCTCTGCCTTGTTNTTTAGACAAAGTCTCTCACTTGGCCTAGAAGCCACATCAGGGTACGCTGGTTGGCAAGCTCCAAGGATCCACCTGCCTCTGCCTCCTAATACTAGCACTACCACACCCATCTATTTTTTTTAATGTGTATTCTGGGGATGAAATAGGAAGAACGGAAGAAGGAAGGAAGGCTGGAAGAAGAAAAGGAAGCCATGCTGACACACATCTACAGATCTGACTAGTCTGGAGGCTGAGGGAGGAAGATCCCCTGAACCCAACAGTCTAACACCAGCCTGGACAACACAGTTAGTCAGCTGACTTCACACAGGAACACGAAAAGTAACTAATACCTGGCAATGACAGCAAATGCAGAGTTAATGTTTCCTAAAGCAATGATGTCAGGGTGCACACAGACAAAGAGTCATTCTTATGGGAAAAGCATGGATGCTGAGCCTAGAGGCCAAGCCGACACTTCGGTGTGCTAGCAGGCACCACAGCCATTTGTCTGGGGTTTCTTTGGGACGTGACACTGTCAAGTCTGGTGTGTACAGAAAGGAAGCAGAAGAGCTTGACACATAATCTCCCAATGCCATCCTTCAACCGTGTTCTTTACAAAAAGCCAGCTTCAGAAAGGGCTGACAGAGGCTTAAACATGGCATTTTCACTTCTCTGTAAGCATCAAGAAAGTGTCAGGGTAGACAGAGACAGTTCTCACATGTGGTCTACACAATCTGCCGCTGGCCTTCTAACCTCAGGGAGCCACAACCTCTCTGAGCCTCAATTTCAGATCTGCCTGTCTTCACTGGCTGCTAGGATGAGTGGAGGGAAGGTGTATAAAACTACTGCACAGATATGGACACTCATCTACTAGTTAAAGTTCAGCACCTGTTCTCTGTCCACCCTGACACTTTCTTGATGCTTACAGAGAAGTGAAAATGCCANGTTGAAGCCTCTGTGAGCCCTTTCTGAAGCTGGCTTTTTGTAAAGAACACGGTTGAAGGATGGCATTGGGAGATCATGTGTCAATCTCAGTAGCATAGAGATTGCCTAGCATGGACAAGGTCCTGGGTTCAATCTCCAAAAAATTCATTAGTCAGTTAGTTCCACACTGAAACAACTAAGAAGGGCATGTTACTCAGGATGCTCAAGTGGGCAGGCACTAAGGACCACTGATGAGAACAAGGAAAAGGAACACAACAGGAGAATGACAATGAAGAACCACTCTGATGACTTGGGTGACCCAAAGGCACGCAATGAAGGGAGACAGAATGAGTCTCAGTCCTTCAGGATGAGATGAGAACCGGTCCTGCTTTGGTATGGGAACAGNACAAATCAGCATGATGCTTTGCTCTGCATAAACCTGAGGGGTACGCACCTCCTCCATTAACAGCAAAGCACCTTCAGGGAAGTTGAGTGCCTTTACTTTCTCTGCAACTTCCTGCTGAGTCCTCAAGTTCCTCTCCAAAGCAAATGATGTTTGCTGAGATTGGGTGAGCTGAAGCAAGAGCCTGAAAAACCAGAAAGTGTCAGCGTGAGAGGCTCCACCACAGGGCAGCAGGGAGCACAAGTTCCTATAGAGCCTGGCACTCAGCAGCTGGGGTCCTGCCAGCCTCACCAGGACCATCACCTACAGCTTCTATCTGAATAACCTGCCTCCCTTTACATCTTTTTCTAAAAGGATGGACCAGGACTCAAGGGGCTGAGGCAGATCTCAAGTCTGAGGGTAGCACAGGCTACAGTGAGTCTTTGTCTCTAAAACAGTAAGGCAGGCAGGCTGTTGAAAGCAAAAACAATTCACTGAGAAAAGCTTTCAGTCAGCCTCAGCCACACAGTGTCCTGGGTCTGTTCCTGGGATGCTGGCATCTGCTGACTCCACAGAGACTGGACCCCAAGGACTACTTAGCTTTGCTGGCGCATGTGAGTACCAAAACAGGGCCAGACCTCTGANGACCACTTCACAACTGCCTTACTATGAATGTCCCCAGTGATCCTAACCTGGTCTTTTGAGTCATTCACCCTATCTTCAGAGCTCAACTCCCCTTTCCTAATGAGGAGCTCGGGTTGGATGTCCCACAGGCACCTGAGTTTCCATACAAGTCATTCTTCCTTGGACCCTGATCTGCCCTTCCCATCCTTCTGCATGCTCCATCCCAGCAAACAGCACCCACACCACCTCTGCACCCAGGGCACTCTTCCGAGTCTCCTTCTCCTCACTCCCATCCCTCCCATATACTCAGCTGGTCACCAAGTCCTATCTGTTCTGTAATGACACTGTTTTCTACTTCTATTTCTACTGCACTACTCTAGGTGAGATGCTATCACTGATGACCGTTGCCTCTCCACTGCTGTCCAAAGTTCCAAATGGCCTCTTCTAGTCANCCTCCACCCCCCATACAAACCTGAATCACAGCTCTGATCACACTCCAATTCAAGCCTATGAATACTCTCTGGGCCCTCAAGAAAAGGACCGACTCTTTATGACACATAAGCCAGGAGTGGCAGCACATGGCTATAATCCTGGCACTGGAAAGGCTGAAGAGGGTGGCATATAAGTTCCAGGCAAACCTTGGCTACATAGTGAGCACTGCCTCAAAGTCACCCAAGAAGCAAAAAGGGTAAAGTCTTAAGCTAATAAAAAACCCAAATACAANGGAAGTGCTTAATAGCATAGCATTTTCCAATAGCTAGAATCTACCAGTTGCTTGCTGCAGACCTTGCACTGCAGTAGGCACGTTAGATAACTTTAATTCCACACCCTCAAATGGTAGGCATTTTCCCCATTCCTCCATCTGTCAAGATGAGGAATCTAGAGCCCAGAGTTTATAGAATTTGTGTAAGGCCAGACAGCTGGCCAGCAGAATAGTCCAGGCTCACATGGTCAACATCAGGCAATTATTAAAGTCCTTCTGAATCAGGTCTGACTTTAAATCTAGCCTCTTTCTTTCCTTGCCCTGGTACTGTGGTTTCCAGCCCTCCTTGAGCGCCTCTCACATTGCTGCTCTGGCTACCTGCGGTAGTATTAGTATACAGTATACAGTATATAGTATATAGTATACAGTATATAGTATACAGTATATAGTATATAGTATATAGCATATAATATAAAGTATATAGTACATAGTATATAGTACATAGTATATAGTATATAGTACATAGTATATAGTATATAGTATACAGTATATAGTATATAGTACATAGTACATAGTATATAGTATACAGTACATAGTATATAGTATAT
>LZPO01087161.1:228646-240951 GCA_001675575.1 Neotoma lepida | reverse complement strand
AGTATATAGTAGTACATAGTATATAGTATATAGTATACAGTATATAGTATATAGTATACAGTATATAGTATATAGTATACAGTATATAGTATATAGTATATAATATAAAGTATATAGTACATAGTATTCTGAATGTATACTATAGGTTCACAGGGAGTGGCATTATTTGAAAGGATTAAGACATGTGGCCTTGTTGGAGTAGATGTGGCTTTACTGGAAGAAGTGTGTAACTGGGAGGTGGGCTCTGAGGTTTTAGAACTCTAAGCCAGGCCCAGTGTCTCTCTCTTCCTCCTGCCTGCCTCAGATGTAGAACTCTCAGCCACCTCTCCAGCACCATGTCTGCCTGTGTGCCACCATGCTTCCTGCCATGATGATAATGGACTAAACCTCTGAACCTGTAAGCCAGCCTCAATTAAATGTTTTCCTTTATGAGTTGCCATGGTCATGATGTCTCTTCACAGCAATAGAAACCCTAAGACATCTCCAGACCATGTAACTGCTCCTCTATGCCTTCTAGCTGAGCTCTCTTTCCCTCTATCTCACTAACACAGGAGTACACCTTCCCCACCTGAGGAACAGTACATGGGTGAGCAAGACAACACAAAGAACTATGGACTGCATAGACACAGGACTTTGGGGCTATAAACTGATCTCAATATGCAGCCCAGAAAATCATGAGGAATAATATGAAAGAATTTGTACAAAGCACCCAGTACTTGGTGGCCAGCTGCTAAGCACTGCCCTCGAGGAATGTTCAGAGAAACACAGGCCTGGAAAAGGCTGGTTCTTCCCTCCGGTTGGTCTCCACAGTATTCTGCTCACACNGGGACACAACCCTCAGCAGCTGTGTGCCAGTCACTAGCTACATGTATATCTTCTTCAACACGGTGACTGTTGCAAGGAAAGAGCCTCTTGGTTTTGTTTTGTTCTGTTTTGCTTTGGTTTGCTTTTTTTTAACCATCTTTATGATCCTTGCACCAAGGAAGTGCCTGGCATATGTGCTTCTGAATAAAAGTGACCTAGTCACTAGGCATGGTGGCATGATTCTAGCCCTTGGGAGGCAGAGACAAGTGTATCTTTATGAATTTGAGGCCAGCCTGGTCTACACAGTGAGTTCCAGGCCAGCCAAGGCTACATAGTGAGTGAGAACCTGTGCACAAAACAAACAAACCAACAACAACATAAAGAAGTGAGTCAATGAAAATTAGGCATCTGCTAATTCTTTTTAATTCTTAGTTAAATTTCAATGGATTCTCCAGAATTAAAAACAAGAACCTCTGTTCTCACCAGTTTGTTTCCTCACAGAACTGGTCAAAGGCATTCCTCCTTCCCCTTGCCCTCAAATCCATATATTTTAAGGATCCAAAGTGCTTGAGTTCCCAAAAGCCAGCACAGGAAGGCTCTGCAGTATGAACTAAGCACTAAGCACTATGTACTGTGCACCAAGCACTGTGTGCTCATTATTAGCACTGAGTACAAGAGCAGGCTTTCTTCAGATTTCTGCCAGACACAAACAAGAAAGCCATTTCTGTAGAAATGGCTCTTTTTCTTTCAATGTATATACATTTTAATTGCTCATCACAGACTTTTTGTTTGTTTGTTTCCAATCTTAACACTCTATCTTAAGTAATAACAAGAGCTGTATTTTTTTATTTGCTTTTTTTTTTTCAAAACAGGGTAATGACCATTGGGCAATTTCTGCCTCCTGCCTGCACCATCTCTCCAAACTCCTGGGGTGGACATTTGCTGTCTTCACTAAGCTGACTCCTACAGATGGCCCCACATCCTCCTCACATCACATGGGACTGTGGGTTTCCAATCTACAAGCGCAAGGGAATGTTTCTTCAGTGAATGCTGCCTGAGGTTTTCAGAGGCCCAACCTGTCCTCTCTCATGACCCAAACTATGAGACTTTGTCTTGTCAGTTGAGTCAGTCTCACTACATAGTTCAGGCTGGCTTTGAACTCATGACCCTCCTGGCTCAGGCTCCCAAGTACTGGTATAGGCCTCCAGGCCTGTACCAATAGTATTATGAAATGTTTTAACATTTGTTTGTGTCCTGCTGTGGTTTATATTCATTTCCCAGATGTCTCGGCTGTCTTGTAATAACAGACATTAGGAACTGTCATGTCCACGTCTTAATCACTGTGAGTAGAGCAGTGATAACCATGGGTGCATAAGTATCTTTGGGGCATGTTAGCTCAGAGTGCTTCAGGTATACGTTACAGCTGGATCATATGGTAGTTTTATTTTTGGCTTTTGTCTTGGGTGGGTTTTTTTGTTTGTTTGTTTGTTTGTTTGAGACAGGGTCTCTCTACATAGCTCTGGCTGTTCTGAAACTCTATGTAGATCAGGCTGACCTCAAACTCACAGAGATCTACCTACTTCTGTCTCCCAAGTGTTGGGATTAAAGGCATGCATACCAGGCCCAGGCTTGGTTTCATTTATTTTATTTCTGGAACCCGACACATCTCAGTGGCTGCACTGGTCTATATTTCCACCGGCCTTGTATGGGATTCCTCATTCCCTACATACCATGGATGCTAAGTTAAAAATTAACGTAAAGAAACAAATCTTTCCTCCCTTAAAACAAAACAAAGAACCAGCCTTCCTCCAAGCTCATCCTGTGTGCTGACATACCCTCTCTCGGCTTACCTGGTGCGAATCAGAGAGGCACATGCCTTCATCCGAGCCTCCATCCCTGCTTCTTCTCTCCACTTTGCCAGACAGCTCTGCATATTCTTTGGAGCCTTCTCAGCCTTCTGGATATTACAACCACTTGCTTCCATGGAAAGCACTGCATTCTCAGGCAAGGTTGCTGGGAAATACAAAAGATGGCCTGTTCCAGAGTGCACAACTGAGGAACTGATAGCTTTGTTACTTGAGGTGACACTAGTCTGTCCCCGAGATGACGTACACAATGCAGATAGGTCTGGCCCTGGACTCAGGTATGCCTCTGCCAATTTCCACCAGCTCCAAGGGTTCAGAGGATGCAGGGAAATCAGTTTTTGTAAGCACAGAATTGTCTTTTCCAAGTTCTGAAAACTTGAAAAAATAGCCAAGTGGAGGTAGAGCACCGTGGTTAGATGGTCTGTGTTGGTTGCTTTAGTTTCCTGAGGAGAAGGAACAAAAAAACCTTAACTACAAAATGTTTTCATATAAAGATGGAAGCACCTAAAAGCCTAAGTTGTGTATGTTATTAACCAGAAGNATTTTTAAGTGAACTTAATACTTCCACAGATTTTGTGTTCCAAACCATAACGTAGGGCCAGTAAGCGGGCTCAGCAGATAAGGGCATTTGCNGCCAAATCTAACGACAGAAGTTTGATCTCTCAAACATACATGGTGGAAAAAGAAAACAGACTCTTGAGAGTTGTTCTCCATGTGAAAGCTGTGGCTGGTTGGCACGTGCACACATGTACACACACACTCACTCACACACACAAATATGAAACCATAAACTAGAAAATGATCCAGCAAATGGTCCCCAGCAACTCCTAGACACCTTAGGATTTCTATTGTGATGAAGATGGCAACTCTTACAAAGGAAAACATTTAATTGGGGCTGGCTTACAGTTCAGAGATTTAGTCCATTGTCATCATGGTAGGTGGCATGGTGGCAGACATGGTGCTGGAGAAGGAGCTGAGAGTTCTACATCTTGATCTGCAGGCAGCAGAAGGAACTCTGTGTCATACTGAGCATAGTTAGAGCACAGGAGACCTCAAAGCNTGCCCCCACAGTGACACCCTTCCTCCAACAAAGCCACACCTCCTAATAGCGTCACTCCCTTTGGGGGTCATTTTCTTTCAAATTACTACAACACCCCAATGCCATAATGCAGCAACTCATGTATAAGTGGCCTGACAAACGCCAAATATATAAATGCCATGGACTGTTCAACTCTTACCATAGTCTTGTTATGGTCATCTGGTGTTATGCTGGAGAGGGGTGAACTTGTGATGCTCAGTCTCAGCTAACAACTTGATGGTACTGAGAAGCACTCAGGGGAACAGCTAAGGACAGTTCTAGAACATACTAGTTAAATGGGGTAGACCTCATAAGCTGGCTTCCTAGATGGAATAACAGGAAGGAGAGCCTGCCAGTGCCTCTGTCCCGCATTGCCTTGGCTGCCAGAAGAGGCTGCTGTCTCAGTTCACACCTCCCCATCATGTTGTATCGCCTCACTGCAGCCCAGAAACACAGAGCCCAGTGACCACGGAGCATGGACTCTAAAGCCATGAACACTTCTCTCCCCCTGAGCCCTGTCTATCACCACGAACCAGTAAACTACCTAGTATGCAGCGTACAGCAACCAGTACAGCAGGAAGTGAAAGCCTGCCGAGCATTCCTATACCGAGGGAAAACATGAAACAGACACACATAACTTATTTGGTGACACTGTATCTACCCAAGCACTGAGCATGCCTTGCTTTAACTGTTTCTATTGCTTACGGCAATAATAAGAGCCCTGGGTTCAATTCTGAATTACAGTCTACAGACATGGCTCAGTGCCCTGTCTACCACAGATGTGACCTAACTGTTGAACAATGAATTCTCTAAAGTCAGGCTGTGCCTTTTTGAGCTGGCTCAGTGTGTAAAGGTGCTTGCTGCTAAGCCTGATGACCACACATGGAAGGAGAGACTAACTCCCACCAATTATCTTCTGACCTCCACACAGGCTATGGCATGTGTATCCCCACCACCTCTAAGTAAATAAACAACATGTAAAACCAGTATTTGAATTATGACTTTTATTTCTAATAAGGACATGTCTGGATTATCTCTGTCAAATGCTCCTCCTCTTCCACTATCTAGAACACACTCTAGTACTCAAAAACATGTTGCCACTGGGAAAGCAGGTATATGTTAGTGTGAAGTAGGTGCCACACACAGACCGTGATCCCTCCCCAACTCCTGCTTTTTTTTTTTTAAACAGGATATACATGTATGTATATAGCCTAGACTGACTGGCCTTGAACTTGTGACGCTCCTACCACAGCATCCTGAGTGCTGGAATTATAGGCATGCACCAGTATGCTGGGCTCTAAACTATGGTTCTGACAATATGATTAATAAGCCAAAGTTTACTGGTGTGGTAGTTTGAATGTAATTGGCCCCCATAATCCCAAAGGGAATGGCACTATTAGGAAGTGTGGCCTTGTTGGAAGAAGCGTGTCACTGCAGAGGGGGACTTTGAGGTCTCTTTTGCTCAAGTTTTGCTCAGTGTGACACTCAGACTACCTCCTGTTGCCTGCAAAATGCAGGATTCTCAGCTACTTCTCCAGCATCATGTCTGCCTGCACACTGCCATGCTCCCAGCCATTATGATAACAGACCAAACCTCTGAACTGTAAGCGAACCACCCAATTGAATTTGTTCCTTCATAAGAGTTGCCATGGTCATGTTGTCTCTCCACAGCAATAGAACCCCTAACTAAGACAACTGATATGCTAAATCAATAAAGGAGAGTTTGATGGCATAGTTGGTATGTTCCTCTTTGGACATTAAATTCCATTTAAATGTGTTTCAGGGATCTTCCTAGTGCTGCACTAATAAAACAATGGGGACTAGAGATGACTCGGTAGTTAAGAGCACTTGTTGCTCCTGCAGAGGACCCAGGTTTGGTTCCCAGCACCCACACTGGGTAGCTCACGATCAGCTGTACTCCAACTCCAGGAGGATCTAATGTCTCTAGCCTCCTTGGCACCTGCACTCCATGCCCATACCCACACCTGGAATCCAAAACATATATACACATAATTAAAATTTAAAATACATCTTTGAAAAATCCAAAAAAAAATCACTCATAATCCTACCACTCTAAGTATATATTCCTCATAAAAATAAAACTTCTGAAAATAAGATTTCTAAGCAATAATTCTCATCTTAGCACAGGAAAAATATTCCAAGAAAATAATCACATCTGGTGCACCAAGCTTCAAGTCAATAACTACACTGCTGATAGTTTCCTTCTGTAATCCCAGCCCACCAATTCCGATTCTAACAGGAAGTTTGTTTTTCAGGAAATAAACAGCTCTGATGTCCTTGGTACAGGAGAGTGTGAGAACAAGTGATGGAACCACTCACCAAGTTTGCTGCAATCTCCAGCGCTTCCTCATGTCTCCCCAGGTGAGCCAGACACCGAGCCTGGCCTTCTTGGACATCCCTTTTCATGGCAAAATTGGTAGATGGCAACTGTTCAGAGATACTGGAGTATTCCTGCAGAGCTTTCTGACAATTATTAAAAGAAAGAAGCGAAGGCATAAAGAGAGTGGGTAAAGGATTCAGTGTAAAGATGACATTCACCTATGCAGAAAGTAGTATTATAACTGACCTCTCCAATGACCTATGGGAGACCTAAGTGTTTCAACCAGTACTATTTATGTTTTTCTAAAAGGTGGAGACAGATGGCTGCAGGTCATAATGTCTACAACTATGGTAAATATCACAGTATTAGAGACAGAACATTCTAGACACAAACAGAATAGGCTTTGAGTCCTGGATTTGCTGGGATATGTGTGTGTGTGTGTGTGTGTGTGTGTGTGTGTGTGTGTGTGTTTTGAGACATATATAGCTCCAGCTGGCCTGGAATTTGCTATGTAGATTAATTAAGCTGGACTTGAACTCACAGGAATCCACCTGACTCTGCCTCCACCTCCCAATCATGTGATTAAAGGCATATGCCACAAGGCCCAGCTATATACCTTATTAATATTTGCACAAAGATGAAATGGGACATATATGTGAAGCAATCTGGTATCTGCTTGTTCATTCTTCCTTTTTCTTGCATATTTTGGGGAATTTGTCCCTGTGACATGTTGGAGAGTCATATGTGAGTCAATATAGAGCCTAGGGAAGCAGACNTTATAGGGACTTCCTAAATATTCTTTGGTTGGAATTATGAAAAAACAGAATGTAATATGGACCCTATAGAAAAGACCGGGACTTAGGATTCTAAGATTATCTACAGGCATCACCGAAGACTAACTCCATCTCCACAAGGCACACTCCTAACTTGNCACACACTGGTCTTTACATGTGCTATTTTGATAAAACAAGAGCCCATTTCAAGGATCGTAGTCTGACACGTGTTGACTCCCACCTCATATTCCTGTCGTCTGTAGGCCAGGTCCCCTCTGAATTTCTTGAGAGTGAGAACTTCAGTATCATCACTACTTTCCGTCTCTCCATAAAACCACTAGAAATCAACAAGATAGCACTTATGAGGAAGAGTGAAGCCAAGCTTTTCCACATCACCATCAAAAGCAGTTTCCTATAATACAATCATTTGACCCCCAAGGGCATGCTTCTTCAGGATGAGACTCAAGAGAAAACAGTGGCCAAAGAATGGCTACATTTTCTTTGGTTTTTGAAACAGGGTCTCATGATATGCCCCCCATGTGCTGACACTACAGACATGACCACACAGACCAAATATGTATGTGCAGTATATGTGTGTGACAGGTGTGTGTATGCCTGTGCCTGTGTGGTGTGAGGGACAGTTTTCTTTCTCTATCAGTCTCCATCTTTTTTCAAGACAGGGTCTCTCACTGAACCTGGAGCTTACTAGTTGGCTAGACTGGTTATCAGCAAGCCCTAGGGTGCTCCTGTCTCTACCTCCCAGTGCCATACCCAGTTTTTTACAAGGGTGCTCAGGTCCACATGTTTGGCATCAAGCACTTACCCACTGAGCCACCTCCCTAGCCACCAATGACAATCTTAATGATGCCCCCCCNTTTTAAAATCATTTTTTAAAATATATTATGTGTGAAGTCACATCCATGCCACTGTGAACATGTGGAAGGCAGAGCACACTTTGCTGGAGTCTGTTCTCTCCTTCTACTGTGTAGGTTCTGGTGACAGAGCTCAGGTCATCAGACTTGGCTGCAGTTGACTTTACCATCTTGCTGATGGTCCAGGTTTTTATTAAAATTATCACAAATACAGAGTCAGTGAGATGGCTCAGTGGGTAAAAGCACTTGTCACCAAGTCTGACAACATGGACTCATGGATGGAAGGAAAAAAATCAATACCTGCAGTTTGTCCTGCCACACAGACTGCCACACAGTNCCATGGCACTCTCACCCACACACATACAAATAAATGAATGGTTAAAAATAAATCCTTTAATGATCACTAGTATAAACGCATCAATAACATATGTGTAAAAAAATAAATAAATAAAGCACAAACATTTTCAACCACATCCTGTACGGTACCAAGGACTCTTTAAAGCAGTATTTTTTGTTTTAGTATTTTCTGTTTTCTTTTAGAGCAATGGAGTGAAAAGGGACTGACAATCCTACGCACAAGACACAGGAGGCTGTGATTATGGCAACGGTGCTATTGTGAAAATGTCACACAGGCACAGAGAACCCAAGCAAAGGAAATTATAAGTGAAAGGAGGGTTCTGNCTATCCCAGATTCAGCGGCGAATCTGAAGACATGCCTCTAAGAACACTTCCCTCGTCTGATTTAAANCCCCTGGATACAAAGTGAGATTGAGATTTAACTCCCGAAGAAGGAACACAAAGAAGAATGAAAAGCATTCGGTATGCCCAAAGAAGCATCTTCTACTCCCTTTTACAATAAAACCTGTTTCTGAAGCCGAAGAAAGTCTGTCTCTAAATTCTGTCGACTCAAATGTAGTTAGCACATTCTGATAGCTTGGCTGTATTTCTAAAATACTTCACTGAGTATCAAGGCTCATCACAAGCTTGCTAAATTAGTTTCTTTCCTTCTCCTGAGCCATCACAGTAGGGAAAACTTTGTTCTGTTCTTCAAACACCATGTCACTCAAGACTAGATATTTGAGCCGCAGTTAGCTTCGGCACTTTGCAGCTATCTAGTCACAGTTTTTAACTAGCCGAAAATTCCTAACTTCTTAACAATAATATATAAACCTCCTTCCAATTTTCATTATCCTCTTAGGAAACGATGAAACAAAATTGGCTTGAAATTATTTTATTCTCCCAGACAGCCAGGGGGCCTGCGAGAATGCGCTGTTGACCACCCGGGCCGGGCTGGGGACAGGGAGGTGTAGTGTGGTACTACCCCGGGCCGGCCTGCGGGACATGTGGGAGGGTGGGGACAGACAACAAGAGGCTGGAAGAGTGAGGCGGCCGTGCTTACTAGCCCCCGACTCCAGGGCGGCTGGACAGTGGCGGTGGCTGGCCTCGCCGCAGGCAAGCTCCGGTGCAGAGCGGCAGGAGGCCAGCCGGCTCACCTGTGGCTCGCAGAGCTTGGCGCCATGGAGCGCGGGNGGCTCGGGCCGCCGCTCCGGCCTCTGCTCGAACACTGAGTCCTCAAATTCGCCGCCGAGCACCCAGCACCCGGCCTCCATCGCGCGCACGCAGACAGGCCTCGAAACGAGGTGACACCCAAAGAGGCTCCCAGCCCCCCGCCTCCAAACCGCGCGGCAGCAGCCCGGCACCGAGACGAGGTGTGCCTAGAGCGGCGCCGGCGCGCAGCCCACCCGGAAGCGGTGGGCTGTCGGCCGGAGCGTAGAATTCTGGGAGTGGTAGTCTTTCAGCGGCCGCGCATATAGGGGCTGTTGCCCAAATTGGGGGTCATGGTGGAGCAGAAATTATTACCTGACTCTCAGCTTCTTGAACCTCACAACAAAGGGTTTGACTCCTCCGTGTCAGGAGTTGAACAGAGTACTCTTTCCCTGCGTACCTCGAAAAATCGGGGTCGTGGGGAGCTGGCTAACTTAAGTACCGGTTTTAAACACTGGCAGTATTCTCATTGTATTACCCCTCCCCCATTTTATTTTGCATTTTCTGTCTTCTCCCAATAACAACCGCGAGAAAGGCGGTAATTCCTGTTTTGTAAACGAAAATATTGGGCTTGAAGAGGTCAGGTAAACTAGCTGAAAAAGCCCCGCGCCGCTAAAGAAGAAACCAGAACTACTCAGCTAGATATAGGGGCTGTCTCTTATACACATCTAGATGGGGGGGCTCGATCAGACTAGCAGAATTCTGAGACTTTGAAGAAGCGTCTTGACTCAGGAAAGTAAAGATCATAGACAACACACACTAACGCAGAGCTAGTACTAAAGCTTTCTTGTTTTTCCTCACACTTGCCCCTCTTCCACCATTTGTCTTTTCAGGGCTCTGTCTTCAGCTCTATTTTCTACTCTCCAGACTCTTATGGGAAACCTAAGCCACCTCCCCCGGTTTCATAATCCATCTGTTCATAACTCACAAAATGTGGAACCTAGCTTCGTACTCAACAGCCTCATTGGAAGACTCCACGTAGGCAGTCTCCAGGCGGTAGCTACTGATGGATTCATCCAGGGGAAATCCATTTTTAATAGCTAGATGGGGGGTTGTTTTGTTTTCCCATCAGAAATGCAATACTCCATACTAAAAAAAATTGGATATTATAGAAAAATATAAGGAAAAAATCCATAATACCATCACCAAGAAAAAAATGAGGTGCCAAAAAGGAAGGGATATTTACCCTAACTCTGGTACTCCGTCTTAGAAGGCAATACAGCACAGTACTGGAGGACTGCAAGAGTCACGTGTATCTGGCTTCAAGATCCTTGCTTCACTAGCTGTTCAAGCCAGTATGTGAAATGGGTATTGATTAAAGTAAGACTTATAAAGCTTGTCAGATGGCCGGAGGGTGACATGAGTTCATTTAAAATCCCTGCTCCAGGAGCAGAGTAAGAGCAGAACAAGGGCAGGTGAGGGGGAGTTCTTCTAGCCTTTCCTGTATGAAAGCTGTTTGGTCTCGGAACGTCTTCTCTCCTGCTCTGAAGCCAGCTAGCTCTAGGCTACTGCCCAACAACTGAGCTAGAGCTTGTGCTGATAAGGCAGCCAGTTGTTTTAGGGCGGCATGTAGGTAAGTGATAGTTCACTGCTCTTCGGCCTAGTAGTTTCCAACCTTTTGCTACTAAGGACCTCCTTGGTTACTTTACTCCTGCAGCCGTGGCAGAGTTGTGTACAAAATAAAGCTATATTTATTGACTAATAATTGCTTCCCTTTCCTTTGAAAAACTGAACCCAAATCCTATATGACAGCCAATCCAAACTTCTACCCAGCTTGAGTCTACCAGCATTGCCTCATTCTATGATAGAATTCCAGTTGAAGGTGAGAATGTAGCTGTTAGGACCCTGGGAAGCCTGATGGACAGCAAACTAGTTAGAATTAGGACTTTGCCAATAATACAGTTCGAATTCCCTATTTCACTTGAGGAGCCAAGGTCTGGGAACATTGCCTCACTTGATAAGGCCAAGACAGTAAGCCAATAAAACAAGAGGGCATCAGATACTCTAACAGTTAAATCTATGTATACTTAGAAAATGCAGGTATTTGGTGGTGTTAGAGGAGTGGTTCTCAACCTTTCTAATGCTGTGACCCTTTAATATAGCTGCTCATGTTGAGGTGACTCCCACCCATAAAATTATTTTCATTGATACTTCATAACTATAATTTTGCTACTGTTATGAATCNTAATGTAAATATTTTTTGGAGATACTGGTTTGTCAAAGGGGTCATGACCCACAGGTTGAGAATCACTGTTAGAGAGTAAATGGGATTTCTACAACTATCAACTGAGTGGTTATGATTTTTAAAAACCTGTTTCTACAGCTTAATAGCTATAAAAGTCTTATTTTTGATTGAGGTGCCTGTTTGAGTTGCCTATTACAAAGCAGCTGCCACCTTTCCAGGCAACACTCTGCTCTGTTATTTCCCTCACTGTGGCATTCCACAAACTGTAGACAGAGCAAAGGTTAGACACTGTCTTTTTCACTCTTATAAACCTAGCTCCCAGATAGGCCTTGGCCAAAGCAGCTGAATCAATGCCTGCTAAATGGATGGGTGATTGTAAAGGAGGGGCACCGAGGAAGGCAGAAGTACTCCTCAGCTGTGGCTCCCATGCCAGTGTCCTGCCTGTGATCTGGGGAGGAGAGAGCCAGTGTTTCCCTAGTCTAGACTAGGAGTCTACCCTTCCTGCACCCCATGACCTTAAGTGAGCCCTGCTGTCCAGCAGCTGTTCTCAACAGACCTACCACAGTCAGTCCCTCAGTCTGCCCCTCCTCTTGCAACCCTCCTTGTCCTAACCAGGTACCAATTCCCTATTCCTTTATCGGGAAGCCACCCCATCCCCAGTGCCCTTTATCTATCTGAATATGATTCTGATATTCTCTTATCCCAGAATTCTTTCCTGACCTCCCCTCCCCTCAGCCTGGCTCCCATCGCCTGTCTAGGTTCACACACCACCATGTCCAGGGCATTTTGCATTTCCAAAGGCTTGGGTTGAGGCTTTCTTTCTTTTCTTTTTCTTTCTTTCT